>SRVM01013626.1:0-19571 GCA_007570785.1 Antilocapra americana | reverse complement strand
CGAGTGAGGGGGTCGCGCCACATGACTGTGGCCTGTTGGCTAGAGGTTTGTGGATGCCAGTGGCGGTCAGCCACTGAGTGTCCCTGAGAGTCTAGGGTGAGGAAATTGAGTTGGAAGAGTGCATGGTTTAGGAGGTTACGAGGATGTTGTTTTGTGAACCTGAGGGGCGAATGTGTCAGGCGGTTGATGGAATTTTTTAAAGTCTGATGAGCTCTCTCTATAATGCCTTGCCCTGGGGATTGTAAGGGATGCATGTGATATGTTTGCTCTGAAGCCGTTGGCAAAAAGTCTGAAAATTTTTTCCAGTATATCCTGGGCCGTTGTCTGTCTTGATAGTACGAGGTTTGCCCAAGACCGATAGGCAATGGATCATGTGAGAGATGACATTTTTTGATGCCTCACCTGTTTGTAGGGAGGCAGCTATGAACCCGCTAAAGGTGTCAATAGTAACATGAATGAACTTAAGTTTTCCAAAGGCCCTGAGGTGAGTTATGTCCATCTGCCAGATAGCATTTGGGGTGAGTCCCCTGGGGTTTACTCCCAGGTGAGGCACAGGCGCCGAGGGGATGCAATGGGGACAGGCCTTGACAATTTCTCTAGTTTGGTCTCTTGTGATTTTGTAAAGCAGGCGAAGGGTATGGGAATTTAAATGGTGTAAGGTGTGGGCTTGTGTTGCATCAGTGATAGGGTCTGTGAGGACAGGATAGACAGTTTGTGTGGCGGCATCTGCTAAGTCATTGCCCTCAGTCAGGGGTCCGGGAAGGTCAAGGTGGGCACGAAGGTGTCCGATGAAAAAGGGGTGTTGTCTTTGTAAAATAAGAGCTTGTAACTTAGCAAATATGGGAGCAGCATTTGTGGAAGGTTTGATGAAGGGGACAGTTTCTAACAGGGGGACTGACTGAGCTATGTAGGCACTGTCGGTGTAGAGGTTGAAAGGTTGGTTGGCAAGAGAGGTAAAGACTTTGAGGATAGCAAACAGTTCTACAAGTTGTGCAGAGGTATAGGGAGATTTTGTTGTGAAGGTTTGTCCATTGAGAACATAGGCAGCCATGCCATTTGAAGATCCATCAGTAAAGACGAGGGCGGCTTTGGGGAGCGGAGTTGTTTTAGTGATTTTAGGGAAGACAAATGGATGGGTCTTAGTGAATTGAATAAGGGGATCGCTAGGGTAATGGTTGTCAAGCTCTCCTGTGAAGGAAGACAGCGCGATAGCCCATTCATCGGAGGTTTGTAAAAGCCAATTTGATTGGTCTTGTGTGTAAGGGATAATTATCGATTCTGGGTCTTTACCAAACAGTTGCCGACTGGTGGAGCGCCCCTTTATAATTAGTGTGGCAAGAAGGGAAGGGTAAGGCAATAGGACTCTAGAGGGGGAAGCTGGGAGGTGGACCCAAAGAAGGGGGTGATCGTTTTTTGAGGGATCTGTGGTCTTTGGCTGCCAGAAAACTCCGGTAGGGGTATGTGTTGTAGGGAATAAGAGGTATATTAGAGGCAGGCTATAAGAGATCTGTTGAGCAGTTTGGTTTTGGATAGCCTTGTTGATAATGTCTAGAGAGTGTTTTGCCTCGGGCGTCAAGACACGAGGAGACAGGGGGTCTGAATCTCCTTTGAGGATATTATTAAGTGGGAGGAGGGCCTCTGTGGGCAGTTTTAGGTACGGCCCAAGCCACTGAATGTCTCCAAGAAGTTTTTGGAAGTCATTAAGCGTTTTTAGCCTGTCTGTTCTAAGGCGGATACGAGGGGTAAATATATGCTGATGGCAAAGTTCAAATCCTAGATAAAAGTATGGGTCGGATGTTTGTATTTTATCGGGGGCGATTTGTAGCCCTTGTCTTGTAAGGCAGGCGATCAGGTGGGCGTGACAGGTCCTGACAGTGTCTTCATCAGGACATGCCAAAAGGATATCGTCCATATAATGGAGAATGTATGCCTGAGGCCACTGTGCCCTGACTGGGGCAATAGCTGCCGCAACAAATTTTTGACATAGGGTGGGACTATTGGCCATGCCCTGTGGCAGCACTTTCCAATGGTAACGAGGCATGGGGCCTTGGAAATTGGTTTGTGGGACACTGAAGGCAAAATAGGGCCTGTCGTTGGGGTGGAGGGGGATGGTAAAGAAGCAGTCTTTTAGGTCTATGACGATCTTATGGTAACTGGCAGGGATGGCAGCTGGCGAAAGGAGGCCAGGCTGTAAGGCCCCCGTGGGGATCATTGCTTTATTAATGGCCCTAAGATCCTGTAGGTGGCGCCATTTGCCAGATTTCTTTTTTATTACGAATATGGGTGTATTCCAGGGGGAATTAGTGGGCTCAATATGTCCTGCTGCAAGCTGTTCCTGTACTAACGCTATCGCAGCTAAGGTTTTTTCATGGGTAAGTGGCCACTGATCGACCCAAACAGGATGCACTGTCTTCCAAAGGATCTTGTCTGTGTGGGGTACAGGACTATCAGTGGCCACTAGGGAAAATTTTGGGGGTATCATAAACCTGCTTTGTCTGTTTTAGGAGGGATCGTAATGGGCTTAGTAATTCCTTGACCTCTTTTTCCTAGTCCCTGACCTGGCAGGAAGCCTTGATTAAGCATTTGGGTCATAACGATGTCATTGGGGCTGCACATGATCACCTTCATTTGGGAGAGGATATCTCTTCCCCACAGGTAAACAGGCAGATTGGGGAGAACAAAGGAAGTGACAGAGCCACTATTTCCCTCAGCATCTTCCCACATCAGGGTCTGAGAGCTTTGTTGGGGGTTAGCAGCTTGTCCAATGCCGCGCAGATGGGTGGCAACAGGTGTTAATGGCCAAGACTTTGGCCAGTGGGATTGGGATATGACAGTAGCGTCTACTCCTGTGTCTAAGATGCCTGTAAAGACCTTGCCATTAAGTTTGAGCTTGATTGAGGGGCGGTGGTGAGAGATTTGTTGAACCCAGTATGTGTCTGATGAGCCAGGGGTGCTGGGGCCCCGAGAAGCCTTTTTGAAATTTGAGTTAATATGTTGTAAGGGGAGAATAATGATCTGTGCTAGCCTGGTGCCTTTTGGGATTGAGATTAGATCATGAGTGGTGGAGACAATGATATGAATTTCTCCCTCAAAGTCATTGTCAAGAATGCCAGGGAACACTAGGATCCCTTTAAGGGTGGAGCTAAAATGGCCAAGAATAAGGCCGAATGTGTTAGGTGGTAAGGGGCCATATACGCCTACAGGGAGCATCAAAGGGCTATTATTTGGAGTTAATATTGTGTCGGTGGCGGTACAGAGGTCCAGTCCTGCGCTGCCTGCGGTTGCCCTCCAAAGATCTGAGACGAGGAGGCGTGGTTGATTACGGGGAGGGCCGGAATTGTAGGGTTGGGGATTTGAGGGTTGAACTGTGAAGCCCCTGAGTTCATCCCTGGGTTGGGGCCCTGGGGCTGGCCCCTGTTGGAGTTTCCCTGTTTTGGGGGGAGGGGTTGTCCATTAATGTCTGTCTTGGAGCGGCATTCTGAGGTCCAGTGAAACCCCTTTTTACAACGGGGACATATTGTCGAGGGAGGGGGTCTTTGAATATTGGGAGTGCCAGTATTAGAGTCATAAGGGGTCTTGGGGTGGGGGTTAGATAAGCCGTGGGCTCATTGTGGGCAAGCCCGCGAAAAATGTCCGGGCTGTTTGCAGGTGAAGCAAAGGCAACCACGATCATGATATCTCTGGTTTGTAGCAAAGCTTTGTAAGGCGGCCCCAATAGCGAGCCCCAGAGCGTGAGCAGACCCGATGCCTGAGCAAAGGCGGACATACTCTGAGAGGTGTTTTTCACGGTGAGGTCGAATAGCATTTTGGCAGGCAGGGTTAGCGTTTTCAAAAGCGAGGTGTTTAAGGAAGGTGCTTTCGCTTTCTCCAGAGCCAAAAAGCCGTTCAGCCAGTTCTTGTAAGCGACTAATGAAATCACTATATAGCTCATCTGGGCCCTGTCTGATCTTTGCAAGGGAGGTGGTGGCAGCACCTTTCTGGGGAAGGCGCTTCCACGCTTTAACACCTGGTGACTGAATTTGTGTTAGTAACCCGGGGGGAAATTGAGGCTGTTTTTCCTTATGTTGGTAGGGGTCAGAGCCAAGGAACTTCTTGAGAGTCCAACCTTCTGAGGAGGGCTTACGCGAATTGCGTTCAACAAACTGTTTGGAGGCCTCTTGATATTCACTTTTCCAGAGTATAAAATCACCACCGCTTAGGGCAGCCTTGGCTACTAAGAACCAATCATTGGGTGTAAGCCATCGATCACTAAGGTTTTCAAACAGGACAACAGTGAAGGGGGCAGTGGGGCCGTAGTTGGCCACTGCCGCTTTGACCTTTTCTAGCGTTTTTAAGCTGAGCTTTTTGTAAGTATCGGGGGATGGTGGGACCGGGGGCTCATCATCGTCAGAAGCCGAGTGTTCTGACTCTTCTTCATCATGATCACTAAGTGGGGGTTCATGAGCACTGGGCTCAGGGCTTTGAGAGTGTGTCGCCTCGCGAGGCGGAGGCTGAGCCTGGCTGCTAGTTACTGGGAAGGCTAAGAGCTCTTGGGGGGCGGAGACAGTCAGGTCAGCGAGTTCTTTGGCTACCGCTTTAACATCTCGGATGAAAATCAGAGCTTCTTGCAGGGAAGTTGTTTGGGGGAGGGGAGTTTGGTTGATGGGTGGTGGCTCAGTGTTATGCAGAATAGGAGCTGGAAGGAGGGCTGTGTTGGGAGTGGTGGGTGTAACTGGGTGGGTGGGAAAATATGGCGGTGGCACAAAGGGCAGGAGCGCAGAGCTGTGTAAGATGGCAGCTGAACAGGGCAGAGGCGCGGAAGCGGGCGGCGGCGGAGAGGCATTAAGCGGAGAGGAATTAAATTCAGGCTTGTTTGAAATGGTGGCTGTGGTGGATGCGGCCAGGGCAGAGGAGGAGGGAGGCCAGTCAGGGCCGTTATAGTGGGCTGCCTCATCTTCTAGATTAGCTCGGTCAGCAGGGGGCAGCTGATCGTCTGTGTCCTTGCTGGTTATTCCTTTTAGGTCTTTAAGATCGGAGTATATAGCAGTTGAATTTGGATTTCTCTCAATATTATTAGAAATCGAGGGACAGTTTGAGAGGGCCCGTAAGGGGGGGCGTGTAACGGTAGCCGCGCTGGAGTTATTTGGGTGTATGGGGTCGCTTTGTATAAGATCTTGGGTAGAGGGCGCTCTAGAGGGGGCCGGGAGTGGCGGGAAAGGATTCTTTGTCCTTCCTGACAAAGGTGCTGAATGTCTGGGGTATGGTCCTGGTTGGTGAGAATATCTTTTATAAGATTGTAGTAATTAAAGGTGGTGATAGGCACAGTCTGGGGAACAAAGACACGATAATAGTCATTAAGGCAATCTCCGACACGATTCCCCATACGAGTGTCGATAGTACCCTCTTGAGGGAACAAGGGGCAGGTCTTAAAATTAAAATGAAAAAACGAAACAAAATCTTTTTTACGAACCCAAATTCTTCACACCTTAATGGATTTTTTAAGCTGGCTAATAAAAACATCATCTTTCGAACATGCTTGTCCCATGATTAATTCTTACCTGACCGAATGCCGCCGTCGAGGGGGGGGGACTCTCTCCGGAGTCGTCTCACGAGCGGGTAATCGTGGTGCTCCTTGCTGGGAATGGTCAACGGGGACGGCGGTCCATCCAAGCAGTTTTCGGGCTCCACGTTGGGCGCCACTTGCTCCGGCCGCTAGCTGGGTGCAGTCACTCTGGCCCGCAGAGCAATCAACGTGAGCTCCGAATCCACCTGAAAACGGATGAAAGGTGGGTGGGACAAGAGGCGCGAAGAAGGCAGCAAGACAAAGGTTCTGATCAAGCTGAAAACTTTATTAAGCGCATGGCGATTATATATGGGGAGGAGGGGAGGGAGCAGGAAAAGGGATGGGGGAGTTCTGATGGGCATGTAAGGAATACGTGTCTTGTGGGCGATTGGCCTGTCGGATATATGTTCGTCGCATGATCGTTTTGGTGATTTACCAGCCGAATGTATAGCTGGCACGTAATCAGCGCCTTATATGGCAGCAGGCTTGGAGTGTTCCGACCGTAATGGCTCTGGCTGATCGCGTCAGCTGGCCAGGCCCCAACACTCGACTGTATCAACACAACCACTCTCTCGATGATATCACTCACATTGAATGTTTGCATATCATATCCAATATATGTATGACATCATACGCACTATATGGGTTTCCCTACCCATTCTCTTGGACACCACACACACTATATGTGACATCGCTTCTAATGTATCAGTGTCATTCCACCCACTGTACAGATGATATCACACCCACTCTATGCCCATTACACCCAGTACCTGTATGAATTCATATGCTCTCTATGACGTCATATCCCCTCTTTATGACATCACACCCCAGTGTTTCAAACATCAAATCAGGTGTATTCATGATATCACACCGACACTTAGAACTCCATGTCCACGGTATGACGTCACATCCACTGTAATCATGAGGTCACACCCACTCTATATGATGTATCATTCACTTTATGACATCACATCCAAGCTGCATGTGAAATCACAGGCAATTTTTCTGTGACATCACACTCACTGTGCCTATGACGTTATATCCACTAATGAGACATCAGGAGCCCTGTGGGAATGAAAGCACAACCACTCTATCTGACATCACACCCACTCTGTCTGACATGATCTCCACTGTATCCTTTCATCAAAACCGCTATACGTATGACATCACACCCTCTATGTGTATGATGTCATACGTACTCTATATGCCATCATATCCCCTCTTTATGACCTCACACCGCTACATTTATGACATCACATCCAATGTACTCATGACGTCACTGCCAATGTATATGCAGTCACATCAAAGCTATATGAAATCACATCTTCTGCACTTGTGATACTGCATCAATCTGAGCCATCAAAACCACTCTATATGTTAGATGACAAGTACCCTATGTATGACATTTTTCCCAATGTATCTATACCGTCATATGGGCTCTTTATGACATCATATCCACTCATTCTCACATCACACCAGGGTATTTATGACATCACTTGCACTGTATTCATGCCATCACTCCCAATATAGGTGAAGTCCCATCAACTGTATATGACATTACATCTTCTATACAAATAACAGCACATCCCAAACCTGTGTCATCACACTGGTCATATGTATGACATCACATACACTAGACTCGACATCACATTCACTATTTATCACATTAAATCACAGTATTTATGACATTTCACCCACTCGACTGCATCATCACAACCATTCTCTCGATGATATCACACACATTGCATGTATGCATATCATATCCAATATATGTATGACATCATACACAGTATAGGGGTTTCCCTACCCATTCTCTTGGACATCACACACACTATATCTGACATCGCTTCCATTGTATCAGTGTCATACCACCCACTGTACAGATGATATCACACCCTTTCTATGCCCATCACACCCAGTACCTGTATGATGTCCTATGCTCTCTTTGATGTCATATCCCCTCTTTATGACATCACACCCCAGTGTATCAAACATCAAATAAGGTGTATTCATGATATCACACCCACTCTTAGGACTCCATGACCACGGTATGGCATCACGTCCACTGTAATCATGACGTCACACCCACTCTATATGATGTCTCATCCACTTTATGACATCACATCCACGGTGCATGTGAAACCACACGCAATTTATCTGTGATGTGAAACTCAATATGTACATGATGTTATATGCACTAATGAGACATCAGGAGCCCTGGGTGGATGACAGCACAACCCCTCTATCTGACATGATCTCCACTGTATCCTTTCATCAAAACCGCTATACGTATGACATCACAACCTCTATGTGTATGATGTCATACATACTCTATATGCCATCACATCCCCTCTTTATGATGTCACACCGCTATATTTATGACATCACATCCAATGTACTCATGACGTCACCCCCAATGTACATGAAGTCACATCAAAGCTATATGAAATCACATCTTCTGTACTTGTGATACTGCATTAATCTGAGCCATCAAACCCACTGTATAGGTTAGATGACAAGTACCTTATATATGACGTCGTGCCCAATGTATCTATGCCGTCACATGCGTTCTTTATGACATCATATCCACTCATTCTCATATCACACCATGGTATTTATGACATCACTCGCACTGTATTCATGTCATCACACCCACTCTATGTGAAGTCCCATCAGCTGTATATGACATCACCTCTTCAATACAAATAACAGCACATCTAATCCCTATGTCATCACACTGGGCATACATATGACATCACATGCACTAGACTCGACATCACATTCACTGCTTATGACATTAAATCACATTATTTATGACATTGCACCCACTCTACCGCATCATCACAACCACTCTCTCGATGATATCACACACATTGCATGCACACATATCATATCCAATACATGTATGGCATCGTATGCAGTATATAGTTTACCCTACCTATTCTCTTGATCATCACACACACTATATCTGACATCTCTTCCTCTGTATCAGTGACATTCAACCTACTGTACAGGTGATATCTCACCCACTTTATGCCCATCACAACCAGTACCTGTATGACATCATACGCTCTCTATGACATCATATCCCCTCTTTATGACATCACACCACAGTGTTTCAAACATCAAATCATGTGTATTCCTGATATCACACCCACTCTAAAGGACAACATGTCCTCTGTATGACATCACATCCACTGTAATCATGACGTCACATCCACTCTATATGATATCTCAATCACTTTATGACATCACATCCACACTTCATGTCAAATCACAGGCAATTTATCTGTGACATCACACTCACTATGTCTATGACATTATATCCACTAATGAGACATCAGGAGCCCTGTGTGAATGTCAACACAACCACTCTATCTGACATCACACCCACTCTATCTGACATTATCTCCAGTGTATCCTTTCATCAAAACCACTATACGTATGACATCACACCCTCTATGTGTATCATGTAATATGTACTATATAGGTCATCACGTCCACTCTTCATGACATCACACCACTATATTTATGACATCACATCCAATGTACTCATGACATCCACCCCAATGTATATGAAGTCACATCAATGCTATATGAAATCACATCTTCTGTATTTGTGATACTGCATCAATCGGAGCCATCAAACCCACTGTATAGGTTATATGACAAGTATTTTATGTATGACATTGTACCCAATATATCTATGGCATCATAAGTGCTCTTTATGACATCTCATCCACTCATTATCATATCACACCCCTGTATTTATGTCATCACTCTCACTGTCTTCATACCATCACACCCACTGTGTGTGAAGTCCCATCAACTGTATATGACATCACATCTAATACCTGTGTCATCACACTGGGCATATGTATGACATCACATGCACTAGACTCGACATCACATTCACTATTTATGACATTAAATCACAGTATTTATTACATTGCACCCACTCTACTGCATCATCACAACCACTCTATCGATGATATCACACACATTGCATGTATGTATATCATATCCAATATATGTATGACATCCTATGCAGTATATCCGTTACCCTACCCATTGTCTTGGACATCACACAGACTATATCTGACATCGCTTCCACTGTATCAGTGTCATTCAACCCAGTGTACAGATGATATCACACCCACTCTATGCTCATCACACCCAGTATCTGTATGACATGATATGCTCTCTATGACATCATATCCCCTCTTTATGACATCACGCCACATTGTTTCAAACATCAAATGAGATGTATTCATGATATCACACCCACTCTTAGGACTTCATGTCCACTGTATGACATCACATCCACTCTTTTCATGATATCCCACCCACTATATGTAACATCACATCCACAGATTATGACATCACATCGACTATACATGTGACATCACAGCCATTGTATCGATGACATCACACCCAGTATGTTTATGATATCATATTCACTATATATGTCATCACACTCAGTGTATTTTACAAGAGAACCAGTATAGCTGACATGACACACACTATATCTAACATCACACACAATATATCAGTGTAATCACACCCATTGTATCGATACTACATCAGAGATATGCATGACATCATATGCGGTATCTATGACATCATATCCACTGTATTCATGCCATTACACTCACTATATATGACACCTCATCCACTAGTTATGACATCACATTGGCTATCCATAGCACTCCCCGTCCACAGTATCCATGACGTCATAATCTCTGTGTCTACATCACATCCACTCTCCCCATGTCATCACCACCGCTGTATGTATGACACCATACCCACGATATGCATGACATCATATGCATTATAGAAGACATCACATCCCCTCTTTGTTGCATCGCACTGATGTATTTTGCATCACATTTACTGTATTCAGGATATCACACACATATATGACATCACATCCATGGATTATGACATGGCATTTTGGATACCTGTGACATCGCATCCACTGGATCAGTGTCATCACAACCATTTTATTGATAAACTCACAAATACTCTATATATGACATCAATCTGGACATACGTTTGTTTCACATGCACTGTACGTGACATCTCATTCACTCTTTATGACATAAAATATACAATATTCATGATATCACAGCCACTATATGTGAAATCACATTCACTGATGATGACCTCACATTGACTATACATGAGACATCACGACAACTCTATCGATGACATCGCTCCCTCTACATTTATATTATCATGTCCACGTTCTATGACATCACACATACTGTGTGCAATAAGAACACAACCACTATCTACGACATCACCTACACTATGTGACATCACACTCATTCTGTGTCTTCACAACCACTCCACGTATGACATTGCACCCACACTATGTATGCCATCATATGCACTATATATCACATCACCTCCATTCTTTACTTACCATCACACAATCGTATTTATGACATCACATGTTGTATACATGAAGTCACATCAACTGTATAGGACATCACATCTTCTATACATGTGACATCACATCCACTGTACCTGTGTCATCACACCCGTGTTATTCATGAATTCACACCGACTCCATGTATGAGAACACACAGGGACTATGTATAAAATCTCATGCACTATGTATGACATCACATTCACTCTTAATGACATCAATACACAGTATTTATGACATCGCACCCACTATATCTATGATATCATATGTACTATATATGTCATCACATCCACTCTCTATGACATCAGCCCACTGTATTTATGACATCACATCCTCTGTAACCATGACATCACACTCACTCTATATGATATCTCATCCACTTTATGACATCACATCCATTCTACATGTGAAATCACAGGCAATTTATCTGATGCATCACACTCACTATGTTTATGACATTATTACCACTAATGAGACATCAGGAGCACTGTGTGGATGACAACACAACACCTATATCTGACATCACACATACTCTATCTGACATGATCTTCACTATATCCTTTCATCAAAACCACTATACGTATGACATCACACCCTTTATATGGGTGATATCCTATGTACTATATATGTCATCACATCCACCCTTTATGACATCACATCACTATATTTATGACATCACATTTAGCGTACTCCTGGCATCACAACCAATGTATATGAAGTCACATCCAAGGTATATGAAATCACAACTTCTGTGCTTGTGATACTGCATCAATCTGAGCCATCCAACCCACTCTATAGGTTAGATGCCAAGTACCTTATGTATGACATCGTGCCCAATATATCTATGCCATCATATCGGGTCTTTATGACAGCATATCCACTCATTATCACATCACACCGCTGTATTTATGACATCACTCACACTGTGTTCATGCCATCACACCCACTCTATGTGAAGTCACATCAACTGTATATGACATCACACCTTCTATACAAATAACAGCACATCCAATACCTGTGTCATTACACTGGGCATATGTATGACATCACTGCACTAGACTCGACATCACATTCACTCTTTATGACATTAAATTACAGTATTGATGACATTGCACCCACTCTCCTACATCATGACAACCACTCTATCGATGATATGACACACATTGTATGTATATCATATCCAATATATGTATGACATGATATGCAGTATATAGGTTACCCTACCCATTCTCTTGGACATCACACACACTATATCTGACATCGCTTCCACTGTATCAGTGTCATTCAACCCACTGTACAGATGATATCACCCCCACTCTATGCCCATCACACCCAGTATATGTATGACATCATATGCTCTCCATGACATCATATCCCCTGTTTATGACATCACGCCACAGTGTTTCAAACATCAAATCAGATGTATTCATGATATCACACCCACTCTTAGGCCTTCATGTCCACTGTATGACCTCACATCCATTCTGTGCATGATATCGCACCCTCTATATGTAACATCACATCCACAGATTATGACATCCCATCCACTATACATGTGACCTCACAGCCATTGTATCGATGACATCACACCCAGTATGTTTATGACATCATATTCACTATATATGTCATCACACTCAGTGTATTTTACAAGAGAACCATTATATCTGACATTACACACACTGTATCTCACTTCACACACAATGTAGCAGTGTCATCACACCCATTGTATCGATACTACATCTAAGATGTACCTGACATCAAATGCGGTATCTATGACATCATATCCACTGTATTCATGGCATTACATTCACTATATATGACCTCTCATCCACTAGTTATGACATCGCATCGACTATACATAGCACTTCGCAGCCACTGTATCTATGACGTCGTACTCTCTGTGTGTACATCACATCCACTCTCCGTATGTCATCACCACCGCAGTATGCATGACACCATACCGACGATATGTATGACATCATATGCAGTATAGAAGACATCACATCCCCTCTTTGTGGCATCGCACTGATGTATTTTGCATCACATTTACTGTATTCTTGATATCACACTCATATATGACATCACATCCACGGATTATGACATGGCATTTTGGATAAATATGACGTCTCATCCACTGTATCTGTGTCATCACACCCGTTCTATTGATGAACTCACAAATACTCTATATATGACATCAATCTGGATGTATGTATGTTTCACGTGCACTGTACGTGACATCTCATTCACTCTTTATGACATAAAATATACAATATTCATGATATCACAGCCACTATATGTGAAATCGCATTCACCGATGATGACATCACATTAACTATACATGAGACATCACGACAACTCCATCGATGACATCGCTCCCTCTACATTTATATTATCATATCCACGTTATATGACATCACACATACTGTGTGCAGTAAGAACACAACCACTATCTACGACATCACCTACACTATCTGACATCACACTCCTTCTGTGTCTTCACAACCACTCTACCTATGACATTGCACCCACACTATGTACGCCATCCTATGCACTATATATCACATCACCTCCCCTCTTTACTTACCATCACACAATCTTATTTATAACATCACATGTAGTATACATGAAGTCACATCAACTGTATAGGATATCACATCTTCTATACACGTTACATCACATCCACTGTACCTGTGTCATCACACCCGTTTTATTCATGAATTCACACCGACTCCATGTATGACATCACACTGGGACTATGTATGAAATCACATGCACTATATATGACATCACATTCACTCTTAATGACATCAATACACAGTATTTATGACATCGCACCCACTATATGTATGATATCATATGTACTATATATGTCATCACATCCACTCTCTATGACATCAGCCCACTGTATTTATGACATCACATCCACTGTAATCATTACATGACACCCACTCTATATGATATCTCATCCACTTTATGACATCACATCCACTCCACATGTGAAATCACAGGCAATTTAACTGATGCATCACACTCACTATGTTTATGACATTATATCCACTAATGAGACATCAGGAGCCCTGTGTGGATGACAGAACTACCACTCTATCTGACATCACACACACTCTATCTGACATGACCTCCACTGTATCCTTTCATCAAAACCACTATACGTATGACATCACACCCTTTATATATATGATATCCTATGTACTATATATGTCATCCCATCCACCCTTTATGACATCACAACACTATGACATCACATCCAATGTACTCATGGCATCACACCCAATGTATATGAAGTCACGTCCAAGGTATATGAAATCACATCTTCTGTACTTGTGATACTGCATCAATCGGAGCCATCAAACCCACTATGTAGGTTATATGACAATTACTTAATGTATGACATTGTGCCCAATATATCTATGGCATCATATGTGCTCTTTATGACATCATATCCACTCATTATCATATCACACCACTGGAATCATGCCATCGCACCCACTCTATATGAAGTCACATCAACGGTATATGACATCCCATCTTCTATACAAATAGCAGCATATCCAATACCTGTGTCATCACACTGGGCATATGTAGGACATCACATGCACTAGACTCGACATCACATTTACTATTTATGACCATAAATAACAGTATTGATGACATTGCACCCACTCTACTGCATCAACACAACCACTCTGTCGATGATATCACACACATTGTATGCATGTATATCATATCCAATATATGTATGATATCCTATGCAGTATACAGGTTACCCTACCCATTCTCTTGGACATCACACACACTATATCTGACATCGCTTCCACTGCATCGGAGTCATTTAACCCACTGTATAGATGATATCACACCCACTCTATGCCCATCACACCCAGTATATGTATGATATCATATGCTCTCTATGACATCATATCCCCTCTTTATGACATCACGGCACAGTGTTTCAAACATCAAATCAGAAGTATTCATGATATCACACCCACTCTTAGGCCTTCATGTCTACTGTCTGACATCACATCCACTCTGTGCATGATATCACGCCCTCTATATGTAACATCACATCCACAGATTATGACATCCCATCCACTATACATGTGACATCACAGCCATTGTATCGATGACATCACACCCAGTATGTTTATGACATCATATTCACTATATATGTCGTCACACTCAGTGTATTTTTCAAGAGAACCACTATATCTGACAGCACACACACTATATCTCACGTCACACACAATGTATCAGTGTCATCACACCCATTGTATCGATATTACATCTAAGATATACATGACATCATATGCGGTATCTATGACATCATATCCACGGTATTCATGACATTACTCTCACCATATATGATATCTCATCCACTAGTTATGACATCACATTAACTATACATAGCACTACCCAGCCACTGTATCTATGACATCATACTCTCTGTGTCTACATCACATCCACTCTAGCTATGGTATCACCACCGCTGTATGTATGACACCATACCTATGATATGTATGACGTCATATGCTTTATATATGACATCACATCCACTCTTTGTGTCATCGCACTGATGTATTTTGCATCACATTTACAGTATTCTTGTTATCACACTCATACATGACATCACATTCACAGATTATGACATGGCATTTTGGATACATGTGACATCTCATCCACTGTATCTGTGTCATCACAACCATTCTGTTGATGAACTCACAAATACTCCATATGTGATATCAATCTGGGTATATGTATGTTTCACATGCACTGTACGTGACATCACATTCACTCTTTATGGCATAAAATATACAATATTCATGATATCGCAGCCACTATATGTGAAATCACATTCCCCGATGATGACATCACATTAACTATACATGAGACATCACGACAACTCTATCGATGACATCACACCCACTCCATTTATATTATCATATCCACGTTATATGACATCACACATACTGTGTGCAATAAGAACACAACCACTATCTATGACATCAACCTACACTATCTGACATCACACTCATTCTGTGTCTTCACACCCACTCTACGTATGACATGGCACCCACTATATGTATGCCATCATATGCACTATATAACACGTCACATCCACTCTTTACTTACCAGCACACAATCGTATTTATGACATCATTTCCACTCTCTTTTATACCTGTGGCATCACAGCCACACTATCTATAACATTGTGCACACTATGATTATGACATAATATCCACTCTATGGGACACCACACACACTCTGTGTGACAACACAACCACTGGATCTGACATCAAACCCACTATATCTGATATCACGTCCAGTATATGACATCACACCCATTATATCTGACATCACATCCACTGTATCTGTGTCAATACACGAACTATATGTATGATATCACACCCATTGTATGTGTGACATCCTATGCATTGTATATGACAACACATCCACCCTTTATGACAACCCACTTCTCCATCTTTGGCATCACAGCCACTGAAATCGTGATATCACATCCAATATATATGAAGTCACATCAACTGTATATGACACCACATCTTCTATACATGTGACATCACTTCCCCTGGATCCATGTCATCACATCAATTCTATTGGTGACCTCACAACCACTCTATGTATAAAATCACACTGGGTGTATACATGGCATCACATTCAGTATACATGGCATCACATTCACTCTATTGGACATCACAGTATTAATGACTTCACACCCACTATAACTGATCACATCCACTCTGTGTCATCTCACCCAATGTGTAGATGGTATCACACACACTGTATGCATGACATTACATCCAATATATGCATGGGATCATATGGAGTACATATGATATCACACTCACACTTTTTGATATCACATACCCTGTATTCATGACATCACACCCACTATATATGACATCACATCTAGTGTATGTGACATCACATCCAGTATGCATGTGCCATCACAGCCACTGTATCTATGACATACATTCATTTCCTTTACAATACCATATCCAGGGTATATGACATCACATCCACTATATCTTCCACCACATGCCCTGTATCTGTGTCAATCCATCCACTGTGTAGACGATATACATCATTGGGCTATGTGTGATATCACACCCCAATATCTATGTCATCATATAAATTATAAATGACATCACATCCACACTTTATGACATCACACCTCCGTATTTAAGACATGACAACCATGGTATTCCTTAGATCATATGAACTGTATCTGTCTAATCACACCCACTGTATATATCACTTCATACCCACGATGTGTATGGCATCATACTGCCTATATATGATATTATATTCACCCTTTATGACAGCACATGCACTGTATTCTTGACATCACATGTGCTATACATGAAGTCACATCAACTGTATATAACATCACATATTCTATACATGTGACATCACATCCACTGTATCTGTATCATCACACCCATTTTATTCATGAATTCACACCCACTCCACGTGTGACATCACACTGGGCCTATGTATGAAATCTCATGCACTATATATGACATCACATTCACTAGGTATGACATCAATATACAGAATTTATGACATCACACCCACTATATCCATGAAATCTTATGACATCAGCCCACTGTATTTATGACTTCACATCCACTGTAATCATGACATCACACCCACTCTATATGATATCTAATCCACTCTATGACATTACATCCACTCTACATGTGAAATCACAGGCAATTTATCTATGACATCACACTCACTATGTTTATGACATTATATCCACTAATGAGACATCAGGAGCACTGTGTGGTTGACAACACAACCACTATATCTGACATCGCACCCACTCTATCTGACATGATCTCCACTGTATCCTTTCATGAAAACCACTATACGTATGACATCACAACCTCTACATGTATGATATCATATGTACTATATGTATCATCACATCTACTCTTTATGACGTCATACCACTATATTTATGACATCACATCCAATGTACTCATGACATCACACCCAATGTATATGAAGTCACATCAAAGGCATATGAAATCACATCTTCTGTACTTGTGATACTGCATCAATCGGAGCCATGAATCCCACTGTATAGGTTACATGACAAGTACTTTATGTATGACAATATGCCCAATATATCTATGGTATCATATGTGCTCTTTATGACATCATATCCACTCATTATCATATCACACCACTGTATTTATTACATCACTCGCACTGTATTCATGCCATCACACCCAGTCTATGTTAAGTCACATCAACGGGATATGACATCCCATCTTCTATACAAATAACAGCACATCGAATACCTGTGTCATCACACTGGGCATATGCATGACATCACATGCACTAGACTCGACATCACATTCACTATTCATGATATTAAATCACAGTGTTTATGACATTGCACCCACTCGACTGCATCATCACAACCACTCTCTCAATGATATCACACGCATTGCATGTATGTATATCATATCCAATATATGTATGACATCATATGCAGTATACAGGTTACCCTACCCATTCTCTTGGACATCACACACACTATATCTGACATCGCTTCCACTGTATCTGTGTCATTTAACCTACTGTATAGATGATATCACACCCACTCTATGCCCATCATACCCCGTATATGTGTGACGTCATATGCTCTCTATGACATCATATCCCCGCTCTATGACATCACACCACAGTATTTCAAACATCAAATCAGATGTATTAATGATATCACACCCATTCTTAGGACCTCTTGTCCACTGTATGACATCACATCCACTCTGTGCATGATATCACGCCCTCTATATGTAACATCACATCCACACATTATGACATCCCATCCACTATACATGTGACATCTCAGCCATTGTATCAATGACATCACACCCAGTATGTTTATGACATCATATTCACTATATATGTCATCACACTCAGTGTATTTTACAAGAGACCCACTATGTCTGACAGCACCCACACTATATCTCACATGACACACAATGTATCAGTGTCATCACACCCATTGTATCGATATTACATCTAAAATATACATGACATCATATGTGGTATCTATGACATCATATCCACGGTATTCATGACATTACACTCACCATATATGACCTCTCATCCACTATTTATGACATCACATCGACTATACATAGCACTACCCAGCCACTGTATCTATGACATCATACTCCCTGTGTCTACATCACATCCACTCTACCTCTGTTATCACCACCACTGTATGTATGACACTATACCCACGATATGTATGACGTCATATGCATTATATATGACATCACATCCACTCTTTGTGGCATCACACTGATGTATTTTGCATCACATTTACAGTATTCATGTTATCACACTCTTATATGACATCACATCCACGGATTATGACATGACATTTTGGATACATGTGACATCGCATCCACTGTATCTGTGTCATCACACCCATTCTATTGATGAACTCACAAATACTCCATATGTGACATCAATCTGGACATAGGTATGTTTCACATGCACTGTACGTGACATCACATTCACTCTTTATGG
>ML661389.1:174-20917 GCA_007570785.1 Antilocapra americana | reverse complement strand
TTTTTTTTTTTCTGGAATTCCCTTGCTTTCTCTATTATCCAAGGAATTTTGGCAATTTGATCTCTAATTCTTCTGCCTTTTCTAACCCCAGCCTGTACATATGAAATTTCTGGATTCACTTACTGCTGAAGCCTCGCTTGAAGGATTTTGAGCATAATCTTATTAGCATGTGAAATGAACACAATTGTATGGTAGTTGGAACATTCTTTGGCATTTCTTTTCTTTGGGATTGGAATGAAGACTGACCTTTTCCAGTCCTGTGGCCAATGCTGAGTTTTCCATATTTGCTGGCATATTGAATGCAGCATTTTCACAGCATCTTCTTTTAAGATGTGAAATAGCTCAGCTGGAATTCTATCACCTCCACTAGCTTTGTTTGTAGTAATGCTTCCTAAGGCCTACTTGATTTCACATTCCATGAGGTCTGGCTCTCAGTGAGTGACCACAGCATTGTGGTTATCTGGGTCATTAAGACCATTTTTTGTGTTGTCGTTCTGTGTATTCTTGCAACCTCTTCTTAATCTCTTTGACTTCTATTGGGTCCTTAATGTTTCTATCCTTTATCATGCCCTTCCTTGCATGAAATATTCCTTCAGTCTCTCCAATTTTCTTGAAGAGAGTTCTAGTCTTTCTCATCCTATTGTTTTCTTTGATTTCTTTGCATTGTTAATTTAAGATGGCCTTCTTATCTCCACTTTCTACTTTCTGGAACTCTGCATTCAGTTAAGTATATTTTTAACTTTCTCCTTTGCCTTTCACTTCTCTTATTTTCTCAACCATTTGTAAAGCCTACTCATATAACCACTTTGCCTTCTTGTATTTCTTTATTGGGGGATGGTTTTGGTCACTGCTTCCTGTACAATGTTATAAACTTCCATTCATAGTTCTTCAGACACTCTGCCATATCTAATCCCTTGAATCTATTTGTTATCTCCACTGTATGATCATAATGGATTGGCTTTAGGTCATACTTGAATGGTCTAGTAGTTTTCCCTACTTTCTACAATTTATGAATGAATTTTGTAATGAGGAGCTGATGATCTGAGTCACAGTCACCTCTAGGTCTTGCTTTTGCTAGCTATATAGAGCTTCTCCATGTTTGACTGCTAAGAACATAACCAATCTGATTTCAGCACTGACCATTAGAGAAGTGCAAATCATAATACAATGAGGTATAAGCCCATGCCAGTCAGAATGGCCATTATCAAAAATATTAACAAACAATAAATTATGGAGAGTGTGTGGAGAAACCGGAAGCCTCCTACACCGTTGGTGGGAATGTAAATTGTCCCAGCCACTCTGAATAACAGTACAGAGATTTCCTTGAAAAGCTAATAATAAAGCTACCATATGATTCAGCAATTCTACACTTGGGCATATATCCAAAGAAAACTGTAACTTAAAGTGATACATGCACG
This sequence comes from Antilocapra americana, assembly GCA_007570785.1. Classification (NCBI taxonomy): domain Eukaryota; kingdom Metazoa; phylum Chordata; class Mammalia; order Artiodactyla; family Antilocapridae; genus Antilocapra; species Antilocapra americana. Next base: position 19,499 of record ML661389.1, on the reverse strand, counting down.
CTTTCATTCTAGCACTAATCCCAAGAGCCAGGACATGGAAACAACCTAATTTTCCACCCACAGAGGGATGGATAAAAGATATTATACATATACATAATGAAGTATTAGTCAGTCACAGAAAAGAATGAAATAATGCCATTTGCAGCAACATGGATGAACCTAAAGATTGTCACAGTGATTGAAAAGAAAGTCAAAGAAAGATGAATATTATATCACTTACAAGTGGAATCTGAAAATAGGTTACAAAAGAACTTATGTACAAACCAGAATAGAGTTTCAGATGTAGAAAACAGACATGGTTATAAGGAGATAAGGTGTTTCTGTTGTTGTTTAGCTGTTAAGTTGTGTCTGATGCTTCTGTGACCTTCATGGTAAAGGGAGGCATAAATTGGGAGTCTGAGATTGACATATACATACTACTACATATAAATTAGATAATTACTAAGGACATGATACATAGCACAGGAAACTTTACTCAATACTCTGTAATGGCTTATATATGAAGAAAAGCCAAACATGAGTGGATATAAGTATATGTATAACTGATTTGCTTTGCTGTACACCTGAAACTAACACATTTTTATATCAACTAAACTCCAATAAAGAAAAGAAAAATGCCTCAATAAAGATGAACAAAAGCACAGTGGCCTTAAAGAACTGTTCTAAATAAATGCAAAATTTCCATTATTCAAAATAGACTTCATGATGTATTCTAATGTGAATCTTTGATATCGCTTAGTTCTAGAATATTAGTTAGTAACAAGAAAAAATGATTATTAGTGTTTTTATTTTTGAAATGTTATTTTATTTAATACAAAATAAATTATTCATCCATTCAAATACAGGCAATGGGCAAGGAAAGTGAATGCTATAATACAAATGTCTCTTACATGTGTTTAAGAAGCAGACTATTACCATAAATTTAGTGATTTATCACCTCAAATGTCAAAATCGTCTTCCTTTTAACTCCTTTTATTTGTCTGATCTGGACAATATTAAGTTTCCATGATGTATGTTTATATATTTATCATTTGATAATTCTCTCAATATTTAAGGCTTTTATTATTATTATTATAGTTATCATAATCTGTGATTATTGATGTTACTATTGTAATTTTTTGTGGGCACCACAAAAATTTGCCCATGAATGATAGCAAACTTAATAAATGTTGTATGTCTTTTGACTGCTCTACCAATCTCTCTTCTTGTTCTAGGGCCACCCTATTTCTTAAGAAACAATAATATTGAAATTGTTGTTGTTGCTTTTCAGTCACCCAGTCATGTCTGAATTATTGCAACCCCATGAATAACAGCACCCCAGGCCTCTCTGTCCCTCACCATCTCCCAAAGTTTTCCCAGGTTAATGTCCATTACATTGGCAATGCCATCCAGCCATCTCATCGTCTGATACCCTTTTCACCTTCTGCCCTCAATCTTTCCCAACATTAGGGGCTTTTTAATGAGTCAGCTATTTGTATCAGATGACCGAAATACTGGAGTTTCAGAGTCAGCAATCAATCCTTCCAATGAGTATTCAGGGTTGATTTCCCTTAAGATTGGCTAGTTTGATATCCTTCCCACCCAAAAGACTTTCAGGAGTCTTTTCCAGCACCACAGTTTGAAGGCATTAATTATTTGGCATTCTGCCTTCATTATAGTCCAGCTCTTAAACTGTATGTGACCACTGGGAAGATCATAGCCTTGACTATACAGGCCTTTGTCAGTAGAGTAATGTCTCTCCTTTTCAACACCCTGTCTAGGTTTCTCATAGCTTTCCTGCCAAGAAGATGTCACCTTCTGATTTCATGGCTGCAGTCACCATCTGCAGTGATTTTAGAGCCCAAGAAGAGGAAATTTGACACTACTTCCATTTTCCTCCCTGTATTTACCATGTAGTAATGGGGCCAGATGCCATGATCTTAGTTTTTTTTAATACTTAATTTTTAGCTGACTCTTTCACTCCCCTCCTTCACCCTCATCAAGAAGCTCTTTAATTTCTCTTCACTTTCTGCCATTAGACTGGTATCATCTGCATATGTGGGGTTGTTGATGTTTTTCCCATCCATCTTGATTCCAGCTTGTAACTCATCTAACTTGGCATTTCTCATGATGTGCTCAGCTTACAGATTATACAAACAGGGTGACAGCAGACAGTCTTGTCATACTCCTTTCTCAATCTTGAATCAATCAGTTGTTCCATAAAGGTTCTAACTGTTGCTTCTTGACCCACATACAGTTTTCTCAGAAGACAGGTAAAATGGCCTCGTACTCCTATCTCTGTAAGATGTTTCCACAGTTTATTATGATCCACATAGTCAAAGGCTGTGTCATAGCTGATGAAACAAAGGTAGACATTTTTTTCTGGAATTCTATGGCTTTTTCTGTGATCCAGCAAATGTTGGCAATTTGATCTCTGGCTCCTCTTCCTAATACTGAAATTAGGCCAATTAATAACCTTACAATGACCTGTGACTGTCCAAGTGAAAGAAAGATTTGCATGTCTATCTCTTCAAACCAAAAACTAAAAATGTTTAAATATAATATGGAATAATTATGCTTTCATACAGCAGACACATTATTAAAATCAAACATCACATATTTTTTCAAAATACTAGAATTTTTTAAATGCTAGTAATTTTCTCTTCAGTTTTCTGTTCCCGAAATTTCCCCTTTAGTTGTGTGCATGGAGTACAATTTCTACTATTTTTTTTCAAAAATTGATTGCCAATAAACATTTTTATATCTGATTTTCTATCAATTTTGTTTACTGAAATGGTGTATTTCAAATTTTCTCTCAAGACTATATTTAATTTTATTTGACATTATCTAATATAACACAGTTTTTAAAAGGAAAATAAATACCTTGTACACACTCTTGTTCTTCCAATTAAAACTGTTTTCAAGGCCCAGGAAAGATAAACAGCTTAGATAAAAAATTAAGACTCATGGACAATTAATTTAATATATATATATATATATATATATATACAATATTATATATATATAATATATATATATATATATATTTTATCTTCCAAAGTAAAAAATATAAGTGACAAGGAAAAAAAATTAAGAGAACAAATGCAAAATAACAGAACACATATAGCAAAGAAGACCTAATATTAATTATTCTTGGTAATGAAAGAATGTGAATGCAGTCAGCACACTTACTCTGTAATACCTCCATTACTTAAATTAGACAACCAGAGCCTGCACTAAGGAATACATTAGGCACCAAATGTATGGTAATTTTTTAAAAATATTTCATAACCATACTATTTAGGTATAGTTGACATACAAACAATTCTATGTATTTAATGCATACAACTTGATAAGTTTAGAGATAAATACCTATTCATGAACTTAATACCACAAATAATGTTATAAGCATATTCATCACTCTAAAAGTTTACTCCTGGCATCCTTATTTGCTTATTTGTATGCAGTTATTTTTCTGCTATTGTACAATAAAAAAAGAGATCTACTTGCTAGCACTGATTCTTTTTGAAATATTTTTATAGTTTATATATCAGCACTGAAGAATTGTACTTTCAAGTTGTGGTCCTGAAGAAGACTCTTGAGAGTCCATTGGTCAGTAAAAATGTCAAACCAGTCAATCTTAAATAAATAAACCCTGAATATTCATTGGAAGCACTGATGCTGAAGCTGGACCTCCAATATTTTCTCCATCTGATTCAAAGAGCCAATTAATTAGAAAAGACCCTGATGCTGCAAAAGATTGAGGACAGGAGAAGAACGGGCGACAGAGGATGAGATTGTTTGATGGCATCACTGACAATGAACATAAGTTTGAGCAAACTCTTGGAGATAATGAAGGATTAACTGGGAAATCTGGTGTGCTGCCATTCACAGGGTCACAAAGAGTCAGACACAACATAGCGACTGAACAATAACAACAGTAAAAACTAAACTGAGAATTATACACACAAACCTAATTGCACAGCAGTAAATTCAAGAATAACGTTTGCTCAAAACAATTCAAGAAGGAACTTAACTTTTACATACACTCATCATTGAAAAATCTCAACCAAAAAAAGAAAAGAAAATCTAGACTTAAGTATCAGTAACTAAATTTTTAAAAATAAGATGGAAAGAAGAAAATTAAGAAGTACCTAAATTTCAGGAAAATAAATACTTTAAATAAGTATCTATGTTGGAAGATTTGGGATTACAGCTTCAATTTCTGTGCTTGTGATGGGTCTGTTAAGATTTTCTATCTCTTCCTGGTTTAGTTTTGGAAAGTTCCGACATAAACCAAAGCAGGATCCTCTATGACCCACCTCCCAGAATATTGGAAATAAAAGCACAAATAAGCAAATGGGACCTAATTAAAGTTAAATACTTCTGCACAACAAAGGAAACTAAAAGCACGGTGAAAAGGCAGGCTTCAGAATGGGAGAAAATAATAGCAAATGAAGCAATGGACAATTAATCTCAAAAATATACAAGCAACTCCTGCAGCTCCATTACAGAAAAGTAAACGACCCAATCAAAAAGTGGGCCAAAGAACTAAACAGACATTTTCTTTAAAGAAGACATACAAATGGCTATCAAACACATGAAAAGATGCTCAACATCACTCATTATCAGAGAAATGCACATCAAAACCACAGTGAGGTACCATTCCACACCAGTCAGAATGGCTGCCATCCAAAAGTCTACAAGCAATAAATGCTGGAGAGGATGTGGAGAAAAGGGAACCCTCTTACACTGTTGGTGGGAATGCAAACTAGTACAGCCACTATGGAGAACAGTGTGGAGATTCCTTAAAAAACTGCAAATAGACCTACCATATGACCCAGCAATCCCACTGCTGGGCATACACATTGAGGAAACCAGAACTGAAAGTGACACGTGTACCCCAACGTTCATCGCAGCATTGTTTACAATAGCCAGGACATGGAAGCGACCTAGATGTCCATCAGCAGATGAATGGATAAGGAAACTGTGGTACATATACACAATGGAATATTACTCAGCCATTAAAAAGAATTCATTTGAATCAGTTCTAATGGGGTGGATGAAACTGGAGCCTATTATACAGAGTGAAGTAAGCCAGAAGGGAAAACAACAATACAGTATACTAATGCATATATATGGAATTTAGAAAGATGGTAATGATAACCCTGTATTCGAGACAGCAAAATAGATGCAGATGTATAGAACAGTCTTTTGGACTCTATGGGAGAGGACGAGGGTGGAATGATATGCGAGAATGGCATTGAAATATGTAAATTATCATATGTGAAATGAATCTCCAGCCCAGGTTTGATACATGATACAAGGTGCCCAGGACTGGTGCACCAGGATGACCCAGAGAGATGGAATCGGGAGGGAGGTGAAAGGGGGGTTCTGGCAGGGGAGCACATGTATACCCATGGTGGATTCATGTCAATGTATGGCAAAACCAACACAATAATGTAAAGAAAAAAGTCTGTTTTGAATTTGTTACAATAAAAAAAAACTCTAAAAAAAAACAAGTATGTAGGATCTAAAATAAAAAAGTGAACAAAAATGTTATCACCTTTAAAATAATGAAAAGGAATATAGATTTTGACATTGAAACATAAAAATGTAAAGAGAGAATAAGTTGAGATAAAAAGTAATGTGATATGATAAAGAAGAAAGAAATAGCAAAAATTCAATGGTGGAATTACTGTTTAAAGATAAGTATACAAATTGACTTAATATTTTAGAGTATATATATATATAGGAGCATTTTCCGCATGCAGAGAAAAGGAGTCCACAAAACTGAGTATATATATATATATATTAAAGAGGATAAAGGTCAGAGAGAAGATATTTAGATAATATGTGGTATGCCTGAGGATAAGATCAGAATAAAATGAATCAAAATTAATTCCAATGGCATAGTAAAATAATTTCCAAATTTAAAAAAAGAAAAAAAAACTTGTTTTACAGAGCACCAATGTATTTCTAGGGGAAATTTGTTAGTGTTCTCTATTTAGAAATACCATTGACAGTGATAAGGGTATAAAGTTTAATTTTTATGGATAAAATATAACATGATATGCAATAGATGTTGGTTACGTATATTTAGCCAAAGTGTTCATTTTTTTTTCCTAAGATGGCTCCAGTAGTGCTTAGTCACCTTTAACTTCATTAGAAACATGTGTGTTAGGTTTTATTGCGACAGCTATCATATCAGCAGCATTTAAAGAAAAAAAAACTTTAAAATTGGTGAATTTTCATGTAGCCATTTTAATAATGATAAAAAAAGTCAATATTTTCAGTATAGTATGCTTTTTTATTTCAAGAAAGGTGAAAGCACAACTGAAACACAGAAAAAGATGTGTGCAGTGTCTTAAGAAGATGCTGTGACTGATCAAAGTGGTCAAAAGTGGTTTGGAAAATTTCCTAATAGAAATTTCTCACTGTACAATGCTTCAAGTTTGGGTAGACTAATTGAAACTGACAACAGTCAAATCAAGATGTTAATTCAGAACAATCGATGGTATACCACTTGGGAGATGGACAACATACTCTAAATATCCAAGTCAAAGGTTGAAGATCATCTTCACCTGATTGGTTATGTTACTGTTTTGAAGTTTGGGTTCTACATAAATGAAAAAAAAAAAAAAAAACTTCTTACCATGTTCTCACACAAAATTATCTACTGAGTTGTAATGAAAATGTTTTCTTTTAAAACAAATTGTGATGGGTGATAAATAGGGGATACTGTATAATAATTTGAAACAGAAGAGATCGTGGGGTAAATGAAGTGAACCAGCACCAACCACATCAAAGGCAGGTTTTCATCCAAAGAAGATGATGTGTATATGGTTGGATTTGAAAGAAATCCTCTATAATGAGCTCCTTCCAGAAAATCAAATGATTAATTCCAATAAATACTGGTCCCAAGTAAACTAACTATAAGCAACACTTATGAAAAGCATCCAGAACTAATCAAGAGAACATATATAACCTTCCCTCAGGATAGCTCAACACCTCATGTTTCTTTGATGACCAGGCAAAAACTGTTACAACTTGTTTGGGAAATTCTGATTCATCTATCATATTCACCAGGCACTGCACCTTCAGATGTCCATTTATTTTGGTCTTTACAAAATTCTCCTAGTGGAAAATAGTTCAATTCCCTAGAAGACTATAAAAGGCACTTGGAAGAGTTCTTTGCTCAAAAAGATAAAAAGTTTTGGAAAGATGGAATTATCAAGTTGCCTGAAAAATGGCAGAAGGCAGAGGAACAAAATAATTGAATAAAGCTCTTGGAAAAACACGTCTTTTATTTTTACTTAAAAGCTAAAGTTTGAACTTGAACAAACTCTGGAAGGCTGTGAAGGACAGGGAAGTCTGGCATGCTGCCGTCTATGGGGTCACAAAGAATAGGATATGACTGAGTGACTGAACAACAACAAAAGCTAAGGGAAATTATTGGGCAACCCAATGCAAAGAAATCAAATAGCAAGTCATTTCTCTATTTTTTTTTCTATGCAATGAAAAATACTAGGTGATGATGCAGCAATATTGAGTTTTGATGGAAAAGGTGTGATGTCAAACTTGAAAATCTGTCAATTGATTTTCATATACAAATAGGGCATTCTTATAAAACTTCAGACAATAATGGTGCATGCTAAACTTCTAGAAAGATGTTACTTGAAAACATGTTGTAACCAAGAAAGGGATGAAGCACAGTTAAGTGACAAATAATGACCCAGAATTTTTTAAATGGCTGGCTTTGGGAACTAAAACCAGTAAAACTTGGAATGGTTTGAATAGCCATTTTAAATTATGAATAGATATAAAGCATGTTCAAATAGAAATACTTTTTCTTAAAAGTTAATACACTGTGTAAAAAATATTTAAACTGGCATAAGATTGAAATCAATTCATATGACTATGAATCAAAAGTAGGAAACCAAGTACTTGCTATATTATTAGATCCTCTGCATCTACTCCTACCTTTATATCCACCTTATGGACACTCAATTAGTAATACACGATCCAGTTGATTGCCATTTGCATTTTCAGTAATTTAAATTTAAATTCTGTGCAACAAAAATTAATTTTACTAGGATCTACAAATAGAAACTTTAAATATTAGCATACTACTTTTTTTAGCTCAGAGTGTAAAATACTAAAAAAACAGAATTAGATTTTAAATAATAATGAATACCTTGAGAACAAGTTTATTCATACAATGCTAGTTGGAATATAAATCTCTAGGATTTTTTGAAAACCAATTTGGAAATATTTAGTAATATATTTACTTGACCCAGCAATCTCACTGTAGTTAAGCTTAAAATAAACCAAACCAAATGAATGAAAAAAGTATGTAAGAATACATGTGCTAACATATTTATTGCAGTATTGTTTATACTTACTAAAAAGGATAAAACTAAACTTCCAAAAACAAATTGTGGTGAGGCCAAATAATGGAATATTATATAGCTATGGAACACTTTGATTTAGAATAGAAACTACTAACTTAGAAGAATGTCCATGGTATTCTATCAGAAAAGTTTTAGAAGTTGTAAATAGAGTTAGAGATTCAGGCTGGATCCCTGGGTTGGGAAGAGCCCTTGCAGAAGGAAATGACAACCCACTCTAGTATTCTTTATTCTTGCTTAGTGATCCCATGGCCAGAAGAGCCTGGTGGGATACAGTCCATGGGGTTGCAAAGAGTCAGAAACAACTGAAGTGACTTAGCATGAATTCACGCATATGTGCATTCACATATACTAAGACCATATTTTGTATTAAAAGACAAACACAATTTAAAACGAGATTATATTGTATTTAGCCAACAAACAGCTCTAATTTCCTGCAGCATGACTCCATGGCCTATTTTTAAATTAATTTTTATTGGCATATAGTTGATTTAAATGTTGTTTAGTTCCGGTTGTACAGCAAAATAAATCAGCCATACATATACAAGTATCCACTCTCTTATAGAATCCATTCTCATATAACTCATTACATAGCACCAAATAGAGTTTCCTGTGATATACAGTGGGTTCTTGTTACCTACGTTTTATGTGTAGTTTCAAGACATACTTTTACCAGTGAGGGGGAAAAAAGATTTGAAAAGTAAATTTATTACATGCACTTTATCTCAGTATTTCTCCTATACATTGCAACTCCCTATGTTGTATTGGTAGAATTGATATATTCAATGTAGAGAGGCCAGAATCCACAAGACTCTAATCTCTAAAGAGATTAATAAAATATTTGGGTAACATATACAAACTATATTTTAAGAAAATTGAAAATTACATGTGATGTTTTAATGCAAAACAGAATATGTGGCATTTATGTTTTTCACCTAAAACAGAATTGTCAATTCTAACTGTTAACATTTCACTGCTGGTCATTAGGGAAAACCTTAAGAGTTACCTTTAATTATTTCATTAATTATTCATTTTGAATAAGATATACATGTATAACTCAAGGAAGAAAAAAGTTAGTTTTTGGAGACAAGTTTTACTCTGTCTTAAAATACTAAAATTAAATTAGGAAAATAACATAACTGAATATCATGAAGTTTTCATGTATAAAACAGACTAAACTAAAATGAAATATAATAAGTGATAATAATTTGGCCTACTGAATTATCAGATTACTTAATAGTACACAATGTTAAAAATGAAATAGCTTTGGATGGCATCATTGACTCAATGGGCATGAGTTTGGACAAGCTCCTGGAGGTGATGAAGGACAGGGAAGCCTGGTGTGCTGCAGTCCATGGGGTTGCAAAGAGTTGAACATGACTGAGAGACTGAAAAACAATAGCAACTCTTTCTTTATAACCAACTTTCCTGTCTACAATAAATTCTTTACTGTGTGAGCAAGTCACGTCAGTTATTTAATTGTGTCCAACTCTGCATCTCCATGAATTGCAGCATGACAGGCTTCCCTGTCCATCACCAACTCCCAGAGCTTGCTTAAACTCATGCCCATTAACTCGGTGATACCACCCAACAATCTCATCCTTTGTCGTCCCCTTCTCCTCCCGCCTTCAATTTTTCCCAGCATCAGGGTCTTTTTCAAGGAATCAGGTTTTCATATTAGGTGGCCAAAGTATTGGAGTTTCAGCTTCAACATCAGTCCTTCCAATGAGTGTGCAGGGCTGATTTCCTTTGGGATTTACTGGCTGGATCTCCTTGCAGTCCAAGAGACTCTCAAGAGTCTTCTCCAACACAATTCAAAAGCATCAAATGTTTTGGTGCTCAGCTTTCTTTATGGTCCAACACTCACATCCATACATGACTACTGAAAAAAACATAGTTTCACTAGACAGACCTTTGTTGACAAAGAAATATCTCTGCTTTCTAATATGCTATCTAGGTTGGTCATAACTTTTCTTCCAAGCAGCAAGCATCTTTTAATTTCATGGCTGCAGTCACCATCTTCAATGATTTTGGAGACCAAGAAAATAAAGTCTGCCACTGTTTCCATTGTTTCCCCATTTATTTACCATGAAGTGATGGGAGTGGATGCCATGATCTTCGTTTTTTGAATGCTAAATTTTAAGTGAACAGTTGTACTCTCCTCTTTCACTTTCATCACGAGGCTCTTTAGTTCCTCTTCACATTCTGCCATAAGGGTGGCATCATCTGCATATCTGGGATTTTTGATATTTCTCCTGGCAAACTTGGTTCCAGCTTGTAACTCATTCAACCTGGCATTTCGTATGATGTAATCTTTATAAAAGTTAAATAAACAGAGTGACAATATATAGCCTTGACATACTCCTTTCCAATTTGGAACCAGTCTGTTCTTCCATGTCCAGTTCTAACTGTTGCTTCTTGACCTGCATACAGATTTCTCAGGAAGCAGGTCAGGTGGTTTGGTATTACCATCTCTTGAAAAGTTTACCACAATTTGTTGTGATCCACAAAATCAAAAGCTTTGGCATAGTCAATAAGGCAGAAGTAGATGTGTTTTTTTTTTTCTGGATTTCTCTTTTTTGATGATCCCAACAGATGTTGGCAATTTAATCTCTGCCTTTTTAAAATCCAGACTGAACATTTGTAAGTTCTCTGTTCCCATATACTTGAAGCTCACTTGGAGAATTTTGAATATTGCTTTGCTAACGTGTGAGATGAGTCTAATTGTGTGGTAGCTTGATCATTCTTTGCAGTTGCCTTTCTTTGGGACTGGAATGAAAACTGACCTTTTCCATTTCTGTGGTCACTGCTGAATTTTCCAAATTTGCTGTCATATTGAGTGCAGCACTTAAACAACATCATCTTTTAGGATTTAAAATTGTTCAACTGGAATTCTATCACCTCCACTAACTTTGTTCATAGTGATGCTTCCCAAGGCTCACTTGACTTCACCAAAGGCCTTTCTGAAATTGTTATACAAATTGAAAACCCAAAGCCTGAGAAAATGTACAATGGTCACAAAGCGGTATAGCCCAAGACTGTGGACAAAAGTTCCCAGGAGTAAACTATTACTGAGTCCAAGCTCATTCTGCTCTCTGCACAACAGGCCAATGAATACATGAGATGTGACATCAAGGCAAGGAAGAGACTTTAATTGGAGAGCCAGCATGCCAAGAAGATGGCCAGTCTAGTGCCTCATCATAATCGTATTGTTGGAATCTGGATGCCACATTATTTTCTAGAGTCAGAGGGAAAGAAGCAATGAGGAACTAAAATCAAAATGCAGAATAGAGACGGAGAGACAGTGGTTAAGTAAAGTGAAAGGGTCTTCAGTCTTACAAAACCTCTCCAATGGAATGACCAGCATTTGGAAAGAGTGTTAATCACTTCTATTCACAGGTGGGCAGGGATAAACTATCCCTCCACGATCTGAACAAAATAACTTAGTTTACAATCAAGCTGCAGCAGCAGGGTCCTCCAGGCAAGCACTTATATATGATTATAATAACAAAAGCAAGGAAAATCAAGTCAAAAACAGTTTCCAAATGGAGTTGGAATTTGCTTCCTCAATACAAAATGACTGGAGTTCAAGAATTAGTTTCCTGTATACACTAGCAGGAAAGTGAAAATAGAGATTAATTTTATTTGTTGCTATGCAAAGTATGCATTTTACAATTAATAAGAAAAATCACCTGAATTAGTACCACAGTATAATATTGAACTGTTAGGTCGCTAGAATAGGAAAAAAGAGTCCAAAATGGCAGTGACTAAAAGACAAAGAAAGGAAAACCTCATGAAAATGGAACAAAAGAAAATACAAGGACCAGAGTGATAGCCTCAGGTGATAACCCAATTTACATAGGGCAGGCTCAGAGGGAGGAGACAAAATATATAAAACAGGAGCCAAGATTGAACCTGGCCTCTTTCCATTTGGGTTGGTCTGCCCTCACACCTCGAGGGTATACTACTCTTTGCTTGCCAATACAACTGAGTTGTAACCAAGCTGTAACACTGCTGCACCATTTCAAATCTTTGCAGCGGTGAGACAGAACTGAGGAAATTACACACTCCCCTGACATATATGGTGCCATGACTCAGATTTAACCTGGCTAAAACAACCTCAGCTTGACCCCCACCCCACCCCACCACCACCGCAAGGCGGAGACCAAGGACAGCAGAAGCGCAACTCAGCAAAAGTTCACTCTGTGGAAGCTGAATGTGAAGGAAACCCAGTGCAGTGAAAGTGACAAGAAGCCTAGTGTGCTGGAAACTGGGAGAACAAAAACAAACTCAGCAGAAAGCTCATGCAGCTCAGAAGACCAGAAGATCTCCAGTTAAGGTAGGAGGTCTTTGCCCCTATGGCTGGAAGGACATATGGCTAACAAAATCTTAATTCCTTTGCAATCTCTCATTTTTGTTTCCTCAAACCCCCTGTGAACAGGTGAGTGACAGTGGGTGCAACTAAGGGACTCTGGCAGGGGCTACTCCCCGGTGTGTCCTGAAGGCTCCACTATCTGTTGCACCTTAGTAGCTGTTGCCCAAGTGGGTGAGGGTTCTCCTGTCCTTAATCTTCTTTGTTCCAAGAATACAGCCAATGAAAACTGTGAGCACAGGTCATATATTTAGCAGATTTTCTGGCAGGTTATGAAGGGGATTCCTCGGCATGTTTTTCCCACTGCTTTTTCCTCTCGTCCTTCAGCTCCTCTCTACATATATGTCACTGCTTACAAAGTATTGGGTAGGTCATCATCTTTTCATTTCTGAAAGTTGTGTTTGAAACTGTTTACCTAAGATTGGGACTCAAAACCATGTGGCAGGAACTCTTTGCTATGCTTACTCACTCAGTCATGTCTGACTGGGACTTGAGCCCAAACTAAACCCATGGTGCCTGGTTTCAGGACCGAATGAAGCTCAAGTTCTTCATGTCTCATTGGAAAAAGGTTCAGTGAGAGACACAACAATAGGTAAGAGGTAGATTAGTTGGGATTCAGAGAGAAGCACAGTCCACAGAGTGTGTGCCATCGCAGAGGGTAAATGTGGTGACCTTGAAATGTGTGGTTAGTTTTTATGGGCTGGATAATTTCATATGCTAATGAGTGGGAGGATCGCTGCAACAATTGGGGAACCACCCACTCCTTGGTCTTCTGATAGTGTCTTGGAACTGTCATGGCGCCTCGGAATGTGTCATTCAGCTTGCAGAATGAGGATAAAGTTTTAGTTGAATTTGACTTGCCTGCCATCTTGGACTCATTTTATTTTAATCGGCTTATGTTATGCCCTTGGGCTATATCATTCAGTCAAAAGTTGTGCCCTGCCCCCTTCCCTTCTGTTTCATGCTCTTCCTGAGCCCAGGCCAACAATGTTACATCTACAAGCTTCTGGAGGAACAACCAGAAAATAGCTGGTTCTTGGGTAGGAAGTACTGTATAATATCCAATCCCTCTAGATATATAGGCCTTTATCTTCCATGTTTCCTACAACATGTGCAACAACAGCATCTCTCAGTGAACCCACTAGGGCAAGTGACAGGCACACAATGCCTGTTAGAAATCCATCTGTTGGTGGCATCCCTTCAAGGGCAAATGGGCTTCCAGGGATAATGTTTGCCACTTAGGGAGTTAGCCCTACAGGCTGTTTGGGCCCAAACCCTTACCACCCTTCTCTTAAAATTACAAACATATCCCCAGGTCAAATCTCTACTCTACTTTTATGGAACATCTGGTCTGTTGCCTCTTACCATTTTTCCTTAAGCCACTTACTAACTCCTACAACCATGACCCTGCCCCCTCTGTAGGCAACATCACTCCACCCAGGCTATTATTGAAATACTCTTAAAGCCCCTAGGAGGAATAGATAAGCCACTCCTTTGTCATTACTTCTGTTACTACCTAAAGCAGGTCTATGAAAATGAAGTGTTCAGCATTGGAAACACCCTAAACTGCTCTTATAGAGGACTAGGGGGAGATGTCCGTGACTTACATTCCCTCAGAGCAATAAGAGGATAAGGCTTATGGCTTTTTCACCAGGTTCCCAGTATCAGGGCACAGACTTGGATTGCTTTACATCTTGGTACCTATTCCCATCAGTGGTGGACAAACTGGTAATAAATTAATATAATCCCTTAATCCTACCCAGCACTAGTCATTCTGGAGAACTTGGGAATCCCCAACTCCAGCCTGGGGTCCCAGGAGGTCGACCTGCCTCAACCTGCCTAGGGATCTTGTCCCTGAGAGTTTGTCATACCTCAGCCTCTTCAGGGATCCACCAGCCCAGGGTCCCAGGAGGTTGACTGGCCTCAACCTGCATAGGAATCTGGTCTTCGGGAGATTGTAACGTCTCAACCTGCTCAGGGATCCACCAGTCCAGGGATCCCAGGAGGTCAACATGCCTCGACTTGCTCAAGGACCCAATTCTTGGGAGGCCGACGTGTCTTGACCTGCCTGGAGATTCGATCTCCAGGAGGTTGTCACGCCTGGATCTGCCTGGGGATCTGCACGCTGACCCAGCAACACCCAGCTCTCAGGTTGCAGCAGTACTGGGTAGGATAAGCTTCAGGAAGACTTACCCCTAAGGTAGTCCACCCATGGATATATAAGGATGCCTATTAGTTGTGGGACAGTGTCCGGTCTCAGGAAAAACTCAGGAGTCCAACGAGAACCCCATTGCCTTTCTGAAATGTATATAAGAGGCCCTCCAAAAGTTTACCAATATGGACTTGGGCTCTTATGAGGTGCCAGGAGCCGTCAGAATGCCCCCTTGCTCAGAAGACAAGGTCACGAGACTAAGAAGGAAACTGCAAAGTGGACTTTCTTTATTGGGGCATCCTGGGCATGGCCCCTCCTGTTATTTTTCTTGGGAGTTCTGGCCATGCTCTGAACATTAGCTCATCTCAGTAGGTAAGTCCCAGTTAGAAAGAATTCATCCTGAGATAATTCCCCCAGACCTTATCAACCAGAGGATCCAGGAAGGTGGATTCCCTTCACTGGGGACTAAGGAGGAATAAAAGGGACATTTAAATAGATAACTACACCTCCAACTAGTTACTGGGGAGTTTACCAAGAGTTCTCTGGGGGTCATGGCAAGGCCACCACCAGAAGGGCTCATACTTGGATCACCTTTCCACCTCCCACTTCCCCGACCACTCCACAGTGTAGGCTCCCTTCCTTGAGGAGACCAGGGTGGAATGGGACTTAGGAATGCTCATAACTGTGGCCAGAATAGTTGGAGACATTGATTGCTTTAGGATAGTGTAGACAAAGGAATTCATTAAAGTAGTTATATAAGGTTAATAGGGTTTTTATTGCTAAAACAGTGCTGCTAGACTGTCTCTTTGTCCTCTTTCCTCTTTCCTCCTAAGAAGCGGAGTGTCAGAACAGAATGAGACAGGTTGTGGTTGAGGTTACTAGAATAAAATAGTTTCAAGCTTAAGCCCTTCCCTCTAGCTTCTACACAGCTGCATCTGGTAAGAGAAATGTAACCTTTCTACTTAGATTGATGTACTTATCATGATTGAATGAAGTATGCTGAAGACATTCAAATGGTAAACATACTATTGTTAAATCTAATTACGGAGAAATCTGACTTCTGCAAAGAGATTGTTTCTATGATGCATTGGGGAATGAGCTCAATGATAAGGTTGCTATGGAAGATAGAAAATAAAAGATTGTACAGAATGATAGGTGATGTAATAACGTAATGGGGATGTTTTTTGGCTATAAAACTGCAAACCAACAATAAACGAGAGAGACTCTTCCATCAACACATTGACTCAGCTCAGTACTTCCCCAACGCCAATCATCCCTCAAGAGCCCCGGACCCGCCGGGGCTGGACCCTGGCAACGAGGGACAGGTGATTTTAAAGGACAAATTCCTGTCCCAATGTGCATCAGACATCAGGATAAAGTTACAACAGCTACAGCAGCAGGACCCTACTGCCTCTTTAGATGAGATGGTCCAGACAGCCACCAATACCTTTTATAATAGGGAACAAGAGAGGGAGGCCAAGGCCCAGGAAATGGAGAAAACGGAGGAGCCAAAGCATGCCCAGAGGCTGGCCACCCTCCAGGGAAGGACTATGGCAAACCCCAAGTCCTTGAAGGACAAGGACGAGGCAAATGCCTAATCTGTAGCCAGGTTGGTCATAGGACCAAAGAGTGTCCAAACCATGACAGGTCTCCTAAAACAGCTTGCTACACAGGCCATCAGTTGAAACACTGAGCAGCACTCTTGTCCTTGGGACACAAGAGCCTCAAGGTCAGGCACCAAGCCTCCCTTCACGATGGTTCAGCAGGATTGAAGCTGCCCACTCAGCCAGCCCACATATCACAGATAACAATAACGGGGCTGGAGCCACAGGTGCAACTGGATGGAGTTGCAGGTAGGTCTGAGAATTTCTTGGTTGACACAGGGACTTCCTACTGTGTCCTGAGCTACTCCAGAGCCTTCTCTGAAACCTATACCATTTGGGGTGCTACAGAAAAAGCAATTACAAAAATATTCACCCAAGCACTTCTTTGTTGCTGGGATGGACAAATATTTTCCCACCAGCTTCTGGTGGTCCCCGAGTGGCCTACTCCCTTGTGAAGAGATTATTTCCCTGCCTTCAGAATCTTGCAGCTATTGCAGTCCTGATAGAAGATGCTTTAAAACTCTTCTCTAGGGGGCATACTAACTATTTTTACTAGCCACCAAGTGAAACAACTCCTGAATGGGAGAGGCCATTTATGGATGTCTGACCAAAGGATCCTCAGGTATAAAGTAGTACTGATGGAAAATCCAGGCCTGATTGTAGTTCTTTATGAGATTCTTAACCCAGCTACCCTCCTGCCTACCCCCACAGGCTCTTTCCTTTCACACTTGTCTAGAAACTTTGGACCACTGGACAAAACACAGAGAGATTGTCAGAAGATCCTCTGACCAATCCTAAGGAAATCTGGTACACTGATGGAAGCAGCTTTTTCTTTGATGCAAAAAAATAAAATAAAAAAGAGCTGGAAAGGCAGTAGTCTCCAATTTTGAGACCATAGAGGTTAATCCTTTGCCACCAGATACTTCAGCCCAATTAGCTGAACTCATAGCCCTGACTTGAGGTTGAGAGCTGGGAAAAGGAAAAAGAGTTGCCGTTTACACTGACTACAAGTGTGCCTTTCTGGTGCTACATGCACATGCTGCTATTTGGAATGAAAGAGGTCATTTGACCACCCAAGGGTCCCCAATCAAGTATGGTGATCAAATCCTTAGGCTCTTGGAGGCAGTCCAGTCAATCTGCCCACTGAGATTTCAGTCTCCCAAAAAAGCATCATGGAAGTGGCACGAGGGAACCAAGCAGTCAATCAGGCAGCTAAGAGAGCACCATTACAAAACAATGAGTTAATAGGAGTTGCCAACTTAGTTCCACAGACTAATTTGCCAGAAACTCCTTCATATACTGAAGGTAAAACTCTTAAATCTAAGAGTGAGGGCTTTCAAGAGAATTATGTGGGGTGGTTCCAAAAGTAGGGACTCCCTTTTCTGCCTGGGAACCTCCAGTGGAAGGTGGTTAACTCCATACATGCTGCCACTCATTTAGGGGAAAAGGCCCTCCAAAGATTACTAGAAAGTTCCTTCAGAGGAACAGGCCTCCAAATGACTATAAGGAAAGTGGTCTCCCCTTGTCCCACTCGCCAATTAAACACCCTCAAGGAGCTTGAGGACCCCAGCTGGCCCAGCCCGTACAATGGTGTGGGACCTACCCATGAGAGAACAGGCAGATGGACTTCACCCAGATGAGAGTTTCTCAGAGTATAAGTGCCTACTAGTCATGATAGATACAGTCACAGGATGGATTGAAGGCTTTCCCAACTTGGCTGAGAGGGCTAAGGAGGTAGCAAAAACTGCTCCATGAAATCATTCTGAGATTTTGTCTGCCTAAGTCATTACAAAGTGCAAATGGGATATCATTGACTTCTAAGGTCACCCAAGGGGTCTTCAAAGTATTGGACATTACTCATTACCTCCGTTGTGCTTGGAGGCCACAGTCTTCAAGAAAAGTAAAAAAGAGCCAACCAATTGTTAAAATCAGTGATATAAAAGTGAACCCAGGAGACCTCCCTGGGATGGAAGGAGGCTTTACCAATAGCTCTCCTCTGCACACATATTGCCCATTAGGAACAGGTTGGTATTAGCCCTCATGAGTTGCTATATGGCATACATTCTGTTTATGTCCTCTTCCTAGTTAGAGAGGCTCAGATCCTCCAGTCTTATACCATGAACATTGGGCAATTCCAACATATGCTTGTGGTCTGTCAACCATGACCCAGAAGATTCCAAAGAGTCATCATTATAGGCTCCAGGGACTCAAGTCTTAATTAAAATCTGGAAAGATGGGTCCCCACAGGCTCACCTCCAGCCCACATGGAAGGGTCCACACCCTGTGATACTTTCTACCCTCACAACAGTCAAGGTACCAAGGCACAACTCTTGGATTAACTACTCACGAGTCAAGCCATGGAAGAAAACAGAACAGAGCACTCAATATACCTCTGAGTCCCTGGGAGATCTCAGACACCTATTGAGGACTACAAATGAGTGCCATTTTAATGAAGACTCTCAAAATTAAGTTTCTTGGGACAAGATTTCTAAAAATAGCTCTAAAGAGCCAACAACACAGTTTGTCAGGGATTGTACTCCAAAATAGACAGGAGATAGATCTCCTGAGGGACTTGAGCCATCTTAAGTGGGACATGTTGTTTCTGGGTAAATACCTCCAGCTAAGTTAGAGAAAGTCTCACAGTCCTCAAGAAAAAAAAATCAGGTCCTACAGGATATCAAAGAATGAGCTGGAGTGTTCTCAGGGTGACTATAATCTCTCTTTGGGGGATCCTTCTCTTGGCAAGGAGGATCTGGAGTTTACTAATGCCCCTACGAATCCCTGTTATCACTATATATATATATATA
>SRVM01013619.1:0-23217 GCA_007570785.1 Antilocapra americana | reverse complement strand
ATTGTATGCCCCAATGCCCTGTCTTATGCAAAGGAGTTCCTACCACCCAAGAGCCAAGACGAGTTACATGTCTCCCAACGAGATGAGCACATACTCTCTTGCAAAGACTCAATAGGAACTCTGATAGCCCTGTCAAAATTTGAGATGAATGCTCAGGTTCATGCCTCAACTAAAGGTGAGGACCTATTCCAGTGTAGTGACTCAAGACGTGCCCCAAGATGTCCCGTGGACATCGAAATGTGGGCCTGCCTTCTCTGAGGCAACATTAGAGGCTCTCAGAGGACTTCGTCACAGCTCCAGTGGCATCCAAATGTGCCCAGTAGTACTTGAGAAACTTCCCACCGCAAATCGAAAAACATCCCTAGATTTCCCTCTGAAGGCAAAATGAGGCCTGATTCCCCTGCAGGGACTTGCAAACCTTTTTCTGCTCCTCCTTGAACCTTCCAATTTGCCTTGACTTCCCTCAGGCTACACGAGAGTGTCCCTTACTTGAAAGTGGCAGATTGGGAGGAACACTATACTCCCCACCACAACACAAGAAATGAAATATTTCGCCTCTCTATGTGACCAATTTTTTTTTAACATACTGCACGCCGGGAACACTCCCAAGTTACATCTAGAATCTCCAGTGGAAGCTTGGCTCCCAAGCTCCCAATACACGTCATCATTCAAGAGGAACCTCATCCTCCCCACCAGAACTCAAAAGGCACCATGTTCTCCACCTCATCATGACATGAAGGATGATGAGCCCCAGCATTGTCTCCAGAGGACACGCGACGTTTCTCTCACACCTCAAAACAGGCCTTTCCCACCAATTGAAACTCGAGAGGAAGCCAAAGCTTTTTGCTGCATATTGAAAGGACAGCGAGTTGCTCCTCAACTTCAGATAAAGCCATATTCTACAGTATTTCTGGGCAGTTGCCTCGGAACACGAAGGAAGGCCTTCATGACATGTTGTATCTCAAGATAAAGCTCCAGTTACCTGCCTCAACTAGACAGGAGTCCTGGTCTTTCCCCCTTTTAAAACACGAGATGAACACGGAATCCCATGCCTCAACACGAGTTGAGGCCTCACTCCTAGTTTCAACTCGATCGGGACCCCGACATCCATGTCACAAATGGAGATGGAACCCAGAGTGCCCCCGTCTTAATTTGAAATGAGACCATATTATATCTCAGAAGTGAATCCAGAGCAATCCCACATTTCTGCAGGCAATTCTAAATAAGACTTCACTTCCCTTGATCAGAGGAAAGGCTCACTGAGGTCCCAAAACGACTTGAGTGGGACCCAAAGCTTCCCTCGGAAACTCGAGAAAAAGCACAATATAACCTCCTCAAATGGAAGTGAGGGGGTTATTTCCCTGTGGTGACTTGAACAGAACACCAGATTTCTGCTCAGCTACATGGATAGAGGTCTGACTCCCCCTACGCACATATCTAAAAAATGTCCAAAAGCGCTGCCTTAATGAAAAGGACTTCAGACAACCCAAGAGCAAAGACGATTTACATACCTCCCAACGAGATGAACACATAATCTCTTGGAGAAAATCAATTGGAACACTGACAGCCCTGTCGAAACTAGAGAGGAAACCTGATGTTCATACCTGAACTAAAGTTGAGGCCCTCTTTTCTAGTGCCTCGAAAAGAGCCGTGAGATGGCCCTCACACATCGAAACCAGGGCCTGACTTCTCTGAGGCAAAAATAGAGGCTCTCAGAGGACCATATCGCAACTCAAGAAGGACCCAAACGTTCGTGCTGCAACTCGAGAAACTTCCCGCTGTAACTCGAGAAACTGCCCACCGCAACTGGGGAAACAACCCAAGATTTCCATCTGTATGTGAGATTAGGTCTGATTCCCCTGCAGTGACTCGAGAACCTTCATCAGCTCCTCCTCAAACCTCCCACGTTGCCTTGACTTCCCTGAGGCTTCACAAGAGGGTCCCTGATTTGAAAGTGGCAGTTTGAGAGTAACACTAAATTTCCCATGACAACTCAAGAAATGAAGAGATTTCCCTCTCAATGTGATCTGAGTCTTTTTTCCCAAGCACCTCCTCCAGAACACTCCCTCATTCCTTCTCGAATCTCAACAGGAAGCTTGGTTCCCTTTATGCACCCCAAGAGGATTCCCGAGATATGCATCATTATTCAAGAGGAACCTCATGCTCCCTGCCACAACTCAGAAGGCATGTGTTGTCCACCTCATCGCAAGATGAGGTATGATTAGCTCCTGCGTTGTCTGGAGAGGATACATTACGTTCCTCTCAAATCTCAAGAGGAGGATTTTCTCACCATCTGAAACTTGAGAGGAAACCAGAGTTTCCTACTGCTTGTCAAAAAGACAATGTGTTGCCCCTAGATAATATGCACTATATATGACATCACATCCACTCTTTATTTACTATCATACAATGGTATTTATGACATCATTTCCACTGTATTTTATATCTATGACATCATAGCTACTGTATCTATAACATTATGCCCACTATGTTTATGACATCATATCCTTTATATGTGATATGACACACACACTGTTTGAAAACAGAGCCATTGGATCTGACATCATACCCACCATATCTGACATCATGTCCACTCTATTTGTGTCAACACACCTACTGTATGAGTGATATCACACTGATTATATGTATGACATCCTATGCATTATATATGACAACACATCCACTCTTTATGACAACCCACTTCTCCATTTATTGCATTACATCCCCTGTATTCATGATATCATATCCAATATATATGAAGTCACATCAGCTGAACATGACATCGTATCTTCTATACATGTGACATTGTTTCCACTGCATCTGTGTCATCACACCCATTCTATTCGTGACATAACAACTACTCTATGTGTAAAATCACACTGGGTGAATACATGACATCACAATCACTATACATGATGTCATATTCACTCTTTGTGACTTCACAGTATTTATGACTTCACACCCACTATAACTGATCACATCCACTCTGTGTCATCTCACTCAATGTATAGATGGTATCACACAGACTGTATGTTTGGCATCACACCCATTATATGTATGGCATCGTATGGAGTATATTTGACATCACACCCAATCTTTATGACATCACATTCTGTGTATTCATGACATCACACCCACTATATATGACATCACATCCTGTGTATGTGACATCACAGCCACTGTATATATGACATACACCCACTATATTTACAATACTATATCCAGGGTATATGATGTCACATCCGCTGTATCTTCCATCACATGAACTGTATCTATGTCATCACATCCACTGTGCAGATGACATCACACCCACTGTATGTATGATATCACACCCTGATATGTTTGAAATCATATAAATTATAAACGACACAATGTCCACTCTTTATGAGATCACACTCATGTACTTAAGGCAAAACAATTACTGCATTCATGATATCACATTGGCTGTATCTGTCTAATCACACCCACTGTATATATGACGTCATACCCACGATGTGTATGACATCATATTCACTATATATGACATTATATTCACTCTTTATGACATCACATGCACTATATTATTGACATCACATGTGCTATACATGAAGTCACATCAACTGTATATGACATCACATCTTCTATACATGTGACATCACATCCACTGTATCTGTATCATCACACCCATTTTATTCATGAGTTCTCACCCACTCCATGTAGGACATCACACTGGGCCTATGTATGAAATCACATGCACTATATATGACATCACATTCACTATTTATGACATCAATACACAGTATTTATGACATCACACCCAGTATATGTATGAAATCTTATGCAATATATATGATATCATATCCATTCTCTATGACATCAGCCCACTGTATTTATGACATCACATCCACTGTAATCATGACATCACACCCACTCTATATGATAGCTCATCCACTTTATGACATCACATCCACTCTACATGTGAAATCACAGGCAATTTATCTGTGACATCACTCTCACTATGTTTATGGCATTATATCCACTAATGAGACATCATGAGCACTGTGTGAATGACAAGACAAACACTATAACTGACATCACACTCACTCTATCTGACATGATCTCCACTGTATCCTTTCATCAAAACCACTGTATGTATGAAATCACACCTTCTATATGTATGATATCATATGTACTATATATGTCATCACATCCACTCTTTATGACATCACACCACTATATGTATGACATCACATCCAATGTACTCATGACATCACACCCACTGTATATGAAGTCACATCAAATGTATATGAAATCACATCTTCTGTACTTGTGATATTGCATCAATCTGAGTCATCAAACCCACTCTATAGGTGATATGACAAGTACTTTATGTATGACATCGCACCCAATATATGTATGGAATCGAATGCACTCTTTATGACATCATATCCACTCATTATCATATCACATCACTGTATTTAAGACATCACTTGCACTGTATTCATGACATCACACCCACTATATGTGAAGTCACATCAACTGTATATGACATCACATCCTCTATACAAATAACAGAGCATCCATTACCTGTGTCGTCACACTGGGCATATGTATGACATCACATGCACTAGACTCGACATCACATTCACTATTTATGACATTTAATCACAGTATTTATGACATTGCACCCACTCTACTGCATCGTCACAACCCAACCACTCTATTGATGATATCACACACATTGTATGTATGTATATCTTATCCAATATATGTATGACATCATATGCAGTATATATGTTATCCTACCCATTCTCTCGGACATCACACCACTGTACCTATGGCATCACACACACTATATCTGATATCGCTTCCACTGTATCTGTATCATTCAACCCACTGTATAGATGATATCACACCCACTCTATGTCCGTCACACCCAGTATATGTATGACATCATATGCTCTATATGACATCATATCCCCTCTTTATGACATCACACCACAGTGTTTCAAACATCAAATCAGATGTATTCATGATATCACACTCACTCTAGGACTTCATGTCCACTGTATGACATCACATCCACTCTGTTCATGATATCATGCCCTCTATATGTAATATCACATCCACAGATTATGACATCACATCGACTATACATGTGACATCACAGCCATTGTATCTATGACATCACGCCCAGTATGTTTATAACATCATATCCACTATATATGTCATCACACTCAGTGTATTTTACAAGAGAACCACTATATCTGACATCACACACACTATATCTCACATCACACACAATGTATCAGTGTCATCACACCCATTGTATCAATATTACATCTGAGATATACATGACATCACATGCAGTATCTATGACATCATATCCATTCTCTATGACATCACATCCACTGTATTCATGACATTACACTCACTATATATGACATCTCATCCACTAGTTATGACGTCACATCGACTACCCAGCCACTGTATCTATGACATCACACTATCTGTGTCTACATCACATCCACTGTACCTATGTCATCACATCTGCTGTATGTATGACACCATACCCATGATATGTATGACATCATATGCATTATATATGACATCACATCCGCTCTTTGTGACGTTGCACTGATATATTTTGCATCACATTTACTGCATTCATGATATCACACTCATATATGACATCACATCCACGGAATATGACATCACATTTTGGATACATGTGACATTGCATCCACTGTATCTGTGCCATCACACCCATTCTATTGATGAACTCACAAATACTCTATATATGACATCAATTTGGACATGTCTATGTTTCACATGCACTGTACATGACATCACATTCACTCTTTATGACATAAAATATACAGTATTCATTATATCACAGCCACTATATGTGAAATCACATTCAATGATGATGACATCACATTAACTATACATGAGACATCATGACAACTCTATTGATGACATCACACCCACTACATTTATATTATCATATCCATGTTATATGACATTACACATATTGTGTGCAATAAGAACACAACCACTATATATCACATCAACCTACTACATCTGACATCACACTCATTCTGTGTCTTCACACCCACTCTACATATGACATTGCACCCACTATATATATGCCATCATATGCACTATATATAACATCACATCCACTCTTTACTTACCATCACACAATGGTATTTATGACATCATTTCCACTGTATTTTATACCTGTGGCATCACAGCCACACTATCTATAACATTATGCCCACTATGATTATGACATCATATCCACTATATAGGACACCACACACACTCTGTGTGACAACACAACCACTGGATCTGACATCAAACTCACTATATCTGAAATCACGTCCAGTATATGACATCACACCCATTATATCTGACATCACATCCACTGTATCTGTGTCAACACACCAACTATATGTATGGTATCACACCCATTATATGTGTGACAACCTTACTTTAAATTGAGACATCCTATGCATTATATATTATAACACATCCACTCTTCATGACAACCCACTTCTCCATCTTTGGCATCACAACCACTGTATTCATGACATCACATCCAATATATATGAAGTCACCTCAACTGTATATGACACCACGTCTTCTATACATGTGACATCGCTTCCACATGTCATCACATCCATTCTATTGGTGACATCACAACCAATCTATGTATAAAATCACACTGGGTGTATACATGGCATTACAATTAGTATACATGACATCACATTCACTCTATTTGACATCACAGTATTTATGACTTCACACCCACTATAACTGATCACATCCACTCTGTGTCATCTCACCCAATATGTAGACGGTATCACACACACTGTATGAATGACATTACATCCAATATATGTATGGAATCATATGGAGTACATATGATATCACATTCACTCTTTATGACATCACATACCCTGTATTCATGACATCACACCCGCTATATATGACATCACATCTAGTGTATGTGACATCACATCCAGTATGCATGTGCCATCACAGCCACTGTATCTATGACATAAATTCACTTTATTTACAATAGCATATCCAGGGTATATGACATCACATCCACTATATCTTCCATCACATGCCCTGTATCTGTGTCATCACATCCACTGTGTAGATGACATACATCATTGGGGTATGTATGATATCACACCCCAATATCTATGTCATCATATAAATTATAAATGACATCACATCCACACTTTATGACATCACACCTGCGTCTTTAAGACATAACAACCACTGTATTCCTTAGATCACATTAACTGTATCTGTCTAATCACACACACTGCATATATGACTGAAGTAAGGTTGTGTATGACAACCTCACGATGTGTATGACATCATATTCACTATATATGATGTGACATTCACTGTTTACGACATCACACCACATGTGGTATCACATCCAATATATCTGTGTCATCACACCAATTTTATTGATGAATTCACACCCACTATAGATATGACATCACATTGTGCCTATGTATGACATCACAAGCACTATCCATGACTTCACACTCTTTATGATATCAAAATACAATACTTATGACATAACACTGACTATATCCGACATCACATCCACTACACAGGTGTCAGTACACCCACTGTATGGATGATATCACAACCAATGCATGCATGACATCACACCCAATATATGTATGACATCATAAGCACTATATGAAACTCTGAGTTCCTCAACCTTACTTTAAATTGGGACCCTATGATATCCCGGAAGCAACACCAGAGCAATCCCACTCACCTGCAGGCAACTCAAAAGGAGACTTGACTCCCTTGGCCAAGAAGAAAGACTCACGGAGGTCCTCGACACGACTCGAGTGGAACTCAAGGCTTCCCACCAAAACAGGAGAAAAAGCACCATATAAACCCCTCAACTCAAGATGAGGCCTTATATCCCTGCGGTGACTTGAACAGAATACCAGGTTTCTCCTCAGATACTCGGATAAAGTCTAAAACCCCTGTTGCACACATCTAGGAAAAGCACAAATGCCCCGCCTCAATAAGAAGGAGTTCTGACAACTCAAGATCAAAGTTACAGACTTCACAACGAGATGAGGGCTGACTCTCTTGGAGATATTCAATAGGAACTCTGATATGTAGCCCTGTCAAAACAAGAAAGGAAACCTGAGATTCATACCTCAACTAAAGGTGAGGCCCTATTCTGCAGTAGTGACTCGACAAGAGCCCCGAGATGGCCCTTGCACATCAAAACGAGGACCTGACTTCCATGAGGCAACATTAGAGGTTACCTGAGGACGACGTGGCAACTCAAGAGGACTCCAACAGTCCCCAGGGCAACTCGAGAAACTGCCCACTACAACACGAGAAACATCTCAAGATATCTCTATGAATGCGAGATGAAAATTGATTCTCCTACAGTGACTTGAGGACCTTCCTCGGCTCCTCATCGAACCTCCCAAGTTTCCTTGACTTCACTGAGGTTTCAAGAGAGTGGCCCTGAATTTAATGTGGCAGATTGAGAGGAACACTATACTTCCTGCCACAACTAAGAATTGAGGAGATTCCCCTCTCAATGTGAGGTGAGGCTTATTTCTGATGCAGTGCCCCCAGAATACTCCCAGGTTACCTCTCATATCTCAAGAAGAAGCTTGGCTCCCTTTATGCACCTCAAGAGGATCTCCAAGATATGCGTCATCTTTCAAGAGGAACCTCCAGCTCCTTGCCACAACAGGAAAGGACCCATGCTCTCCCACTCATTGCGAGATGAGGTTGATTAGTCCCTGTGTCGTCTCAACAGGACACACGACGTTCCAGTCACAACTCAAAAGGAGGATTTTCTCACCAATTGAAACTCGAGAGGAACCCAGAGCTTCCTGCCGCAAGTCGAAAAGAAAGCGAGTTGCACCTCCACTTCAGATAAAGCCTGATTCTCCAGCATCTCTGGGAATTTACCTCAGGACATGAAGGGAGGCCTAACTCCCTTGTTGTACCTTGAGAACATGGAGTCCCATGCCTCAACACGAGATGAGGCCTTTCTCCCAGTTCCAAATCCATAGGGACTACAAAATCTGTGTTGCAAATGGAGATGGAGCCCTGAGTTCCCTCGCATTAATTTGAAATGAGACCCTATGATATGCCACAAACGACTCCAAAGCAATCCCATGCTCCAGCAGGCTATGCAAAAGGAGACTAGACTTCCCTGCGAAAGATGAGAGGCTCACTGGGGTCCAAGCCAAGAATTAAGTGGAACCCGAATCTTCCCACCAAAACTCGAGAAAAAGCACAATATAACCCTCACAACTCGAGATGAGGCCTAATTACCCTGCGATGACTTGAACAGAACCCCAGGTTTCTCCTCAGCTACATGTATGGAGGTCTGAATCCCTTGTTTCCCATATCTAGGAAAAGCCCAAATGCCTCGACTCAATAAAAAGGAGTTCTGACAACTGGAGAGCAATGAGGAGTTACATACGTCACAACGAGATGAGGGATGACACTCTTGGAGAAACTAAATAGGGACTCTGATAGCCCTGTTGAAACTATAGAGGAAACCTGAGATTCAAACCTCAAGTAAAGATGAGGGCTTATTCTGCTGTATTGAATCGAGAAGAGCCCAAAGATGGCCCTTGCACCTCGAAACAAGTGTCTGACTTCCCTGAGACAACATGAGAGCCTCCCAGATGACCACATAGCAATTAGAGAGGTATCCCAAAATGCCTGCTGCAACCCGAAAAACTGCTCACCACAACCTGAGAAACATCCCAAGATTTCCCTCTGAATACAAAATGAGGCCTGATTGCCCTGCAGTGACTTGAGAACCTCCTTGGCTCCTTCTCAAACCTCCCAAGTTGCCTTGATATTCCTGAGGCTTCATGAGAGAGTCCCTGATTTTAAAAAGGCAGATCAAGAAGAACATTATACTTCCCGCCACAACTCAGGAAACGAAGGGATTTACCCCTCAATGTGAGGTGAGGCTTTTTCTCTCATGCACCACCTCCAGAACACACCCAAGTTACCTCTCGAATCCCAAGAGGAAGGTTGGCTCCCTTTATGCACATCAAAAGGATCTCCAAGATACACATCATCATTCAAGAGGAACCTAGTGCTCACTGTCGCAACTCAAAAGGCCCCGTGTTCTACACCTCATCGCAAGATGAGGGATGATTAGCCCCTGCATCTTCTCTAAGTAACACACGACGTTCCTCTTGCACCTCAAGAGGCGGGCTTTCTCACCAAGTGAAGCTCGAGATAAGCCAGAACTTCCTGCCACAAGTCAGAAGACAGCGTGTTTACCCTCAACTTCAGATAAAGCCTGATTCCCCAGCACCTCTGGGAATTCGCCTCTGAACATGAAAGGAGGCCTAACTCCCTTGTTGTACCTTGAGAAGAAGCTCCAATTACCTGTCTCAACTAGACAGGAGTCCTGACTCCTCCCCCTTTTACAACATGAGAGGAACACGGAGTCCCATGCCTCAACATGAACTGAGGCCTCCCTCCCAGTTTCATCTTGATAGGGACCCCAACATTCATGTCACAAATGGAGATGGAACCCTGAGTTTCCCCACGATAATTTGAAATGAGACCCTATGATATCCCAGAAGTGAGTCCAGAGTAATCCCACGCTTCTGCACGCAACGCGAAAGGAGACATGACTTCCCTGGGGAAGACTAGATGCTCACTCTGGTCCCCAACATGACTCTATTAGAACCCGAAGCTTTCAACCCAAACCCGAGAAAAATCACAATATAACCCCCTCAACTCGAGATGAGGCCTTATTTTCCTGCAGTGACTTGAACACAACCACAGGTTTCATCTCAGCTACATGGATGGAGGTCTGACTCCCCTGTTGCACACATCTAGGAAATGCCCAAATGCCCCGCCTTAATTCATAGGAGTTCTGATAACTCGAGAGCAAAAGGGAGTTACACACCTAACAATTAGATGAGGGGTGACATTCTTGGAGAAACTCAATAGGAACTTGATAGCCCTGTCGAAACTCGAGAGGAAACCTGAGGTTCACACCTCAACTAAATGTGAGGGCCTATTCCGTAGTAGTGACTCGAGAATGTGTCATCACAGAGATGGCCCTCGCACATTAAGGAGAGGGCCTGAATACCCTGACACAACATTAGAGGCTCCTAGAAGACCACATCGCAACATGAAGGGGATACAAAAGTGTCCGCTGCAACTCGAGAAACTGCCCGCCATAACTCAATAAACATTTCAAGATTTCCCTCTGAATGTGAGATGAGGCCTGATTCCCCTCCAGTGACTCGAGAACCTTCCTCTGCTCCTGATCAAATCTCTCAAGTTGTTTTAATTTCCCTGAGGCTTCAGTAGTGGGACCCTGAGTTTAAACTGGCAGACTGAGAAGAACACTGTACTTCCTGCAACAAATCAAGAAACAAAGAAATCCCCTCTCAATGTGAGGTCAGGCCATTTTTCTCATGCAGTGCCTCCAAAACACTCCCAAGTTCCCTCGCGAATCTCAAGAGGCATCTTGGCTCCCTTTATGCACCTCAAGATGATCAACAAGATACTTATCATCATTCAAGAGGAATCCCATGCTTCCTGCCACAAGTCGAAAGGCCACATATTCTCCACCTCATCGCAAGATGAGAGATGATGAGCCTCTGTGTCTTCTTGAGAGTACACAAGACATTCCACTTGCACTTCAAGAGGACACTTTTTTTACCAATTGAAACTGGAAAGAAACCCA
The DNA here is from genome assembly GCA_007570785.1 of Antilocapra americana. Taxonomy (NCBI): domain Eukaryota; kingdom Metazoa; phylum Chordata; class Mammalia; order Artiodactyla; family Antilocapridae; genus Antilocapra; species Antilocapra americana. The sequence goes on along the minus strand of SRVM01013619.1, from coordinate 11,483 downwards.
GAGCTTCTTGTCACAAGTCAAAAGGACACCGAGTTTCCCCTCAACTACAGATAAAGCCTGACTCTCCACCACCTCTGGGAATTTGTCTCGGAACACGAAGGGAGCCCTAACTCCCTTGCTGTAACTCGAGAAAAAGCTCCAATTACCTGCCTCAGCGAGACAGGAGTCCTGACCCCTCCCCCTTTTATAGCAGGAGAGGAACATGGAGTCCCAGGCTTCAACACGAGCTCAGGCCTTCCTCCCAGTTTCATCTCAAAAGGGACTCTGACATCTGTGTTGGCAATGGAGAGGAACCCTAAGTTCCCACGACTTAATTTGAAATGAGTCCCTATGATATTCTGGAAGTGACAGTAGAGCAAACCCACACTCTTGCAGGCAACTCAAAAGGAGACTTGACTTCACTGGGCAGAATGAGAGGTTCACTGTTGTACCTGCCACGACTCGAGTGGAACCCAAAGCGTCCCATCAAAACTCGATAAAAAGCACAGTATAACCCCCTCAACTCGAGATGAAGCCTTCTTTGCCTGTGGTGACTTGAACAGAACTGCAGGTTTCTCCTCAGCTACATGGATGGAGGTCTGACTCTCTGGTTGCACACATCTAGGAAAAGTCCAAATGCTCCACCTCAATTCAAAGAGTTCTGACAACTCGAGAGCAAGGAGGAATTACATACCTCACAACGAGATGAGGGCTGACTCTCTTGGAGAAACTCAATAGGAGCTATGATATCCCTTTCAAAACTAGAGACAAAACCTGAGGTTCACTCCTCAACTTATGATGATGGCCTATTCTGTAGTGACTGGAGAAGAGCCATGAGATGGCCCTTGCACATCAAAATGAGGGCTTGACTTCCCTGAAGCAACATTAGAGGCTCACAGAGGACCATGTCACAACTTGAGAGGGATCCAAAAGTGCTGGCTGCAACTCAAGAAATTGCACGCCACAACTCGAGAAACATCACAAGATTTCCATCTGAATGAGAGAGGAGGCCTGATTCCCCTGCAGTGACTCTAGAACCTTCCTTGGCGCCTCCTAAAATCTCCCAATTTGCCTTGACTTCATGACTCGAGTGCAATGCCAAGCTGTCACCAGACCTTGAGAAAAACAACAAGATAACTCCTTCACTTCAAGAAGAAGACTTATTTTCCTGTGGTGACTTAAACAGAACCCCAGGTTTAGTCTCAGCTTCACAGATGGATATCTGACTCCCATGTTGCACTCATCTAGGAAAAGCCCAAAAGCCCAGCCTTAACTAAAAGGAGTCCTGACAACTAGAGAGGAAAGGGGAGTTACATACCTCAAAACGAGATGAGAGCAAACTCTCTTGGTGAAACTCAATAGGAACTCTGATAGCCCTGTCAAAAATGAAGAAGTACCCTGAGTTACATGCCTTAACTCCGGATGAGGCCCTAGTCCACCGTAGTGACTCAGGTAGAGCACCAAGATGGCAATTGCACATCAAAAGCACGGCCTGACATTCCTGAGGCAACATTAGAGGCTCGCAGAGGACCATGTCACAACTCGAGAGGAATCCAAATCTGCTGGCCTCAACTTGAGAAACTGCCTGCCTCAACTCTAGAAACCTATCATGATTTCACGGTGGAATGTGAGATGAGGCCTGATTTCCTTGCTGTGCTTTGAGAACCTTCCTCGGCTGCTCCTCATATCTAAAAAGTTTCCTTGACTTCCCTTAGGTTTCACGAGGGGTTCCCTGAAGTCAAAGTGGCAGATTGAGAGAAACACTATACTTCCCCCATCAACTCAAGAAAATAAGAGATTCCCTCATTAAGGCAAAATGAGGCACTTTAACGGGGCAGCACCACCAGAGCTCAAATCCAGAAGGAAGTTTGACTCCCTTTATACACCTCAAGCGAATTTTCAAGATAGGTGTCATCATTCAAGAGGAGCCTTGTGTTCCCCGCCGCAACTCAAAAGAACTCCGTGTACCCAACCTCATTGTGAGATGAGGGCCGATTAGCCCCATTCTTCATCTCGAGGTCACACCCGACATTCCTCCCTGGCCTCAAAAGGACGCCTTTCTCACTTATTGAAACTAGAGAGGAACCCAGAAATTCCTGCCTCCAGAAAGGAGACTGAGCAGCCTCTCAACACCAGTTAAGGCCTGTTTCTCCTGCACTCACGGGTATTCGACTCACAACATGAAGGAAGGCCTAACTCCCTTGTTGTACCTCGAGAAAAAGCCCCAATTACCTGCATCAACTAAACAGGAGTCCTTACTCCCTCTCCTTTAACAACACAAGAGGAATGCAGAGTCCCATGCCTCAACACGAGCCGAGACATTTCTCCCAGTTTCAACTCGTTAGGAACCTGAGGTCCCCGTTGCAAATGGAGATGGAACCCTCAGTCACCCCACCTTAATTTGAAATGAGACCCTATAATATCCTGGAAGTGTCTCCAGAGCAATCCCATTCTACTACAGGCAACTCCAAATAGACTAGTCTTCCCTGGGCATCATGAGAGGCTCAATGAGGTCCCTGTCACGGCTCCACTGGAATCCCAAGACTTCCACCAAAACTCGAGAAAAACCACAATATATTCCCCTCAACTCAAGATGAGGCCTTATTTCCCTGCAGTGACTTGAACAGAACCCCAAGTTTATCCTCAACTACATGGATAAAGGTCTGATTCCCTTACTGCACACATCCAGGAAATGCCCAAATGACCCTCCACACTAAAACTAGTTCTGACAACTGGAGACGAAAGAGGAGTTACATTCCTCAAAACGAGATGAGGGATGACTCTCTTGTAGAAATTTAATAGGAACCCTTATAACCCTGTCGAAAATGGAGAGGAATCCTGAGTTTCATGCCTCAACTCCAGATAAGCCCCTATCCAACCTTAGTGACTTGAGTAGAGCACCAAAATGGTTTTAGCACATCGAAACCAGGGTTTGACTTCCCTGAGACAACGTTACAGGCTCCCAGAAGACCATGTCACAACTCGAAAGGAATCCAAAACTGCCATTTCAACCTGAGAAACTGCCCACCGCAATTATAAGAACATCCCAAGATTTCCCTCTGAATGCAAGATGAGGCCTGGTTCTCTTGCAGTGACTCGAGAATCTTCCTCGGCTCCTCCTTAATCCTCCAGAGATGCCTTGACATACCTGTGGCTTCATGAGTGGTTCCCTGAGGTCAAAGTGTCAGATGGAAAGGAACATTATACTTCCTGCCGCATCTTAAGTAATGAAGAGATTTCCCCTTCAATGTGAGGTGAGGTCGTTTTCCTGTGCAGCGATTCCAGTACAGTCGCAAATTCCTTCTCAAATCTCAAGAGAAAGCTTGACTCCCTGTATGCAACTCAAGAGAATCCCCACGATACTCGTTGCCATTCAACAGGAAATTCGTGTTCACCGCCATAACTCGGAAGAGGTGTTCCCCGCCTTTTGGAGAGATGATGGCCGATTAGCCATTGTGTCACCTCAAGAAGACTCTCAAAGTTCTTCTTGCACCTCAAGAGGAGGTCTTTCTCATCTAATCAAACTTGAGGAAAACCCAGAAGTTCCTGCCGGAAGTTGAAAGGACATCAATTGTCACTCAACTCAAGATAGGTCCTGATTCTCATGCTCCTCTGGGTATTTGCCTCATCGCATGAATTGAGGCCTAACTCCCTTGTTGTTCCTTTAAATAAAAACCCATATTACCTGCCTTATCTGGACAGGAGTCTTGACCCATCCTCTTTACAACAAGAGAGAAAAGCGCAGTTCCATGCCTCAACTTGAGCCGATGCCTCTCTCCCGATTTAATATCAATTGGGACCCTGAGATCTATGTTGCAAATGGAGATGGAACCCTGAGTTTTCCTGCCTTCAAAGGAAATGAGTTCCTATCATGACCTTGCAGCGACTCCAGAGCAATCCTTTTTTCCTGCAGGACACTCAAAAAGAGACTTGACCTCCCTGGGATCATTGAGGTCCCCATCATGTCTTGACTGGAACCTCAGCTTCTGACCACAACAAGACAGAAACCAGAAGATGTTCCCCTTCACTTGACATAAGGCCTAATTTTCCTGGGGAGACTAGAACGGAACCTCAGGTATACCCACCTGGTACATGAATAAAGGTCTGATTCCCCTGTTGCACACATCTAGGAAAAGCTCAAATGACCCACCTGAACTAAAAGGAGTTCTGACAATTTGAGAGGTAATAGGGGTTACATGCCTCAAAACGAGATGGGGGCTGACTCTCTTATAAGAATTTAATATGAACTCTGATATCCCTGTTGAAACTGGAGAGGAACCCTGATTTTCACACCTCAACTCCAATGAGGCTCTATTCCACTGCAGTGCCTCCAGAAGGATCCCACAATGGTCCTCCCACATCGAAAGGAGGGCCTGGCTTCCCTGAGGCAACATTAGAGGCTCCCAGAGCACCATGTCCCAAATCGAGGGGAATCCAAAACTGCCCACCGCAACTCGAGGAACATCCCAAGATTTCTGTCTGAATGTGAGATGAGGCCTGATTCCCCAGCAGTTACTCTAGCAACTTCTTTGGCTCCTCTTTGAAACTCGAATATTGCTTTGATTTCCCTGAGGCTTCAAGAGATTTTCCCTGAGGTCAAAGTGGTAGATAGAGTAGAACACTAAACTTCCAGCCAAAACTCAAGATATTAAGAGATCCCCCCCTCAATGCAAAGTGAGGCCCTTATCCATGCAGCATCTCCAGAACAGTCTCACATTCCCTTTTGAATCTCAAAAGGAAGCTGACAACCCCTTTATGCAACTCAATAGAATCCCCAAGATATGCATCGCCATTCAAGAGGAACCTCGTGTTACCCGTCACAACTTGAAAGAGACCCATATTCTCCACCTCTTCGCTAGATAAGGGCCTATTAGTCTCTGCATCATCTCAGGAGGACACCCGACGTTCCTCTCACATCTCAAGAGGAGGCCTTTCTCACCTATTTTAACTCAAGTGTAACCCAGAGATTTTCGCCGCAAATTGAAAGGACACCGAGGAACCCCTCAACTCTAGATAAGTCCTGCTTCTCCTGCACCTCTGGGTATTCACCTCACAACACAAGGGGAGTCCTAATTCCCTGTTTTACCTCTATAAACAGCCCCAATTTCCTGCCTCAACTGGACAGGGGTCCTGACCCCACACACACACACGTGTTGTAAAAGGAAGAGAAAAGCAATGTCCCATGCCTCAACATGAGCCAAGACATGACTCCTAGCTTAAACTTGATAGGAACCCTAAGATCCATGTCACTAATCTAGATGGAACCCCAAGTTCCTCGGCCTTAAATCGAAATGAGTTCCTATGATGCCCCATTAGTGACTCCAGAGCAATCGCACACTCCTGCAGGCAACTCAAAAACAGACTTGACTTCCCTGGGCAAGATGAGAGGCTCACTGAGGTCCCTGTCATGATTTGAGTGGATCCCCAAGTTTCCCACCACAACTCAAGAAAACTCACAATATAACCCCCTCCACTCATTATGAGGCCTTATTCCCCTGTGCCGACTAGGCTCAGAGAGGCTGATTGATCATCTTGCCCAAGGTCACAAAGGATTATGGAAACGTGAAGTCAGAACTCAGCCATAGATGTGTCTGGCTCCCGAGCCCACCCACTCACTTCACCCTGTCCTTTTGCTCCTGCATGGTAGACTCTGGTCTGCCAGCTAAAGGTGGACAATGGAGCAAATTCATTCAGCTGTTTGTTCCCAACTAAAAAGATAGTCAAAAGATAAGATATTGTTAAAATACAAAGGGAAACGATGAAGGGAGCAGCAATAAAATAGGGAAGAGAGGTTGACATTTTGGAAATGAGAAGCAGAAGAAGCAGGTTGCAGAGCTGAGAAGGCAGGACCATGAGGACTCAGCGGGCTCCCGTTCTGGCAGAAGGTAGGAGTGAAGATGGGGCCAAACGCAGGGTTGGAAGTGGGATCCACAACCCACTTACCTGCTCCACGCATCTCCACGTATTCCCCAGCCTCTGACACAGACAGGAAACTGGGCTTTTATTCTGATCAGAGGTTGAATAGGGGAAACAGGCACAGTGGAGAGGATGCAGCTCTGCAATTTACTTTATTTATTTAATAGTTATTTTTTTTTAATGTGGACCATGTTTAAAGTCTTCACTGAATTTGTTACAATAGTGCTTCTGTTTTATGATTTGGCTTTTTGGCCATGAGGTGTGTGGGATTTTAGCTCCCCGACCAGGGGACCTGAACCCCCTGCCTTAGATGGTGTAGTCTTCACCACTGGACTGCCAGGGAAGCCCCAAGGCTCTGTATTTTAAAAGAAGGATTAAGTGAGAGGTTCAGTGCCACCCCATTCAAAGAATTCTCTCTGCCCAATGGATACACTTCAGGCAGGACACTGAAACATTCTTCTCTAGCGAAACACAAGGACCCCAGGACAGTGATCTGTAACTACTGACATATAAGTACTGTTAGGACTCTGCACTTCCAATGCAGAAGGTATGGGTTTAATCCCTGGTTGGGGAACTAAGATCCTGCAAGCTGCATCGCACAGTGAAGAAAGTAAAAAAGTAAAAGTAAAGAAATACAAGACTGAAAAGCAAAAGATTACCAGATATCTGAAGAAAGCATCCAATATAGAAGACAGAAGTTACAAACAGAAAAAAAGGAGTGGGGAGCTCAGAGACAACACAGGTGGACAGAGAAAAGAATGCCTTAAAATGATTAATATACTCAGACACGTAGGGGTTGGATTACATCCATGAAACGGTAAAAAAAAAACATGCTAAAAATTCTTAATCATAAGGAAGAAGCATTTGAACATTAAACTTATGGAAGCAGGAAAAATATGGAGAGAGAAGTTGGAAGATAAGCTTAAGGGACAGTTCCAAGAGAGCAAACAAAAATCACAGAGAGACCACAGAAGAAAAGTAGAAGATAAATCCAGAGAATCCAACAGGCAAATTATAGCTCCAGAAAGAAATATTAGAGGAATCATAACAAAAAGAATCCCTGGAGAAGGGAATGGATACCCACTCCAGTATTCTAGCCTAGAGAATTCCATGATTAAAAAACTTCCCAGAGATCAATGACACCAATTCACAGATTGAAAGACCCACCTTGGAAAGCTACATGTCCCTTCAATGTTCATAGCATCATTATTTTCAATTGCCAAGATATGGAAACAACCATATCAATAGATGAATGGATAAATAAAACTTGATATACATATATGTCGAGAGGAATACTACTCAGTCATAAACATTAATGTGGCTTTTCCATTTGCAGCAAAATGGATGGACTTGAAGGGCATTATGCTGAGTGAAATAAGTTGGACAGAGAATGACAAATATTGTATGAGTTCACTTATATGTGGAGTCTAAAAAATAAAGCAAACTAGTGAATATAACCACAACAAAAAAGCAGACTAACAGATACACAGAACAAACTAGTGGTTACCAGTGGAGAGAGGAAAGGAGAATAAGAAGTAGAAACTATTAGTTATAAAATAAGCTACCAGGGGCTTCCAGTGAAAAAGAGTCCGCCTGCCAGTGCAGGAGACACAGATTCCATCCCTGATCTGGGAAGACCCCCACATGCCCTGGAGTAACTAATCCAATGCACAAAAACTGCTGAGCCCATGCCTAAAGTCCATGCCCTAGAGTCTGTGCCCAGCAACAGGAAAAGCCACCACAATGACAAGTCTATGCACTGCAATTAAAATATAGCCCCCACTCGCCACAACTAGAGAAGAGCCCCCTTGGCAATTAAGACCCAGCATAGCCAAAAATAAAATAAGCTACATGGATATATTGTACAGCATATAGCATTTTGTAATAACTATAAATGGAGTATAGAGTATAGCTATTAAAAAATGTGAATCACTGTATTATACACTGTAACTTATATAATATTAAAAGTCAATCATATATCAATTTTAAAAAGTCCCACTGAATTATCAGCACAAAGAATGGAAAAAGATCCATTATCATGTTAGAATACCAAGGATAAGGAAATTACTCTAAAAGCTTCCAGAAAGGAAAAAGTCATTAATATGCAAGTGATTAAAAATGAGGAGAAATGGAATCAGCTTTCTCAGCCTGAACAGTTGGATAAAATCTTCAAAACTGTAAGAGAAAACGATTTCCAAACTTAAATTCTATGCCCTGTCAACTAGTAACCTAATGTAATGATAGAATAGAGACCTTTTCAGGTATGCAATACCTCAGAAAAATTTTATCTCCTGTGTTTCATTCTTCAACAAAATCAGAAAGACAAGAAAATAACTGGCCCACAAGGCAGGAGGTATACTCTGTTTCTGGTATTGTTAGACTTGTTAGATCATGTGTATGGAGTACTCTGGTTTGGATGGAATGAAAAGAAGTGAGGAAAGGAGGTAGTAAATCCAGGATTCTCTGGCTTTTCATCAGGAGGGCGGGGATGATGCCCCTTGATGAAATCCTATTGACAGGGGATATTGAGCCATTTGAAAGGGCTCTCAGTGTAAGGAGACTGATCCCTCCTGTAGCATTCAGAAAATGTTAGTCTCTTTTATCCAAGTTATTCAAAATTTCCATTAGTTCTATTATCAGACACTTTTTAAAATGTTTTATATAGTGATTTATGGCTGAGCTGGGTCTGCATTGCTGCATACAGGCTTTTGCTAGTTGCAGTAGGCAGAGGCCACTCCCTAGCTGTGGTGGGCTGGCTTCTCATTGTGGTGGCTTCTCTTATTGTGGAACATGGGATCTAGGGCACACAGGCTCAGTAGCTGTGGCACACTGGCTTAGTTGCCCCTTAGCATATGGGATCTTCCTAGAGCTGGGATCAAACTCACGTCCCCTGCACTGACAGGCAGATTCTTCACCACTGGGCCACCAGGGAAATCCTCTCAGACCTCTTAAAGATGTGCAGCATTGCAAGTCCTTACAGATACTTGGGAAGAACAGCTGCCTTTCTTCAGGGGACAAAACTCCCCGTTCTTTAGGGGAATTGCTCAACCCCCTGCCTCCACCCATTCTGTCCGAACAGAAGCTGCCATCTTCTGCCTTCTCAGTCACAGTGATAGATTTGGGAGTAGGGAAAAGTGCCAGACTGGACCAATGATCATATCCCACCTTCCAGCCCTTAGTGACTGGCCTGGAGGAGGGCACGTGACCCCAAAGGGTCAATCACACTCTTGGAGATTTGCCCCCTTTTTATATCCCCAATGAGCTGTCAAGGGGGCAAGTAAGCTTCCATGTGAATCCATGAGTTTCCAATGGTCAGGATCCCAGCCTTATGGAGAAAGCCAGTTCTATAGCAGGAAGTCACCATGTACACGGGAAGACACAAGCACAACAAAAAGCAGGGGCCGAGATGCACAGAGAGAATCTTGGACCATCACTGAGTCCCGCTGCCTGGGGCTGTCCTCCTGAAACTTCCCAGAGAGAGAGTTCATCCTCCCCTTTTCTCTGGAACTGTTTCTTTGTTTTCTGTGGCTTGCAACCAAATGAACTCTGAGTAAAACACTGCTCTGACTTATATATTTTTTATTAAAAAGGTAAATTGTTCATAAACTCCAGTACTTCCACTATTGTAAGAAAACCAATACATGAACATTCTGGAGGAGGCTCTTGAGAGTCTTTAGGATTCAAGGAGATCCAACCAGTCAATCATATAGGAAATCAACCCTTAATATTCATTGGAAGGACTGATGCTGAAACTGAAGCTCCAATACTTTGCTTACCTGATACAAAGTGCCAACTCATTGGAAAAGACCCTGATGCTGGGAAAGACTGAGGGTAGGACAAGAAGGGGAAACAGAGGATGAGATCATTGGATGGCATCATCGACTCAATGGACATGAGTTTAAACTATCTCTGGGAGATAGTGGAGGACAAGGAAACCTGGCATGCTGCTGTCCATGGGGTTGCAAAGTGTTGGACATGACTTAGCGACTGAACAACAACAGTAAATGACTGTGACACACTCACAAGGGATAAACCCACTGATGTGTTGAGAGCTGCTGACTTGTGCTTCCTGGAATTCATTATAGCTTAGGTAGATGATAATGATTCACTGAATGATGAAATGTTTCAGCAGACAGGTCACCTCCTTTCCACTACCAGCCACTAAAGTTTCTTACGTAGGGTTCTGTTCTTACCAAGATGACCCTGGAGCCAGCCTCCAGTGTTTGGCGACATTCTAGCTCAGAAAAGCTGACATTGCAAAACCCAGCCTTCCCCAGGTCCCAATAAAGGAGATTAGAGATACTTCACTCTGAGTCACTGTGGAAGAAAAGAACCTTTGAAAGTTGTGTGCTTTGATACAGTTCATTTCTCCTCTAAGGTAGGCATTGGCTTTGAAAAAAAGTAGATTGCTTAGAATATAAACAAACACCATCTCTATAAGTAGAAAGGAATGTTACTGACAAACCAAGTTTCAGGAGATAAAAGCGATCATTAATTCACAAAGCGAATTTCCCACCTCATCCCTAAATAATTTATCTTTTTTTCTTGGAAGGAAAACAAAAATTTGCTTGGGAAAACAAAATTTGTCTTTGTCAGCTGGCGCAGAATAGCTTAAACAGCTCATATGTAGTAAGTGAGCTGTTAGTAGTAGCTTCAAAAGCCTTCCCTGGCAGCTCAGATGGTAAAGAATCCACCTGCAGAGCAGGAGACCAAGATTCCATCTCTTGGTGGGGAAGATCTCCTGGAGAAGAGGATGGCTATCCACTCCAGTATTCTTGCCTGGGAAATCCCATGGACAGAAGACCCTGGCGGGCTCGCAAAGAGTTGGACACACAAGCTCTCTTTATTGCCTATCTTGTGTCTGCTCCATTGCTCGGCTGTGTACAACTCTCTGTAGCTCCATGGGCTGTAACTCATGAGGCTCTTCTTGCCATGGGATTTCCCAGGCAAGAATACTGGAGTGGGTTGTGATCTCCTCCAATTGCCTGTCTCCTTCATCTATACGAAAAATCAGTCCCATCTGGGGAATTCCCTGGTGGACCAAATGGTTAGGACTTGGTGCTTTCACCACCAAGCTAGGTCTAATTCCTGGTTGGGGAACAAAGATCCTGTAAGCTGTAAGGTATGGTTGAAAAGTAAATAAATGAATAACAAATAAAAGAAAAATGAGCCCCATCTTGAAAAGATATAGAAGGGGACTGTTTGGAGAGAAGTCAAACAGCACATAACCTTATAGGAGAACTGGAAATCTGTCCCAAACAGTCCTCATAAGGTTACCTCTTCCTTGTTCTTTCATTTTTATTTTTATTACCATTTTTGGCTGCATTGGGAAGCCTATAGGATCTTAATATCTTGAACTAGGATTGAAGTTTTGCCCCTGCAGGGGAAGCCCAGTGGACAACCAGGAAGTTCCTTCCATTTGGTCTTGTTTCCATTTGTTCATCAAGAACCCCACAGGGAAAAGGCAAAGTTGCTCTTCCTGCCTGTCTTGCTCTTCTTCTCCAGTGGCAGGGTGTGTATGACAGAGACCTCATATACGACATGTACAACATATATATTCTTCTTCACTCACATAAAGTTTGCACTGT
>ML661387.1:8133-20569 GCA_007570785.1 Antilocapra americana | reverse complement strand
TCATGCCCTCTATATGTAATATCACATCCACAGATTATGACATCACATCGACTATACATGTGACATCACAGCCATTGTATCTATGACATCACGCCCAGTATGTTTATGACAACATATCCACTATATATGTCATCACACTCAGTGTATTTTACAAGAGAACCACTATATCTGACATCACACACACTATATCTCACATCACACACAATGTATCAGTGTCATCACACCCATTGTATCAATATTACATCTGAGATATACATGACATCACATGCAGTATCTATGACATCATATCCATTCTCTATGACATCACATCCACTGTATTCATGACATTACACTCACTATATATGACATCTCATCCACTAGTTATGACGTCACATCGACTACCCAGCCACTGTATCTATGACATCACACTATCTGTGTCTACATCACATCCACTGTACCTATGTCATCACATCTGCTGTATGTATGACACCATACCCATGATATGTATGACATCATATGCATTATATATGACATCACATCCGCTCTTTGTGACGTTGCACTGATATATTTTGCATCACATTTACTGCATTCATGATATCACACTCATATATGACATCACATCCACCGAATATGACATCACATTTTGGATACATGTGACATTGCATCCACTGTATCTGTGCCATCACACCCATTCTATTGATGAACTCACAAATACTCTATATATGACATCAATTTGGACATGTCTATGTTTCACATGCACTGTACATGACATCACATTCACTCTTTATGACATAAAATATACAGTATTCATTATATCACAGCCACTATATGTGAAATCACATTCAATGATGATGACATCACATTAACTATACATGAGACATCATGACAACTCTATTGATGACATCACACCCACTACATTTATATTATCATATCCATGTTATATGACATTACACATATTGTGTGCAATAAGAACACAACCACTATATATCACATCAACCTACTACATCTGACATCACACTCATTCTGTGTCTTCACACCCAATCTACATATGACATTGCACCCACTATATATATGCCATCATATGCACTATATATAACATCACATCCACTCTTTACTTACCATCACACAATGGTATTTATGACATCATTTCCACTGTATTTTATACCTGTGGCATCACAGCCACACTATCTATAACATTATGCCCACTATGATTATGACATCATATCCACTATATAGGACACCACACACACTCTGTGTGACAACACAACCACTGGATCTGACATCAAACTCACTATATCTGAAATCACGTCCAGTATATGACATCACACCCATTATATCTGACATCACATCCACTGTATCTGTGTCAACACATCAACTATATGTATGGTATCACACCCATTATATGTGTGACAACCTTACTTTAAATTGAGACATCCTATGCATTATATATTATAACACATCCACTCTTCATGACAACCCACTTCTCCATCTTTGGCATCACAACCACTGTATTCATGACATCACATCCAATATATATGAAGTCACCTCAACTGTATATGACACCACGTCTTCTATACATGTGACATCGCTTCCACATGTCATCACATCCATTCTATTGGTGACATCACAACCAATCTATGTATAAAATCACACTGGGTGTATACATGGCATTACAATTAGTATACATGACATCACATTCACTCTATTTGACATCACAGTATTTATGACTTCACACCCACTATAACTGATCACATCCACTCTGTGTCATCTCACCCAATATGTAGACGGTATCACACACACTGTATGAATGACATTACATCCAATATATGTATGGAATCATATGGAGTACATATGATATCACACTCACTCTTTATGACATCACATACCCTGTATTCATGACATCACACCCGCTATATATGACATCACATCTAGTGTATGTGACATCACATCCAGTATGCATGTGCCATCACAGCCACTGTATCTATGACATAAATTCACTTTATTTACAATAGCATATCCAGGGTATATGACATCACATCCACTATATCTTCCATCACATGCCCTGTATCTGTGTCATCACATCCACTGTGTAGATGACATACATCATTGGGGTATGTATGATATCACACCCCAATAGCTATGTCATCATATAAATTATAAATGACATCACATCCACACTTTATGACATCACACCTCCGTCTTTAAGACATAACAACCACTGTATTCCTTAGACCACATTAACTGTATCTGTCTAATCACACACACTGCATATATGACTGAAGTAAGGTTGTGTATGACAACCTCACGATGTGTATGACATCATATTCACTATATATGATGTGACATTCACTCTTTACGACATCACACCACATGTGGTATCACATCCAATATATCTGTGTCATCACACCAATTTTATTGATGAATTCACACCCACTATAGATATGACATCACATTGTGCCTATGTATGACATCACAAGCACTATCCATGACTTCACACTCTTTATGATATCAAAATACAATACTTATGACATAACACTGACTATGTCCGACATCACATCCACTACACAGGTGTCAGTACACCCACTGTATGGATGATATCACAACCAATGCATGCATGACATCACACCCAATATATGTATGACATCATAAGCACTATATGAAACTCTGAGTTCCTCAACCTTACTTTAAATTGGGACCCTATGATATCCCGGAAGCAACACCAGAGCAATCCCACTCACCTGCAGGCAACTCAAAAGGAGACTTGACTCCCTTGGGCAAGAAGAAAGACTCACTGAGGTCCTCGACACGACTCGAGTGGAACTCAAGGCTTCCCACCAAAACAGGAGAAAAAGCACCATATAAACCCCTCAACTCAAGATGAGGCCTTATATCCCTGCGGCGACTTGAACAGAATACCAGGTTTCTCCTCAGATACTCGGATAAAGTCTAAAACCCCTGTTGCACACATCTAGGAAAAGCACAAATGCCCCGCCTCAATAAGAAGGAGTTCTGACAACTCAAGATCAAAGTTACAGACTTCACAACGAGATGAGGGCTGACTCTCTTGGAGATATTCAATAGGAACTCTGATATGTAGCCCTGTCAAAACAAGAAAGGAAACCTGAGATTCATACCTCAACTAAAGGTGAGGCCCTATTCTGCAGTAGTGACTCGACAAGAGCCCCGAGATGGCCCTTGCACATCAAAACGAGGACCTGACTTCCATGAGGCAACATTAGAGGTTACCTGAGGACGACGTGGCAACTCAAGAGGAATCCAACAGTCCCCAGGGCAACTCGAGAAACTGCCCACTACAACACGAGAAACATCTCAAGATATCTCTATGAATGCGAGATGAAAATTGATTCTCCTACAGTGACTTGAGGACCTTCCTCGGCTCCTCATCGAACCTCCCAAGTTTCCTTGACTTCACTGAGGTTTCAAGAGAGTGGCCCTGAATTTAATGTGGCAGATTGAGAGGAACACTATACTTCCTGCCACAACTAAGAATTGAGGAGATTCCCCTCTCAATGTGAGGTGAGGCTTATTTCTGATGCAGTGCCCCCAGAATACTCCCAGGTTACCTCTCATATCTCAAGAAGAAGCTTGGCTCCCTTTATGCACCTCAAGAGGATCTCCAAGATATGCGTCATCTTTCAAGAGGAACCTCCAGCTCCTTGCCACAACAGGAAAGGACCCATGCTCTCCCACTCATTGCGAGATGAGGTTGATTAGTCCCTGTGTCGTCTCAACAGGACACACGACGTTCCAGTCACAACTCAAAAGGAGGATTTTCTCACCAATTGAAACTCGAGAGGAACCCAGAGCTTCCTGCCGCAAGTCGAAAAGAAAGCGAGTTGCACCTCCACTTCAGATAAAGCCTGATTCTCCAGCATCTCTGGGAATTTACCTCAGGACATGAAGGGAGGCCTAACTCCCTTGTTGTACCTTGAGAACATGGAGTCCCATGCCTCAACACGAGATGAGGCCTTTCTCCCAGTTCCAAATCCATAGGGACTACAAAATCTGTGTTGCAAATGGAGATGGAGCCCTGAGTTCCCTCGCATTAATTTGAAATGAGACCCTATGATATGCCACAAACGACTCCAAAGCAATCCCATGCTCCAGCAGGCTATGCAAAAGGAGACTAGACTTCCCTGCGAAAGATGAGAGGCTCACTGGGGTCCAAGCCAAGACTTAAGTGGAACCCGAATCTTCCCACCAAAACTCGAGAAAAAGCACAATATAACCCTCACAACTCGAGATGAGGCCTAATTACCCTGCGATGACTTGAACAGAACCCCAGGTTTCTCCTCAGCTACATGTATGGAGGTCTGAATCCCTTGTTTCCCATATCTAGGAAAAGCCCAAATGCCTCGACTCAATAAAAAGGAGTTCTGACAACTGGAGAGCAATGAGGAGTTACATACGTCACAACGAGATGAGGGATGACACTCTTGGAGAAACTAAATAGGGACTCTGATAGCCCTGTTGAAACTATAGAGGAAACCTGAGATTCAAACCTCAAGTAAAGATGAGGGCTTATTCTGCTGTATTGAATCGAGAAGAGCCCAAAGATGGCCCTTGCACCTCGAAACAAGTGTCTGACTTCCCTGAGACAACATGAGAGCCTTCCAGATGACCACATAGCAATTAGAGAGGTATCCCAAAATGCCTGCTGCAACCCGAAAAACTGCTCACCACAACCTGAGAAACATCCCAAGATTTCCCTCTGAATACAAAATGAGGCCTGATTGCCCTGCAGTGACTTGAGAACCTCCTTGGCTCCTTCTCAAACCTCCCAAGTTGCCTTGATATTCCTGAGGCTTCATGAGAGAGTCCCTGATTTTAAAAAGGCAGATCAAGAAGAACATTATACTTCCCGCCACAACTCAGGAAACGAAGGGATTTACCCCTCAATGTGAGGTGAGGCTTTTTCTCTCATGCACCACCTCCAGAACACACCCAAGTTACCTCTCGAATCCCAAGAGGAAGGTTGGCTCCCTTTATGCACATCAAAAGGATCTCCAAGATACACATCATCATTCAAGAGGAACCTAGTGCTCACTGTCGCAACTCAAAAGGCCCCGTGTTCTACACCTCATCGCAAGATGAGGGATGATTAGCCCCTGCATCTTCTCTAAGTAACACACGACGTTCCTCTTGCACCTCAAGAGGCGGGCTTTCTCACCAAGTGAAGCTCGAGATAAGCCAGAACTTCCTGCCACAAGTCAGAAGACAGCGTGTTTACCCTCAACTTCAGATAAAGCCTGATTCCCCAGCACCTCTGGGAATTCGCCTCTGAACATGAAAGGAGGCCTAACTCCCTTGTTGTACCTTGAGAAGAAGCTCCAATTACCTGTCTCAACTAGACAGGAGTCCTGACTCCTCCCCCTTTTACAACATGAGAGGAACACGGAGTCCCATGCCTCAACATGAACTGAGGCCTCCCTCCCAGTTTCATCTTGATAGGGACCCCAACATTCATGTCACAAATGGAGATGGAACCCTGAGTTTCCCCACGATAATTTGAAATGAGACCCTATGATATCCCAGAAGTGAGTCCAGAGTAATCCCACGCTTCTGCACGCAACGCTAAAGGAGACATGACTTCCCTGGGGAAGACTAGATGCTCACTCTGGTCCCCAACATGACTCTATTAGAACCCGAAGCTTTCAACCCAAACCCGAGAAAAATCACAATATAACCCCCTCAACTCGAGATGAGGCCTTATTTTCCTGCAGTGACTTGAACACAACCACAGGTTTCATCTCAGCTACATGGATGGAGGTTTGACTCCCCTGTTGCACACATATAGGAAATGCCTAAATGCCCCGCCTTAATTCATAGGAGTTCTGATAACTCGAGAGCAAAAGGGAGTTACACACCTAACAATTAGATGAGGGGTGACATTCTTGGAGAAACTCAATAGGAACTTGATAGCCCTGTCGAAACTCGAGAGGAAACCTGAGGTTCACACCTCAACTAAATGTGAGGGCCTATTCCGTAGTAGTGACTCGAGAATGTGTCATCACAGAGATGGCCCTCGCACATTAAGGAGGGGGCCTGAATACCCTGACACAACATTAGAGGCTCCTAGAAGACCACATCGCAACATGAAGGGGATACAAAAGTGTCCGCTGCAACTCGAGAAACTGCCCGCCATAACTCAATAAACATTTCAAGATTTCCCTCTGAATGTGAGATGAGGCCTGATTCCCCTCCAGTGACTCGAGAACCTTCCTCTGCTCCTGATCAAATCTCTCAAGTTGTTTTAATTTCCCTGAGGCTTCAGTAGTGGGACCCTGAGTTTAAACTGGCAGACTGAGAAGAACACTGTACTTCCTGCAACAAATCAAGAAACAAAGAAATCCCCTCTCAATGTGAGGTCAGGCCATTTTTCTCATGCAGTGCCTCCAAAACACTCCCAAGTTCCCTCGCGAATCTCAAGAGGCATCTTGGCTCCCTTTATGCACCTCAAGATGATCAACAAGATACTTATCATCATTCAAGAGGAATCCCATGCTTCCTGCCACAAGTCGAAAGGCCACATATTCTCCACCTCATCGCAAGATGAGAGATGATGAGCCTCTGTGTCTTCTTGAGAGTACACAAGACATTCCACTTGCACTTCAAGAGGACACTTTTATTACCAATTGAAACTGGAAAGAAACCCAGAGCTTCTTGTCACAAGTCAAAAGGACACCGAGTTTCCCCTCAACTACAGATAAAGCCTGACTCTCCACCACCTCTGGGAATTTGTCTCGGAACACGAAGGGAGCCCTAACTCCCTTGCTGTAACTCGAGAAAAAGCTCCAATTACCTGCCTCAGCGAGACAGGAGTCCTGACCCCTCCCCCTTTTATAGCAGGAGAGGAACATGGAGTCCCAGGCTTCAACACGAGCTCAGGCCTTCCTCCCAGTTTCATCTCAAAAGGGACTCTGACATCTGTGTTGGCAATGGAGAGGAACCCTAAGTTCCCACGACTTAATTTGAAATGAGTCCCTATGATATTCTGGAAGTGACAGTAGAGCAAACCCACACTCTTGCAGGCAACTCAAAAGGAGACTTGACTTCACTGGGCAGAATGAGAGGTTCACTGTTGTACCTGCCACGACTCGAGTGGAACCCAAAGCGTCCCATCAAAACTCGATAAAAAGCACAGTATAACCCCCTCAACTCGAGATGAAGCCTTCTTTGCCTGTGGTGACTTGAACAGAACTGCAGGTTTCTCCTCAGCTACATGGATGGAGGTCTGACTCTCTGGTTGCACACATCTAGGAAAAGTCCAAATGCTCCACCTCAATTCAAAGAGTTCTGACAACTCGAGAGCAAGGAGGAATTACATACCTCACAACGAGATGAGGGCTGACTCTCTTGGAGAAACTCAATAGGAGCTATGATATCCCTTTCAAAACTAGAGACAAAACCTGAGGTTCACTCCTCAACTTATGATGATGGCCTATTCTGTAGTGACTGGAGAAGAGCCATGAGATGGCCCTTGCACATCAAAATGAGGGCTTGACTTCCCTGAAGCAACATTAGAGGCTCACAGAGGACCATGTCACAACTTGAGAGGGATCCAAAAGTGCTGGCTGCAACTCAAGAAATTGCACGCCACAACTCGAGAAACATCACAAGATTTCCATCTGAATGAGAGAGGAGGCCTGATTCCCCTGCAGTGACTCTAGAACCTTCCTTGGCGCCTCCTAAAATCTCCCAATTTGCCTTGACTTCATGACTCGAGTGCAATGCCAAGCTGTCACCAGACCTTGAGAAAAACAACAAGATAACTCCTTCACTTCAAGAAGAAGACTTATTTTCCTGTGGTGACTTAAACAGAACCCCAGGTTTAGTCTCAGCTTCACAGATGGATATCTGACTCCCATGTTGCACTCATCTAGGAAAAGCCCAAAAGCCCAGCCTTAACTAAAAGGAGTCCTGACAACTAGAGAGGAAAGGGGAGTTACATACCTCAAAACGAGATGAGAGCAAACTCTCTTGGTGAAACTCAATAGGAACTCTGATAGCCCTGTCAAAAATGAAGAAGTACCCTGAGTTACATGCCTTAACTCCGGATGAGGCCCTAGTCCACCGTAGTGACTCAGGTAGAGCACCAAGATGGCAATTGCACATCAAAAGCACGGCCTGACATTCCTGAGGCAACATTAGAGGCTCGCAGAGGACCATGTCACAACTCGAGAGGAATCCAAATCTGCTGGCCTCAACTTGAGAAACTGCCTGCCTCAACTCTAGAAACCTATCATGATTTCACGGTGGAATGTGAGATGAGGCCTGATTTCCTTGCTGTGCTTTGAGAACCTTCCTCGGCTGCTCCTCATATCTAAAAAGTTTCCTTGACTTCCCTTAGGTTTCACGAGGGGTTCCCTGAAGTCAAAGTGGCAGATTGAGAGAAACACTATACTTCCCCCATCAACTCAAGAAAATAAGAGATTCCCTCATTAAGGCAAAATGAGGCACTTTAACGGGGCAGCACCACCAGAGCTCAAATCCAGAAGGAAGTTTGACTCCCTTTATACACCTCAAGCGAATTTTCAAGATAGGTGTCATCATTCAAGAGGAGCCTTGTGTTCCCCGCTGCAACTCAAAAGAACTCCGTGTACCCAACCTCATTGTGAGATGAGGGCCGATTAGCCCCATTCTTCATCTCGAGGTCACACCCGACATTCCTCCCTGGCCTCAAAAGGACGCCTTTCTCACTTATTGAAACTAGAGAGGAACCCAGAAATTCCTGCCTCCAGAAAGGAGACTGAGCAGCCTCTCAACACCAGTTAAGGCCTGTTTCTCCTGCACTCACGGGTATTCGACTCACAACATGAAGGAAGGCCTAACTCCCTTGTTGTACCTCGAGAAAAAGCCCCAATTACCTGCATCAACTAAACAGGAGTCCTTACTCCCTCTCCTTTAACAACACAAGAGGAATGCAGAGTCCCATGCCTCAACACGAGCCGAGACATTTCTCCCAGTTTCAACTCGTTAGGAACCTGAGGTCCCCGTTGCAAATGGAGATGGAACCCTCAGTCACCCCACCTTAATTTGAAATGAGACCCTATAATATCCTGGAAGTGTCTCCAGAGCAATCCCATTCTACTACAGGCAACTCCAAATAGACTAGACTTCCCTGGGCATCATGAGAGGCTCAATGAGGTCCCTGTCACGGCTCCACTGGAATCCCAAGACTTCCACCAAAACTCGAGAAAAACCACAATATATTCCCCTCAACTCAAGATGAGGCCTTATTTCCCTGCAGTGACTTGAACAGAACCCCAAGTTTATCCTCAACTACATGGATAAAGGTCTGATTCCCTTACTGCACACATCCAGGAAATGCCCAAATGACCCTCCACACTAAAACTAGTTCTGACAACTGGAGACGAAAGAGGAGTTACATTCCTCAAAACGAGATGAGGGATGACTCTCTTGTAGAAATTTAATAGGAACCCTTATAACCCTGTCGAAAATGGAGAGGAATCCTGAGTTTCATGCCTCAACTCCAGATAAGCCCCTATCCAACCTTAGTGACTTGAGTAGAGCACCAAAATGGTTTTAGCACATCGAAACCAGGGTTTGACTTCCCTGAGACAACGTTAGAGGCTCCCAGAAGACCATGTCACAACTCGAAAGGAATCCAAAACTGCCATTTCAACCTGAGAAACTGCCCACCGCAATTATAAGAACATCCCAAGATTTCCCTCTGAATGCAAGATGAGGCCTGGTTCTCTTGCAGTGACTCGAGAATCTTCCTCGGCTCCTCCTTAATCCTCCAGAGATGCCTTGACATACCTGTGGCTTCATGAGTGGTTCCCTGAGGTCAAAGTGTCAGATGGAAAGGAACATTATACTTCCTGCCGCATCTTAAGTAATGAAGAGATTTCCCCTTCAATGTGAGGTGAGGTCGTTTTCCTGTGCAGCGATTCCAGTACAGTCGCAAATTCCTTCTCAAATCTCAAGAGAAAGCTTGACTCCCTGTATGCAACTCAAGAGAATCCCCACGATACTCGTTGCCATTCAACAGGAAATTCGTGTTCACCGCCATAACTCGGAAGAGGTGTTCCCCGCCTTTTGGAGAGATGATGGCCGATTAGCCATTGTGTCACCTCAAGAAGACTCTCAAAGTTCTTCTTGCACCTCAAGAGGAGGTCTTTCTCATCTAATCAAACTTGAGGAAAACCCAGAAGTTCCTGCCGGAAGTTGAAAGGACATCAATTGTCACTCAACTCAAGATAGGTCCTGATTCTCATGCTCCTCTGGGTATTTGCCTCATCGCATGAATTGAGGCCTAACTCCCTTGTTGTTCCTTTAAATAAAAACCCATATTACCTGCCTTATCTGGACAGGAGTCTTGACCCATCCTCTTTACAACAAGAGAGAAAAGCGCAGTTCCATGCCTCAACTTGAGCCGATGCCTCTCTCCCGATTTAATATCAATTGGGACCCTGAGATCTATGTTGCAAATGGAGATGGAACCCTGAGTTTTCCTGCCTTCAAAGGAAATGAGTTCCTATCATGACCTTGCAGCGACTCCAGAGCAATCCTTTTTTCCTGCAGGACACTCAAAAAGAGACTTGACCTCCCTGGGATCATTGAGGTCCCCATCATGTCTTGACTGGAACCTCAGCTTCTGACCACAACAAGAGAGAAACCAGAAGATGTTCCCCTTCACTTGACATAAGGCCTAATTTTCCTGGGGAGACTAGAACGGAACCTCAGGTATACCCACCTGGTACATGAATAAAGGTCTGATTCCCCTGTTGCACACATCTAGGAAAAGCTCAAATGACCCACCTGAACTAAAAGGAGTTCTGACAATTTGAGAGGTAATAGGGGTTACATGCCTCAAAACGAGATGGGGGCTGACTCTCTTATAAGAATTTAATATGAACTCTGATATCCCTGTTGAAACTGGAGAGGAACCCTGATTTTCACACCTCAACTCCAATGAGGCTCTATTCCACTGCAGTGCCTCCAGAAGGATCCCACGATGGTCCTCCCACATCGAAAGGAGGGCCTGGCTTCCCTGAGGCAACATTAGAGGCTCCCAGAGCACCATGTCCCAAATCGAGGGGAATCCAAAACTGCCCACCGCAACTCGAGGAACATCCCAAGATTTCTGTCTGAATGTGAGATGAGGCCTGATTCCCCAGCAGTTACTCTAGCAACTTCTTTGGCTCCTCTTTGAAACTCGAATATTGCTTTGATTTCCCTGAGGCTTCAAGAGATTTTCCCTGAGGTCAAAGTGGTAGATAGAGTAGAACACTAAACTTCTAGCCAAAACTCAAGAAATTAAGAGATCCCCCCCTCAATGCAAAGTGAGGCCCTTATCCATGCAGCATCTCCAGAACAGTCTCACATTCCCTTTTGAATCTCAAAAGGAAGCTGACAACCCCTTTATGCAACTCAATAGAATCCCCAAGATATGCATCGCCATTCAAGAGGAACCTCGTGTTACCCGTCACAACTTGAAAGAGACCCATATTCTCCACCTCTTCGCTAGATAAGGGCCTATTAGTCTCTGCATCATCTCAGGAGGACACCCGACGTTCCTCTCACATCTCAAGAGGAGGCCTTTCTCACCTATTTTAACTCAAGTGTAACCCAGAGATTTTCGCCGCAAATTGAAAGGACACCGAGGAACCCCTCAACTCTAGATAAGTCCTGCTTCTCCTGCACCTCTGGGTATTCACCTCACAACACAAGGGGAGTCCTAATTCCCTGTTTTACCTCTATAAACAGCCCCAATTTCCTGCCTCAACTGGACAGGGGTCCTGACCCCACACACACACACGTGTTGTAAAAGGAAGAGAAAAGCAATGTCCCATGCCTCAACATGAGCCAAGACATGACTCCTAGCTTAAACTTGATAGGAACCCTAAGATCCATGTCACTAATCTAGATGGAACCCCAAGTTCCTCGGCCTTAAATCGAAATCAGTTCCTATGATGCCCCATTAGTGACTCCAGAGCAATCGCACACTCCTGCAGGCAACTCAAAAACAGACTTGACTTCCCTGGGCAAGATGAGAGGCTCACTGAGGTCCCTGTCATGATTTGAGTGGATCCCCAAGTTTCCCACCACAACTCAAGAAAACTCACAATATAACCCCCTCCACTCATTATGAGGCCTTATTCCCCTGTGCCGACTAGGCTCAGAGAGGCTGATTGATCATCTTGCCCAAGGTCACAAAGGATTATGGAAACGTGAAGGCAGAACTCAGCCGTAGATGTGTCTGGCTCCCGAGCCCACCCACTCACTTCACCCTGTCCTTTTGCTCCTGCATGGTAGACTCTGGTCTGCCAGCTAAAGGTGGACAATGGAGCAAATTCATTCAGCTGTTTGTTCCCAACTAAAAAGATAGTCAAAAGATAAGATATTGTTAAAATACAAAGGGAAACGATGAAGGGAGCAGCAATAAAATAGGGAAGAGAGGTTGACATTT
>SRVM01013615.1:0-15075 GCA_007570785.1 Antilocapra americana | reverse complement strand
TTTTTTCTAGTAGTCATGTACAGATGTGAGAGTTGGACCATAAAAAAGGTTGAGTGCTGAAGAACTGATGCTTTTGAATTGTGGTCCTGGAGAAAACTTTTGAGAGTCCCTTGGAGTTCAAGGATATCAAACCAATCAATCAATCTTAAAGGAAATCAGTCTTGAATATTCATTGGAAAGACTGATGCTGAAACTCCAAAACTGTGGTCCCCTGATGCCAAAGAACTGACTCATTGGAAAAGACCCTGATGTTAGGAAAGATTGAAGGTGGGAAAAGGGGATGACAGGATGAGATGGTTGGATGGCATCACCAAATAGATGGACATGAGTTTGAGCAAGCTGCAGGAGTTGGTGATGGTCAGGGAAGCCTGGTGTTCACGTTGTCACAAAGAGGTGTAAATGACTGAGCGACTGAAATGACTGAACTGATACTCACTTATGTCGGTGAAGTAATTTCTCTGCTTTTTAATACACTGTATAGGAACTGAAGAGATTATGGCATCCAGTCCCATCACTTCATGGCAAATGGATGGGAAAATAATGGAAACAGTGAGAGACTTTATTTTCCTGGGCTCCAAAATCACTGCAGTATAAGATTGTCATAGTTTTTCTATGAATGATTACAGTTGTGGCTGTAGTGATTTTGGAGCCCAGGAAAATAAAGTCTCTCACTGTTTCCATTGTTTTCCTGGGACTGGATGTCATTATATCTTAGTTTTTGAATGTTGAGTTTTAAGCCAGTTTTTTTTCCACTCTCCTCTTTCACTTTCATCAAGAGGCTCTTCAGTTCCTCTTCACTTTCTGCCATAAGGGTAGTGTCATCTATATATCTGTGGTTATTGATATTTCTTCTGACAAGGCTGATTTCAGCTTGTGCCATCCAGCCAGGCATTTTGCATGCTGTACTCTATATATGACTTAAATAAGCAGAGTGACAATATACAGTGTTGATGTACTTCATTCCCAATTTAGAACCATTGTTCCATGTCTGATTATAACTGTTGCTTCTTTACCTGCATACAGATTTCTCAGGAGGCAGGTAAAGTGGTCTGGTATCCCCATCTCTTTAAGAATTTTCCAGTTTGTTATGGTCTCACCAACAAAGGCTTTAGCAGAGTCAATGAAGCAGAGGTAAATGTTTTTCTGGCATTCTCTTGCTTTTTCTATGATCCAACAGATGTTGGAAATTTGATCTCTGGTTTGTCTGCCTTATCTAAATCCAGCTTTTATATCTGGAAGTTTTCAGTTCACATCCTGTTGAAGGCTAGCTTGAAGAATTTTGAGCACTACTTGGCTAGCGTATGAAATGAGTGCAATTGTGTGGTAGTTTCAACATCCTTTGGCACTGCACTTTTTTGGGATTGGAATGAAAACTGTTTTTTTCCAGCCCTGTGGCCACTGCTGAGTTTTCCTAATATGCTGGAATTTTTATGGCAGCACTTTCACAGCATCACTTATTAAGATCTGAAATAGCCCTGCTGCAATTTTGTCATTTCCACTAGCTTTGTAGTGATGCTTCCTAAGGCCCATTTGACTTTGAGTCCATGATATCTGGCTCTAGGTGAGTGATCACATCCTCGTGGTTATGTGCATCATTGTCATCATTTTTGCATAGTTTTTTTCTGTGTATTCTTGTCATTTATTCTTAATATCTTCTGCTTCTGTTAGGTTCATGCACTTTCTGTCCTTTATTGTGCCCATCATTGCATGAAATGTTCCCTTGGTATCTCTAGATTTCTTGAAGAGACCTCTAGTCTTTCCCTTTCTGTTGTTTCCCTCTATTTATTTTCATTGTTCACTTAAGAAGTCTTTTTAATTTATCCTTGCTATTCTTTGGAACTCTGAATTCAGATGGGTATATCATTCCTTTTCTCCTTTGCCTTTAGCTTCTCTTTTTTTCTCAGCTATTTGTAAGATTTCCTAAGAGAACCATTTTTAATTTTTGTATTTCTTTTTCTTGGGGATAGTTTTGATCATCACCTCCTGTACAAATTATAAAGCTCTTTGAGTAGTTTTACTTGCACTCTGACAGAGCTAATCCCTTCAATATATTTGTCACTTCCACTATACAATCATAATAAATTTGATATAAGTCATAACTGAAAGGCCTAGTGGTTTTCCCTACTTTCTTTAATAAGTCTGGATTTTGCAATAAAGAGTTCATGATCTGAGCCACAGTCAGCTCCCAGTATTGTTTCTGCTGACTGTGTAGAGCTTCTTCATCTTTGGCTATAAAGAATATAATCAATCTGACTTCGATATTGACCATCTGGTGATGTCCATTTGTAGAGCAATGAATTGTGTTGTTGGAAGAGGGTATTTGCAATAATCAGTTCATTCTCTTGGCAAAACTCTTTTGCCTTTTTCCTGTTTCATTTTGTACTCCAAGGCCAAACTTGCCTGTTACTTCAGGTATCTCTTGACTTCCTACCTTTGCATTCTAGTCTTGTATGATGAAAAGAGCATCATTTTCTGATGTTACCTCTAGAAGTTCTTCCCTCATAGCTCAGTTGGTCAGGAAGGTTAGGAAGATCCACTGGAGAAGGGATAGGCTAGCCAGTCCAGTATTCTTGAGCTTCCCTTGTGGCTCAGCTGGTACATGATCCACCTTCAATGCAGGAGACCTGGGTTCAATCCCTGAGTTGGGAAGATCCCGTGGAGAAGGGAAAAGCTATCCACTCCAATATTCCAGCCAGGAGAATTCCATAATCCATGGGGTAGCAAAGAGTTGGGCATGGCTGAGTGACATTCACTTCACTAGAAGATCTTGTAGGTCTTCATAGAAACATTCAACTTCAGAATAAGACCCAGTTAGCCTCACAGTCAGTCTCTCCCATCAGGAAGCGTCCATAAACCTCTTATCTTTATCCATCAGAGGGCAGACAGAATAAAAACTACAATCACAGAAAACTAACCAAACTAATCACATGGACCACAGCCTTCTCTAACTCAGTGAAACAATGAGCCATGGCATGTAGGGCCACCCAAGACAGACAGATGGGTCAGAGTGGACAGTTCTGATGAAACATGATCCACTGGAGAAGGGACTGCCAAATGATTTCAGTATGCTTCCCATGAAAATCCCTTGAACAGCATGAAAAGGCAAAAATATATGACACTGAAATATGAACTCCCCAGGTCGGCAGTTGCCCAACATGCTACTGGAGAAGAGTGAGGATATAACTCCAGAAAAAATGAAGAGATGGAGCCAAAGGAAAAAAACAAAACACTCAGCTGTGGATGTGATTGTTGATGGACATAGAGCTCGATGCTATAAACAACAATATTGCATAGGAGGGTGGAATGTTAGATCCATGAATCATGGTAAATTGGAAGTTTTTAAATAGGAGATAGCAAGAGAGAACATTGACACATAAGGAATCACTAAAGGGAAATAGACCAGAATAGGAGATTTTAATTCAGATGACCATTATATCTACTCACATAGCCAAGAATCCTTAAGAAGAAATGTGGTAGAATTCACAGTCAACAAAAGAGTTTGAAATGCAGTATTTGGGTGAATTTCAGGAGAAAAAACAAACAAACAAACAAAACGAATGAGATCACTGAGGAGTGTTCTGTGAGTGGTAAATGCCATACCTGCTATTAGCCTAATTTGCTGAAACTGGACTGGGTTGAAGAAGTGGCCAATAGCATGTTCCTTTCAGAAAACTCAAACAATGATCAAAGCTGTCATCATAATGCACAGAAAAATGACCCAATGTGGTTTCCTGGCTGGTTTGAGGCTGCAACTATCCTGCTTTCACAGGAGAATATACTGTTTTGGTCATATTGCCTGTAATTTCAGCTTCAAGATAACACATTTCCCAGCACATTCAGAGCTGTGTAAAGACAGTCCTAGTGTACAGGCACTGCACAGTTTGTGAAGCAAATATATCAGCAGAGAGTACACTGTAAATGTGGATGGCCAAGCCCGATTTTACCCTGTTTAGGTGAAACATAGAGTCAGACAACCTCACAGTAAGTAGTAACAAGCAGCCTTATTCATGAGAAGTGAAGTTGCTCAGTCGTCTATGACTCTTTCTGATCCAATTGACTGTAGACGACCAGGTTCCTCCGCCCATGGCATTTTCTAGGCAAGAGTAGTGGAAAGGGTTGGCATTTCTTTCCATATGGGATCTTCCTGACCCAGGGATGGACCCCAGGTCACCTGCATTGCAGACAGACGCTTTACCGGCTGAGCCATAAGGGAAGCATACCTGGTTTCTTTTAAACTCAACTAATTAAAGAACGGTTCTAGGATTGAAGAGTAGAATGAGCCTGTGTGTCTTTCCTGCAGGTTAGTTCTGCAAGTATCCAGGTTTCCAAGGGCAAATGATTGCTTTTTAGCATCATGCCCCGATTCCAGGGTCACAAACATATGTCTCCCTGGTTATAAGCTGTGTAATTATAATCCGAGGTCACAAGGTATGATCTGTGAATGTTGACTTCTATAGCTGTTTTTATTCTGATTTTCTAAAAGTGGACTGTCAGAGGACTTCCCAGCAAGAAAAGGCAAGCAGCATGTTGTCTCACTGGAAAATGACCTCCAAGCAAGCGCTTTCTAGGCATATGTGACTCTCACCATGGAGGAAGCTGGGAAAGCTATCTTCCTTCTAGAAAGGAAAGGCAGCCACAGAGAGTGAGTTTTCATGCCTCTATCATGCAGCAAGTATTATCTTCTCAGATGTCAGACCTCCAGGCCTGTTGGGATGGCCAAAATTTCAGAGTCCGGGCCGTGTGTCTTCTTGAACTTTCCAAGCCTTGCAAACCCATTCATAGGTCACAGCAGTCCTGCCCTTGTGGAAGCAGGCTGTGGGAGTGTGTTTGAGGGGCTGGGTACCACACTGTGGTCACTTGGTCAAGGGCACTTTGCAGCTCAAATGGGCCCCAGGCAAGGAGTTGTTGGATGTCACCTTGCTTCAGAAATCCCAAAGCAGGGAGCAAAGCTAGCTCTGTCAGAAGGAAGCAAACAGCAACTGGGTGGATTTTCAAGCAGTTGTTAGTCCGCATTGCGATAGGGCTCCTCAGGAGAAAACTGCAAATTTTGGCCCCTAGACCCGGTATCCAGGTGGACACACAGGGTGTTTTCCATGCAGGATCCAAGAACATTCCATACAGACCTAGGCTCACTAATGTCTCCTGCAGAGGAAAAGGAACGAAACAGATATTTGAAGGTTTCTTTGACTTTCCAAGAGAGTGTGGGAGCCCTCCCTGGGTACTAGGCCTCAGGGGCCATTGCCACTGGAAAATGACCTCCAAGAAAGTGCTTCCTAGGCATGTGTGACTCTCAGCATGCAGGAAGCTAGGAAAATTATCTTCCTTCAAGGAAGGAAAGGCAGCCCCAGAAAGTGTGTTTTCAGGCCTCTATCTTGCAGCAAGTGTTTGGCTTCTCAGATGTCAGATCTCTCGGCCTGTTCTGAGGACCTCAATTTACCAATTAGGGCCATGTTCTCTCTATACTTTCCGAGCCTTGTGAACACATTCCTAGGTCAGAGTGGTCCTGCCTGTGAGGAGGCAGGCTGCGGGAGTGTGTCTGATTGCACCGGGTGCCATACTGGGGTCACCTGGTCGAGAGCACTGTGCACCTCAAAAGGGCAACAGGCGAGCAGTGGCAGGCAGCCCCCTTGCTTCAGAAATCCCAAAGCGGGGGGGCAAAGCTAGCTCTGTCAGAAGGAAGAAAACAACAACTGAATGGATTTTCAGGCAGTTGTGAGGCTGCACCCAATTAGGGCTCCCCGGAAGTAAAAGGCAAATTTTGACCCCTAACCCCGGTATCCAGGTGGGAGAACAATGTGTTTTCCTGCTGGTCCACGTACGTTCCAGACACACCTAGGCTCACTAGCTCTCTCCTGAACAGGAAACTTGACAGAACACATGTTTGGAGGTTGCTTTGATGTTCCCTGGGAGTGTGGGAGCCCTCCCTAGGTGCATGGCCTCACAGACCATTGCCACTTAAAAATGATATCCAAGCAGGTGCTTTCCAGCTGTTGGTGACTCTCAGCATGCAGGAGGCTGGGAAAGATATCTTCCATCGTGGAAGGAAAGGCAGCCAAAGAAAGGGAGTTTTCAGGCCTCTCTCTTGCAGCATGTGTTTCACTTCTTGGACTTCAGAACTCCAGGCCTGCTCCCAGGTCTTCAGTTCCAGAGTCAAAGCCATATATATCCCTGCACCTTCTGAGCCTTGCAAACACATTCCTAGGAGAGAGCAGTACTGGCCATGAGGAATCAGGTTGCAGCAGGGTGTCTGAGGAGGCCGGGTGCCATACTGGGGTCGCTTGGTCAAAGTCACCTTGCACTTCCCATGGGCCCCAGGTGACAAGATGCAGGCCTGGAGATCTGACGTCTGAGAAGCCAAACACTTGTTTCAAGATATAGGCCTGAAGGCACACTCTCTGGGACTGCCTTTACTTCCTCCAAGGAAGATAGCTCTCGCAGCCGCCTGCAAGCTGAGAGTCCCACACGGCTGGAAAGTGCTGGCTTGGAGGTCAGTTTTCAGTTGCATTGGCCCCTGAAGCACTATACACAGGGAGGGAACCCACACTCCCAGGGAAACTCAAGGAAACCACCAAGCGGCTGTTCTGTCACGTTTCCTCTGAGGGAGAGAGCTAGTGAGCCTAGGTCTGTCTGCAATGTTCTCTGCCCTGTGCACCCACCTAGATACCAGGCCTAGGGGCCAAAATTCACCTTTTACTTCCAGGGAACCCTAATGGGGTGTGGCCTAGAAACTGCTTGAAAATCCGTCGAGTTGCTATTTGCTTCCTTTTGATAGAGCTAAATTTGCTACCCGCTATGGGATTTCTGAAGCAAGGGGGAGCCCCAGATGCCCTCAGCTGGTGTCCTTTGTAGGTGCCAGGTGCCCTCGACCTGGTGACCCCAGTTTGGCACCCAGCCTCCTCAGACACATTCCTGCAGCCTGATCCCTCATGGGCAGGACCACTCTGACCTAGGAATGTGTTTGCAAGGCTCTGTAAGTGAAGGGATACATATGGCCCTGACTCAGAAATTGAGGCCCTCTGAACAGCCCTGGAGGTCTGACATCTGAGAAGCGAAAGACTTGCAGCAAGTTAGAAGCCTGAAGACACCATCTCAGGGGATTCCTTTCCTTCTGCCAAGGAAGATAGCTTGGCCAGCCTCCTGTGTACTGAGAGTCACACAGAGCTGGAAAGTGCCTACTTGGAGGTAATTTCTCAGTGGCAAAGGCCTCTGATTCCCTGCACCTAGGGAGGGATCCCACACTCCCAGGGAACATGAAAGCAACCTCCAAAGGTCAGTTTCTTCTTGTTTTCTCTGCTGGAGAGAGCTCCTGAGCCTTGGTGAGTCTGGAATGTTCTTGGATCCTGCAGGGAAAACATCCTGCATCCACCAGGATACAGAGCCTAGGGGCCAAAATTCACCTTTTTCTCCCAGGGAGCCCTAATGGGTGGTGGCCTAGAACTGCCTGAAATTCCATCCAATTGCTGCTTGCTATCTTCTGACAGAGCTAGCTTGCTTTGGGATTTCTGAAGCAAGGGGGAGGCCCATAAATTCTCAGCTGGGGCCCACTGGATTATTTTTAAAATCTCTTTTGCAAGCATCCTCTCAGTTGAACACTTTACCAACTTTTCAAAAACATTTACTCAGGGGCCAATGGTCAGGTCCTCCTTTTTAACTCTGTCTTACCATTCAAGCAATACATGACAAAACAGAGCATCTCTATTGAAAATTAAAGTCTCTGAGAGGTTATCCAGAATCCCTTATGGCAGTAAGTGTGTCCCATCTTTATTCTTAATAGTTTTCATAAAATTAACTTTGGTTAACTCTGAAAATTGTTGGCATAAAGTTGTACATGGTGCAATTTTTAATTTCCTTCATTATTCTCATATGGTTTTCTTTTTCAGATGGCTTATTTCATTTTTTTCCACTTTTTTATTGATCAAACTTGCCAATTGTTTGTCTATTTATTATTATTTTTTTAAAGTCAATTGTGTTTTCATTGATCAGCTCTGCATTTTTTACAGTCTTCTGTACTGCAAGTAATATTTTTACTTATTTTGAAGTTTTGATCTGTTTATTTACTAACTTCTTTATTTGCTGATTTAGTTATTGTTCTCTGAATAGTTCTTTGGCTGTAAACTCAAAAGACTTGCTATAAGTTCGTTCATTGATATTGAAGCAGATTAACGTGCTTTTAAATATTCTTGATAGAGATTCAGGGATTTATACAATGTACTTGCAAAACTTGTACAGTTTGTATAATGTGCAAATTAATTGTATGCTCTCTGTCTAATTCACTTAATTTGTGGTTAATATTTAATTTGTTTTCTAGCTACTCTCATATTTTTGAAAATATTTTAAATATTAGAACTTTTGTATTTATCTTTCAAAGTTTTTGAATCTCAATTACCATCAAATGAACTATCTTCTTAGCTATGTTTATTCCATTATACTCATATAATAAACTTTAATTTAATCTTGACTAAGAATTTTATTTTCAATATATTCTTATGCATATAACATATTTTTTCAATGACTATACTTTCCTTAGATGTTTTATTTTTGGCTATTTCAATATGGGATGGTATCTTTTATATGGCTTTGGCTTTACTCAAATATTTGGAGATTCTTATTTGTCTACAAATTTTTGTATTTCATAATAATTTTTGTATATATGTTTATGATTATTATTTTTATGTGTATTCTATCCTCAATAGTGCTCAGTTAATAACTTTCTTTAGGGAAATATTCTAGGAGTGCATGTATGCATTCTGAAGGATACATTCAGGAGGATATATGCATTTTGACCTTGTGAATCTTTCATTCTGACTTTGTGAATCAGTACTCATGTGCAGTAATGCTATATGTTTATGTTTTAAGTATCTACTCTCACTCTTTTAGTTATAAACACACACACAGTGTCTTAATCAGGGCAGGATGTTATAACAAAATACCAGAAGTTGAGTAATTTAAACAACAGATATGTATTTTCTTACACTTTTGGAGACCGGAAGTCCGAGATCAAGGTGTCAGTATGGTCAGGTTCTGGTGAAGACTTCCTTCCTGACATTTAGACTGTCATCTTTTCATTATGTTATATGGCCTTCCTTCAATGCAAGCATATGCAGAGAGAGAGAGACAAATCTGTCTCTTCATCTTATAAGGTTATAGATCATATTGGATAAGGATGCCACTTATATGAGCATCCATTTGATTTTGATTATCTCTTAAAATTCCTTTCTCCAAAAATAATCACACTGTGAGTTAAGATCTCAACACATCAATTTTTGGAGACACAATTCAATCCATAGCATGCATATACTTTACTAATTTCTTCTCATAATAAATATGGGGGGGTGCAAATGTACTATGACTTGCAGAAGTATTTGTGCCTAATTAGGCAAGTTTAGTCATAAATGAAGAAAGTTTAAAACAAGGCACTGAATGTACCACCTGTAAAAGTTGGATTCTGTAAGGGACTTGAAAGGGGGAGAGAACAATTGTAGTTTATGTTGACATTGGGAATAGAAGAAAAAAATGGTCGCACAGAGACCAGGAAAGTCTCTAGCATAATGGACAGATTAGAGTTTTGATGGCAAATCCAGATGTCTTAATGATCAACCTCCTTTGCAATACCCAGAAAGATGCAAATGATGGCCTTATCTTTCCAAGCCAATGCCAGAGTAAAGGACAGAAAGAGAAGAAGGGTTTCATGTTTAGACAAAATATGAGGTTTTAATCTGACATCTTGAGCAGAACCAGTCTACCTCAATGTCCATCACTTCTCTTTCTTTTCAATTTGATTTGGAGGTCTCTAGCATTTGCAAAGAACCAGATATCATGTGACACCTTCTTATGCTGTGAAATATGTATCCAAGGTTCAATACCTTCTAGTTTTTTAGCAGTATAAGTGGTAAATAACATTTGGTGAAGTCCTGTCTTTGAATTTCACCTTGGTAAAAACATCAGGGTAATATAATATCTGTCTGTAAAGGACAAAATACTTTAAAATGCCCATTCATTTGATGACAATGTGCATTTGATAAGGGAGTGTAATTATTCCTGTAGTACACAACATTTAAGATAATTGCTTTCCTGACATTATATCTGGAAATGTCAGATTTCTAGGAATTCCATACAACTTCTATAGCATATATTATTTACCTCTACAAATGTAACATTAAGAAGGCTTAGCATTACTTCTTATTTGACAACACTTCCCATGTAATTTAACATATCAAATAAGCCCAATTAGTTTAATATCTCTCCTTTTATAAGGATAGAGAATAAATCATTTGAGATGTTTGAGGGACTCTCTGAAAAATCAACAAATCACTTGCAGGTCAAAAACTTTCATTTAGAATTTTATTTGGGGGAATCTTATGAAAATTATCAAAAGATTTTGAAACACTTGATCAAATAGAATCATAGGTCACTGTGAAACAGTGATAGTTCACAGATGTCATGTGCATGCATGAATGCTAAGTAACTTCAGTCATGTAAGACTCTTTGTGACCCCATGGACTGTAACCCGTCTGGTTCCTTGCTCCTTGGCATTCTCCAGGCAAGAATACTGGAGTGGGTTGGCATTCCCTTCTCCAGGGGATTTTCCTGAACCAGAGATATAAAACCAGTACCTTTCACACCTCCTGCATTGACAGGCAAATTCTTTACTACTAGCACCACCTGGGAAGTTTCACAGATGTCACAGCCAGATACAAAATGTTTAAAAGTTGTAAAAAAAAAAAAAAAAAAAACTTAGCTTTTTCAACAGAGAAAACCCTGCCTCCTTACATAATGAAAATCTTGATAAATACAACAAAAACACAGGAAATTATTTTAGCAAAACACAGAAGCTTTGCTTTTTTAGGCAGATTAATTAATAGCTAAGGAATATCTTTTGTTCAGAATTTCT
The DNA here is from genome assembly GCA_007570785.1 of Antilocapra americana. Taxonomy (NCBI): domain Eukaryota; kingdom Metazoa; phylum Chordata; class Mammalia; order Artiodactyla; family Antilocapridae; genus Antilocapra; species Antilocapra americana. The sequence goes on along the minus strand of SRVM01013615.1, from coordinate 4,184 downwards.
TATTAACAGCAGTTCAATAATATAATAAAACACATCCTATCGGCAAATGAAACAGAATTAAAGTTTAATTTTATGTAAGTATGCTATTGATATTAAAGGTTATTTTAAGAATTCATATAATTCACTCAATTTTATCCAGCTTGACCATGCATAAAATTGCTTTTTCCAAGATTCCTTTTCCATAAAATTCCTACAGTCCCCCCCCCACCCCTCTTATTGATTCTGAAATAACCAGCTTCACTTTAGGATAAAGTTACTTTTTGTCATTTGTTGCTCTTCAGTGGTTAAATCCCATTCTACTCTGTGTGACCCGATGGACTGCAGCACTCCAGGCTTCACTGTCCTTTACTATCTCCGTGGTTTGCTCAAGTTAATTGAGTCAGTGATGCCATCCAACCATCTCTTCCTTAGTCACCCCTTTCTCCTCTTGTCCTCAATCTTTTCCAGCATCAGGGTTTTTTCCAGTGAGCCAGCTCTTTGCATTAAATGGCCAAAGTATTGAAGCTTCAGCTTCAGAATCAGTTCTTCCAGTAAATACTGAGGATTGATTTCCTATAAGATTCAAAACTTACTTTCTTTTCCCTCAAATCTTCTGTCTTCATTCCTAATCATTTATTTTCCTGAAAACATATATTCTACATTCTTTGCATACAAATATATCCCCCTAAAAGGGCTCCCCTGGTGGCTCAGACAGTAAAGAATCTGCCTGTGATGTGGGAGACCTGGGTTCAATCCCTGGTTGGGAAGATCCCTTGGAGAAAGAAAGAGAAACTCAATCCAGTATTCTTACCTGGAGAATCCCATGGCCAGAGAATCCTGGCTGGATACAGTCCATGGGGTCACAAAGAGTCAGACATGACTGAGTAACTAAGCACATATCTCCCTTATTATTTCTAGTAACTTTAATTACATATATTAGAATTCTTATCCATTTAAACTTTAATTTCTATTGAAAATGTAGGAGTAAACAATAGTGGACCCTTATACTAGTATTTTGTGGATTTGAAGATTTATAAAAGCATTATATAATGTTATACCTCTATTATTCCTCATAAAAATTGTTAATGGGGCATAAAACTTGGTTATTAATAAACCAAATAATCTTCAATTTCTCCATAATAAGAAGCCAACATTTTAGATAATCATACATTCATTAATTAATGTTTCAGTATTTTATTTTATTTGGAGATATTCTAAATATTAAATGCCTCAAATCAGTTTAGTCTCTCAATTGTGTCCAAATCTTGGCAATCCCATAGACTGAAGCACTCCAGGCTTCCCAGTCCACCATCAACTCCAGGAGCTTGCTCAAACTTATGTCCATCAAGTCAGTAACGCCATCCAACCATCTCCTCCTCTATTTTTCTTTTTTCCTGCCTTCAATCTTTCCCAACATCAGGGTCATTTCCAATGATTCAGTCTTTGCATCAGGTGGACAAAGTATTGGAGTTTCAGCTTCAACATCAGTCCTTCCAATGAATGTTCAGGACTGATTTCCTTCAAGATTGACTGGTTTGATCTCCTTGCTGTCCAAGGGACTCTAAAGAGTCTTCTCCAACACCAAAGTTCAAAAGAATCAATTCTTCAGCACTCAGTTTTCTTTATGGTCCAACTCTCATACCCATCAATGATTACTAGAAAAGCCATAGCTTTGACTAGACAGACCTTTGACAGTAAAGTAATGTCTTTGCTTTTTAATATATCATCTAAGTTTATCATGGGCTTCCCTCATAGCTCAGTCAGTAAAGAGTCTTCCTGCAATACAGGAGACCCAGGTTCAATTCCTGGGTTGGAAAGATCCCCTGGAGAAGGAAATTGCAACCCACTTCAGTATTCTTGCCTGGAAAATCCCATGGACAGAGTAGCCTGGCAGGCAGCAGTCTATGGGGCCCCAAGAGTCAGACACAACTGAGCAACTAAGTACAAAGCACAAACACAGTAGGCTTATCATAGCTTTTCTTCCAAGGAGCAAGAGTCTTTTAATTTCATGGCTGTAGTCACCATATGCAGTGAGTTCGGAGCCAAGGAAATAAAGACTGTCACTGTTTCCATTGTTTCCCCATCTATTTGCCATGAAGTGATGGAACTAGATGCCATGATCTTAGTCTTTTGAATGTTGAGCTTTAAGCCAGCTTTTTCACTCTTCTTCACTTTCATCAAGAGACTCTTTAGTTCCTCTTTGCTTTCTTCCATAAGAATGGTGTCATCTGAATAACTAAGGTTATTGATATTTCTCCCAGTAATCTTAATTCTGGCAGTGCTTCATTCAATCCAGCTTTTTGCATGATGTACTCTGCATATAAGTTAAATCAGTGACAATATGCAGCCTTGACGTACTCCTTTCCCAATTTGGAACCAATCTGTTGTTCCATGTCTGGTTCTAAATGTTGCTTCTAGACCTGCACACAGATTTCTCAGGAGGCAGGTAAGGTGATCTGGTATTCTCATCTGTTGAAGAATTTTCCACAGTTTGTTGTGATCCACACAGTCAAATAATTTAGTGCAGTCAATGAAGGATAAATAGATGTTATTCTGCAATTCTCTTGCTTTTTCTATGACCCAGTGGATTTTGCCAGTTTGACCTATGGTTCCTCTGCCTTTTCTAAATACAGCTTTAATGTCTGGAAGTTCTCGCTTCATGTACTGTTGAAGCCTCTGTTGGAGAATTTTGACCATTACTCTGCTAGCATTTGAGATTTGTGCAATTGTGCGGTAGTCTGAACATTCTTTGGCATTGCCTTTATTTGGGATTGGAATAAAAACTGACTTTTTCCAGTCCTGTGACTACTGCTGAGTTTTCCAAATTTGCTGGCCTATTGAGTGCAACACTTTCACAGCATCATCTTTTAGGATTTGAAATAGCTTAGTGGGAATTCTATCACCTCCCCTAGCTTTGTTTGTAGTGATGCTTCATAGGGTCCACTTGACTTCATGCTCTAGGATGTCTGGCTCTGGATGAATCATCACACTATCGCTGTTATCTGGGTCATGAATTTCTTTTTTGTATAGTTCTTCTGTGTATTCTTGCCACCTCTTCTTAATATCTTCTGCTTCTGTTAGGTCCATACCATTTCTGTTCTTCATTGAGCCCATCTTTGCACGAAATGTTCCCTTGGTATCTCTAATTTTCTTGAAGAGATCTCTAGTCTTTCCCATTCTGTTGTTTTCCTCTATTTCTTTGCATTGATCACTTAGGGATGCCTTCATATTTCTCCTTTCTATTCTTTGGAACCCTGCATTCAGATGGATATATGTTTCCTCATCTCCTTTGTCTTTCACTTCTTTTTATTTCTCAACTATTTGTAAGGCCTCCTCAGGCACTGATTTTGCCTTTATGCAAACCATTCTTCTTGGGAATGGTTTTGATCACTGCCTCCTGTACAATGTTATGAACTTATTTCCATAGTTCTTCAGGCACTCTTTCTATCAGATATAATCGCTTGAGTCTATTTGCCTCTTCCACTGTATAATCATCAGAGATTTGATTAAGGTCATACATGAAAGACCTAGTGGTTTTCCATACTTTCTTCAATTTAAATCTGAATGTTGCAATAAGGAGTTCATGATCTGAGCCAAAGTCAGTTTCCCGTTTTGTTTTTGCTGACTCTTTAGCGCTTTTCCATCTTTGGTTGCAAAAAATATAGTCAGTCTGATTTCAGTATTGACCATCTGGTGTTGTCCACATATAGATTAGCCATTATTTACCTTCACAAAACTCTAAGGTTGTTTCAGGTTTTTAAAAAGATTTGGGGGAACTTTCTCAGTAGAAATACCCTAAAACACTATTACTGATGAAAAGTTCACCTAGAATCTTTTATCCTATTTACATCTATAAAGTCACTTGTTCTCAACAATTATGTTTGATTACTCATGAAAATTTCATCATAGCAAATAATTTTTTTTCACTGACAAATTTTGTGGCAGACGTAACATAAACTTATTTAATTAGCAAACCGAGGTAGACGGAAAGCTCCATGTTTCCACTACTTGTAATGCTGATAATGCTGAATACATACCCACTATAATTAAATCAGCAGTTAAAATACCCTTTATTTTCTGAGGATTATTTTATATTAAATGTACTTGAAAAACATTTGAGTTAGTTGCTGTATTCCTGAGAGTTTTAGTAATCCTTAGTATAAGCACTTTTTTAGTATGCTAATTAAATAGAGTGCTTTTATAAA
>ML661386.1:0-12480 GCA_007570785.1 Antilocapra americana | reverse complement strand
TATATGTATGAAATCTTATGCAATATATATGATATCATATCCATTCTCTATGACATCAGCCCACTGTATTTATGACATCACATCCACTGTAATCATGACATCACACCCACTCTATATGATAGCTCATCCACTTTATGACATCACATCCACTCTACATGTGAAATCACAGGCAATTTATCTGTGACATCACTCTCACTATGTTTATGGCATTATATCCACTAATGAGACATCATGAGCACTGTGTGAATGACAAGACAAACACTATAACTGACATCACACTCACTCTATCTGACATGATCTCCACTGTATCCTTTCATCAAAACCACTGTATGTATGACATCACACCCTCTATATGTATGATATCATATGTAATATATATATGTCATCACATCCACTCTTTATGACATCACACCACTATATGTATGACATCACATCCAATGTACTCATGACATCACACCCACTGTATATGAAGTCACATCAAATGTATATGAAATCACATCTTCTGTACTTGTGATATTGCATCAATCTGAGTCATCAAACCCACTCTATAGGTGATATGACAAGTACTTTATGTATGACATCGCACCCAATATATGTATGGAATCGAATGCGCTCTTTATGACATCATATCCACTCATTATCATATCACATCACTGTATTTAAGACATCACTTGCACTGTATTCATGACATCACACCCACTATATGTGAAGTCACATCAACTGTATATGACATCACATCCTCTATACAAATAACAGAGCATCCATTACCTGTGTCGTCACACTGGGCATATGTATGACATCACATGCACTAGACTCGACATCACATTCACTATTTATGACATTTAATCACAGTATTTATGACATTGCACCCACTCTACTGCATCGTCACAACCCAACCACTCTATTGATGATATCACACACATTGTATGTATGTATATCTTATCCAATATATGTATGACATCATATGCAGTATATATGTTATCCTACCCATTCTCTCGGACATCACACCACTGTACCTATGGCATCACACACACTATATCTGATATCGCTTCCACTGTATCTGTATCATTCAACCCACTGTATAGATGATATCACACCCACTCTATGTCCGTCACACCCAGTATATGTATGATATCATATGCTCTATAAGACATCATATCCCCTCTTTATGACATCACACCACAGTGTTTCAAACATCAAATCAGATGTATTCATGATATCACACTCACTCTAGGACTTCATGTCCACTGTATGACATCACATCCACTCTGTTCATGATATCATGCCCTCTATATGTAATATCACATCCACAGATTATGACATCACATCGACTATACATGTGACATCACAGCCATTGCATCGATGACATCACGCCCAGTATGTTTATGACATCATATCCACTATATATGTCATCACACTCAGTGTATTTTACAAGAGAACCACTATATCTGACATCACACACACTATATCTCACATCACACACAATGTATCAGTGTCATCACACCCATTGTATCAATATTACATCTGAGATATACATGACATCACATGCAGTATCTATGACATCATATCCATTCTCTATGACATCACATCCACTGTATTCATGACATTACACTCACTATATATGACATCTCATCCACTAGTTATGACGTCACATCGACTACCCAGCCACTGTATCTATGACATCACACTATCTGTGTCTACATCACATCCACTGTACCTATGTCATCACATCTGCTGTATGTATGACACCATACCCATGATATGTATGACATCATATGCATTATATATGACATCACATCCGCTCTTTGTGACGTTGCACTGATATATTTTGCATCACATTTACTGCATTCATGATATCACACTCATATATGACATCACATCCACGGAATATGACATCACATTTTGGATACATGTGACATTGCATCCACTGTATCTGTGCCATCACACCCATTCTATTGATGAACTCACAAATACTCTATATATGACATCAATTTGGACATGTCTATGTTTCACATGCACTGTACATGACATCACATTCACTCTTTATGACATAAAATATACAGTATTCATTATATCACAGCCACTATATGTGAAATCACATTCAATGATGATGACATCACATTAACTATACATGAGACATCATGACAACTCTATTGATGACATCACACCCACTACATTTATATTATCATATCCATGTTATATGACATTACACATATTGTGTGCAATAAGAACACAACCACTATATATCACATCAACCTACTACATCTGACATCACACTCATTCTGTGTCTTCACACCCACTCTACATATGACATTGCACCCACTATATATATGCCATCATATGCACTATATATAACATCACATCCACTCTTTACTTACCATCACACAATGGTATTTATGACATCATTTCCACTGTATTTTATACCTGTGGCATCACAGCCACACTATCTATAACATTATGCCCACTATGATTATGACATCATATCCACTATATAGGACACCACACACACTCTGTGTGACAACACAACCACTGGATCTGACATCAAACTCACTATATCTGAAATCACGTCCAGTATATGACATCACACCCATTATATCTGACATCACATCCACTGTATCTGTGTCAACACATCAACTATATGTATGGTATCACACCCATTATATGTGTGACAACCTTACTTTAAATTGAGACATCCTATGCATTATATATTATAACACATCCACTCTTCATGACAACCCACTTCTCCATCTTTGGCATCACAACCACTGTATTCATGACATCACATCCAATATATATGAAGTCACCTCAACTGTATATGACACCACGTCTTCTATACATGTGACATCGCTTCCACATGTCATCACATCCATTCTATTGGTGACATCACAACCAATCTATGTATAAAATCACACTGGGTGTATACATGGCATTACAATTAGTATACATGACATCACATTCACTCTATTTGACATCACAGTATTTATGACTTCACACCCACTATAACTGATCACATCCACTCTGTGTCATCTCACCCAATATGTAGACGGTATCACACACACTGTATGAATGACATTACATCCAATATATGTATGGAATCATATGGAGTACATATGATATCACACTCACTCTTTATGACATCACATACCCTGTATTCATGACATCACACCCGCTATATATGACATCACATCTAGTGTATGTGACATCACATCCAGTATGCATGTGCCATCACAGCCACTGTATCTATGACATAAATTCACTTTATTTACAATAGCATATCCAGGGTATATGACATCACATCCACTATATCTTCCATCACATGCCCTGTATCTGTGTCATCACATCCACTGTGTAGATGACATACATCATTGGGGTATGTATGATATCACACCCCAATATCTATGTCATCATATAAATTATAAATGACATCACATCCACACTTTATGACATCACACCTGCGTCTTTAAGACATAACAACCACTGTATTCCTTAGATCACATTAACTGTATCTGTCTAATCACACACACTGCATATATGACTGAAGTAAGGTTGTGTATGACAACCTCACGATGTGTATGACATCATATTCACTATATATGATGTGACATTCACTCTTTACGACATCACACCACATGTGGTATCACATCCAATATATCTGTGTCATCACACCAATTTTATTGATGAATTCACACCCACTATAGATATGACATCACATTGTGCCTATGTATGACATCACAAGCACTATCCATGACTTCACACTCTTTATGATATCAAAATACAATACTTATGACATAACACTGACTATGTCCGACATCACATCCACTACACAGGTGTCAGTACACCCACTGTATGGATGATATCACAACCAATGCATGCATGACATCACACCCAATATATATATGACATCATAAGCACTATATGAAACTCTGAGTTCCTCAACCTTACTTTAAATTGGGACCCTATGATATCCCGGAAGCAACACCAGAGCAATCCCACTCACCTGCAGGCAACTCAAAAGGAGACTTGACTCCCTTGGGCAAGAAGAAAGACTCACTGAGGTCCTCGACACGACTCGAGTGGAACTCAAGGCTTCCCACCAAAACAGGAGAAAAAGCACCATATAAACCCCTCAACTAAAGATGAGGCCTTATATCCCTGCGGTGACTTGAACAGAATACCAGGTTTCTCCTCAGATACTCGGATAAAGTCTAAAACCCCTGTTGCACACATCTAGGAAAAGCACAAATGCCCCGCCTCAATAAGAAGGAGTTCTGACAACTCAAGATCAAAGTTACAGACTTCACAAAGAGATGAGGGCTGACTCTCTTGGAGATATTCAATAGGAACTCTGATATGTAGCCCTGTCAAAACAAGAAAGGAAACCTGAGATTCATACCTCAACTAAAGGTGAGGCCCTATTCTGCAGTAGTGACTCGACAAGAGCCCCGAGATGGCCCTTGCACATCGAAACGAGGACCTGACTTCCATGAGGCAACATTAGAGGTTACCTGAGGACGACGTGGCAACTCAAGAGGAATCCAACAGTCCCCAGGGCAACTCGAGAAACTGCCCACTACAACACGAGAAACATCTCAAGATATCTCTATGAATGCGAGATGAAAATTGATTCTCCTACAGTGACTTGAGGACCTTCCTCGGCTCCTCATGGAACCTCCCAAGTTTCCTTGACTTCACTGAGGTTTCAAGAGAGTGGCCCTGAATTTAATGTGGCAGATTGAGAGGAACACTATACTTCCTGCCACAACTAAGAATTGAGGAGATTCCCCTCTCAATGTGAGGTGAGGCTTATTTCTGATGCAGTGCCCCCAGAATACTCCCAGGTTACCTCTCATATCTCAAGAAGAAGCTTGGCTCCCTTTATGCACCTCAAGAGGATCTCCAAGATATGCGTCATCTTTCAAGAGGAACCTCCAGCTCCTTGCCACAACAGGAAAGGACCCATGCTCTCCCACTCATTGCGAGATGAGGTTGATTAGTCCCTGTGTCGTCTCAACAGGACACACGACGTTCCAGTCACAACTCAAAAGGAGGATTTTCTCACCAATTGAAACTCGAGAGGAACCCAGAGCTTCCTGCCGCAAGTCGAAAAGAAAGCGAGTTGCACCTCCACTTCAGATAAAGCCTGATTCTCCAGCATCTCTGGGAATTTACCTCAGGACATGAAGGGAGGCCTAACTCCCTTGTTGTACCTTGAGAACATGGAGTCCCATGCCTCAACACGAGATGAGGCCTTTCTCCCAGTTCCAAATCCATAGGGACTACAAAATCTGTGTTGCAAATGGAGATGGAGCCCTGAGTTCCCTCGCATTAATTTGAAATGAGACCCTATGATATGCCACAAACGACTCCAAAGCAATCCCATGCTCCAGCAGGCTATGCAAAAGGAGACTAGACTTCCCTGCGAAAGATGAGAGGCTCACTGGGGTCCAAGCCAAGACTTAAGTGGAACCCGAATCTTCCCACCAAAACTCGAGAAAAAGCACAATATAACCCTCACAACTCGAGATGAGGCCTAATTACCCTGCGATGACTTGAACAGAACCCCAGGTTTCTCCTCAGCTACATGTATGGAGGTCTGAATCCCTTGTTTCCCATATCTAGGAAAAGCCCAAATGCCTCGACTCAATAAAAAGGAGTTCTGACAACTGGAGAGCAATGAGGAGTTACATACGTCACAACGAGATGAGGGATGACACTCTTGGAGAAACTAAATAGGGACTCTGATAGCCCTGTTGAAACTATAGAGGAAACCTGAGATTCAAACCTCAAGTAAAGATGAGGGCTTATTCTGCTGTATTGAATTGAGAAGAGCCCAAAGATGGCCCTTGCACCTCGAAACAAGTGTCTGACTTCCCTGAGACAACATGAGAGCCTCCCAGATGACCACATAGCAATTAGAGAGGTATCCCAAAATGCCTGCTGCAACCCGAAAAACTGCTCACCACAACCTGAGAAACATCCCAAGATTTCCCTCTGAATACAAAATGAGGCCTGATTGCCCTGCAGTGACTTGAGAACCTCCTTGGCTCCTTCTCAAACCTCCCAAGTTGCCTTGATATTCCTGAGGCTTCATGAGAGAGTCCCTGATTTTAAAAAGGCAGATCAAGAAGAACATTATACTTCCCGCCACAACTCAGGAAACGAAGGGATTTACCCCTCAATGTGAGGTGAGGCTTTTTCTCTCATGCACCACCTCCAGAACACACCCAAGTTACCTCTCGAATCCCAAGAGGAAGGTTGGCTCCCTTTATGCACATCAAAAGGATCTCCAAGATACACATCATCATTCAAGAGGAACCTAGTGCTCACTGTCGCAACTCAAAAGGCCCCGTGTTCTACACCTCATCGCAAGATGAGGGATGATTAGCCCCTGCATCTTCTCTAAGTAACACACGACGTTCCTCTTGCACCTCAAGAGGCGGGCTTTCTCACCAAGTGAAGCTCGAGATAAGCCAGAACTTCCTGCCACAAGTCAGAAGACAGCGTGTTTACCCTCAACTTCAGATAAAGCCTGATTCCCCAGCACCTCTGGGAATTCGCCTCTGAACATGAAAGGAGGCCTAACTCCCTTGTTATACCTTGAGAAGAAGCTCCAATTACCTGTCTCAACTAGACAGGAGTCCTGACTCCTCCCCCTTTTACAACATGAGAGGAACACGGAGTCCCATGCCTCAACATGAACTGAGGCCTCCCTCCCAGTTTCATCTTGATAGGGACCCCAACATTCATGTCACAAATGGAGATGGAACCCTGAGTTTCCCCACGATAATTTGAAATGAGACCCTATGATATCCCAGAAGTGAGTCCAGAGTAATCCCACGCTTCTGCACGCAACGCGAAAGGAGACATGACTTCCCTGGGGAAGACTAGATGCTCACTCTGGTCCCCAACATGACTCTATTAGAACCCGAAGCTTTCAACCCAAACCCGAGAAAAATCACAATATAACCCCCTCAACTCGAGATGAGGCCTTATTTTCCTGCAGTGACTTGAACACAACCACAGGTTTCATCTCAGCTACATGGATGGAGGTTTGACTCCCCTGTTGCACACATCTAGGAAATGCCCAAATGCCCCGCCTTAATTCATAGGAGTTCTGATAACTCGAGAGCAAAAGGGAGTTACACACCTAACAATTAGATGAGGGGTGACATTCTTGGAGAAACTCAATAGGAACTTGATAGCCCTGTCGAAACTCGAGAGGAAACCTGAGGTTCACACCTCAACTAAATGTGAGGGCCTATTCCGTAGTAGTGACTCGAGAATGTGTCATCACAGAGATGGCCCTCGCACATTAAGGAGAGGGCCTGAATACCCTGACACAACATTAGAGGCTCCTAGAAGACCACATCGCAACATGAAGGGGATACAAAAGTGTCCGCTGCAACTCGAGAAACTGCCCGCCATAACTCAATAAACATTTCAAGATTTCCCTCTGAATGTGAGATGAGGCCTGATTCCCCTCCAGTGACTCGAGAACCTTCCTCTGCTCCTGATCAAATCTCTCAAGTTGTTTTAATTTCCCTGAGGCTTCAGTAGTGGGACCCTGAGTTTAAACTGGCAGACTGAGAAGAACACTGTACTTCCTGCAACAAATCAAGAAACAAAGAAATCCCCTCTCAATGTGAGGTCAGGCCATTTTTCTCATGCAGTGCCTCCAAAACACTCCCAAGTTCCCTCGCGAATCTCAAGAGGCATCTTGGCTCCCTTTATGCACCTCAAGATGATCAACAAGATACTTATCATCATTCAAGAGGAATCCCATGCCTCCTGCCACAAGTCGAAAGGCCACATATTCTCCACCTCATCGCAAGATGAGAGATGATGAGCCTCTGTGTCTTCTTGAGAGTACACAAGACTTTCCACTTGCACTTCAAGAGGACACTTTTATTACCAATTGAAACTGGAAAGAAACCCAGAGCTTCTTGTCACAAGTCAAAAGGACACCGAGTTTCCCCTCAACTACAGATAAAGCCTGACTCTCCACCACCTCTGGGAATTTGTCTCGGAACACGAAGGGAGCCCTAACTCCCTTGCTGTAACTCGAGAAAAAGCTCCAATTACCTGCCTCAGCGAGACAGGAGTCCTGACCCCTCCCCCTTTTATAGCAGGAGAGGAACATGGAGTCCCAGGCTTCAACACGAGCTCAGGCCTTCCTCCCAGTTTCATCTCAAAAGGGACTCTGACATCTGTGTTGGCAATGGAGAGGAACCCTAAGTTCCCACGACTTAATTTGAAATGAGTCCCTATGATATTCTGGAAGTGACAGTAGAGCAAACCCACACTCTTGCAGGCAACTCAAAAGGAGACTTGACTTCACTGGGCAGAATGAGAGGTTCACTGTTGTACCTGCCACGACTCGAGTGGAACCCAAAGCGTCCCATCAAAACTCGATAAAAAGCACAGTATAACCCCCTCAACTCGAGATGAAGCCTTCTTTGCCTGTGGTGACTTGAACAGAACTGCAGGTTTCTCCTCAGCTACATGGATGGAGGTCTGACTCTCTGGTTGCACACATCTAGGAAAAGTCCAAATGCTCCACCTCAATTCAAAGAGTTCTGACAACTCGAGAGCAAGGAGGAATTACATACCTCAAAACGAGATGAGGGCTGACTCTCTTGGAGAAACTCAATAGGAGCTATGATATCCCTTTCAAAACTAGAGACAAAACCTGAGGTTCACTCCTCAACTTATGATGATGGCCTATTCTGTAGTGACTGGAGAAGAGCCATGAGATGGCCCTTGCACATCAAAATGAGGGCTTGACTTCCCTGAAGCAACATTAGAGGCTCACAGAGGACCATGTCACAACTTGAGAGGGATCCAAAAGTGCTGGCTGCAACTCAAGAAATTGCACGCCACAACTCGAGAAACATCACAAGATTTCCATCTGAATGAGAGAGGAGGCCTGATTCCCCTGCAGTGACTCTAGAACCTTCCTTGGCGCCTCCTAAAATCTCCCAATTTGCCTTGACTTCATGACTCGAGTGCAATGCCAAGCTGTCACCAGACCTTGAGAAAAACAACAAGATAACTCCTTCACTTCAAGAAGAAGACTTATTTTCCTGTGGTGACTTAAACAGAACCCCAGGTTTAGTCTCAGCTTCACAGATGGATATCTGACTCCCATGTTGCACTCATCTAGGAAAAGCCCAAAAGCCCAGCCTTAACTAAAAGGAGTCCTGACAACTAGAGAGGAAAGGGGAGTTACATACCTCAAAACGAGATGAGAGCAAACTCTCTTGGTGAAACTCAATAGGAACTCTGATAGCCCTGTCAAAAATGAAGAAGTACCCTGAGTTACATGCCTTAACTCCGGATGAGGCCCTAGTCCACCGTAGTGACTCAGGTAGAGCACCAAGATGGCAATTGCACATCAAAAGCACGGCCTGACATTCCTGAGGCAACATTAGAGGCTCGCAGAGGACCATGTCACAACTCGAGAGGAATCCAAATCTGCTGGCCTCAACTTGAGAAACTGCCTGCCTCAACTCTAGAAACCTATCATGATTTCACGGTGGAATGTGAGATGAGGCCTGATTTCCTTGCTGTGCTTTGAGAACCTTCCTCGGCTGCTCCTCATATCTAAAAAGTTTCCTTGACTTCCCTTAGGTTTCACGAGGGGTTCCCTGAAGTCAAAGTGGCAGATTGAGAGAAACACTATACTTCCCCCATCAACTCAAGAAAATAAGAGATTCCCTCATTAAGGCAAAATGAGGCACTTTAACGGGGCAGCACCACCAGAGCTCAAATCCAGAAGGAAGTCTGACTCCCTTTATACACCTCAAGCGAATTTTCAAGATAGGTGTCATCATTCAAGAGGAGCCTTGTGTTCCCCGCCGCAACTCAAAAGAACTCCATGTACCCAACCTCATTGTGAGATGAGGGCCGATTAGCCCCATTCTTCATCTCGAGGTCACACGCGACATTCCTCCCTGGCCTCAAAAGGACGCCTTTCTCACTTATTGAAACTAGAGAGGAACCCAGAAATTCCTGCCTCCAGAAAGGAGACTGAGCAGCCTCTCAACACCAGTTAAGGCCTGTTTCTCCTGCACTCACGGGTATTCGACTCACAACATGAAGGAAGGCCTAACTCCCTTGTTGTACCTCGAGAAAAAGCCCCAATTACCTGCATCAACTAAACAGGAGTCCTTACTCCCTCTCCTTTAACAACACAAGAGGAACGCAGAGTCCCATGCCTCAACACGAGCCGAGACATTTCTCCCAGTTTCAACTCGTTAGGAACCTGAGGTCCCCATTGCAAATGGAGATGGAACCTTCAGTCACCCCACCTTAATTTGAAATGAGACCCTATAATATCCTGGAAGTGTCTCCAGAGCAATCCCATTCTACTACAGGCGACTCCAAATAGACTAGTCTTCCCTGGGCATCATGAGAGGCTCAATGAGGTCCCTGTCACGGCTCCACTGGAATCCCAAGACTTCCACCAAAACTCGAGAAAAACCACAATATATTCCCCTCAACTCAAGATGAGGCCTTATTTCCCTGCAGTGACTTGAACAGAACCCCAAGTTTATCCTCAACTACATGGATAAAGGTCTGATTCCCTTACTGCACACATCCAGGAAATGCCCAAATGACCCTCCACACTAAAACTAGTTCTGACAACTGGAGACGAAAGAGGAGTTACATTCCTCAAAACGAGATGAGGGATGACTCTCTTGTAGAAATTTAATAGGAACCCTTATAACCCTGTCGAAAATGGAGAGGAATCCTGAGTTTCATGCCTCAACTCCAGATAAGCCCCTATCCAACCTTAGTGACTTGAGTAGAGCACCAAAATGGTTTTAGCACATCGAAACCAGGGTTTGACTTCCCTGAGACAACGTTAGAGGCTCCCAGAAGACCATGTCACAACTCGAAAGGAATCCAAAACTGCCATTTCAACCTGAGAAACTGCCCACCGCAATTATAAGAACATCCCAAGATTTCCCTCTGAATGCAAGATGAGGCCTGGTTCTCTTGCAGTGACTCGAGAATCTTCCTCGGCTCCTCCTTAATCCTCCAGAGATGCCTTGACATACCTGTGGCTTCATGAGTGGTTCCCTGAGGTCAAAGTGTCAGATGGAAAGGAACATTATACTTCCTGCCGCATCTTAAGTAATGAAGAGATTTCCCCTTCAATGTGAGGTGAGGTCGTTTTCCTGTGCAGCGATGCCAGTACAGTCGCAAATTCCTTCTCAAATCTCAAGAGAAAGCTTGACTCCCTGTATGCAACTCAAGAGAATCCCCACGATACTCGTTGCCATTCAACAGGAAATTCGTGTTCACCGCCATAACTCGGAAGAGGTGTTCCCCGCCGTTTGGAGAGATGATGGCCGATTAGCCATTGTGTCACCTCAAGAAGACTCTCAAAGTTCTTCTTGCACCTCAAGAGGAGGTCTTTCTCATCTAATCAAACTTGAGGAAAACCCAGAAGTTCCTGCCGGAAGTTGAAAGGACATCAATTGTCACTCAACTCAAGTTAGGTCCTGATTCTCATGCTCCTCTGGGTATTTGCCTCATCGCATGAATTGAGGCCTAACTCCCTTGTTGTTCCTTTAAATAAAAACCCATATTACCTGCCTTATCTGGACAGGAGTCTTGACCCATCCTCTTTACAACAAGAGAGAAAAGCGCAGTTCCATGCCTCAACTTGAGCCGATGCCTCTCTCCCGATTTAATATCAATTGGGACCCTGAGATCTATGTTGCAAATGGAGATGGAACCCTGAGTTTTCCTGCCTTCAAAGGAAATGAGTTCCTATCATGACCTTGCAGCGACTCCAGAGCAATCCTTTTTTCCTGCAGGACACTCAAAAAGAGACTTGACCTCCTGGGATCATTGAGGTCCCCATCATGTCTTGACTGGAACCTCAGCTTCTGACCACAACAAGAGAGAAACCAGAAGATGTTCCCCTTCACTTGACATAAGGCCTAATTTTCCTGGGGAGACTAGAACGGAACCTCAGGTATACCCACCTGGTACATGAATAAAGGTCTGATTCCCCTGTTGCACACATCTAGGAAAAGCTCAAATGACCCACCTGAACTAAAAGGAGTTCTGACAATTTGAGAGGTAATAGGGGTTACATGCCTCAAAACGAGATGGGGGCTGACTCTCTTATAAGAATTTAATATGAACTCTGATATCCCTGTTGAAACTGGAGAGGAACCCTGATTTTCACACCTCAACTCCAATGAGGCTCTATTCCACTGCAGTGCCTCCAGAAGGATCCCACGATGGTCCTCCCACATCGAAAGGAGGGCCTGGCTTCCCTGAGGCAACATTAGAGGCTCCCAGAGCACCATGTCCCAAATCGAGGGGAATCCAAAACTGCCCACCGCAACTCGAGGAACATCCCAAGATTTCTGTCTGAATGTGAGATGAGGCCTGATTCCCCAGCAGTTACTCTAGCAACTTCTTTGGCTCCTCTTTGAAACTCGAATATTGCTTTGATTT
>SRVM01013611.1:0-15858 GCA_007570785.1 Antilocapra americana | reverse complement strand
CTTCCACTCACAAATTTCCATGGACAGTTACTCCCACGTTACCATTCCATGTCTTTATCAGAATTTGATTCAAAAATAGCAATTCCCCTGCCCCTCTGCAATGGAAATCACTCCCCAGGCAAGTTAGGAACTTGTTGTACCCTGGATGGAGGGTAGGTAGGAATCCTAAGAGATGTACCAGTAGAGAATGTCTCATCCACACCATTCATATCCTGGCTCTGGTCCCCTTTTTGATTTGGGTCAGGACTTTCTTCCATTCTCTCCCTCCATGACAATTCCTTCTGGTGTTTTACTCTCAACACACGAGCTTCCAGCTCTTAGGATTTCTGAAGCAGGCATGCAGATTCTTAACACTCCTCCATCCTATGAGGTCTGCCGCCTTCAAACACCCTCCCAAGTCTATATTCACTCTTTTGCCCCAGCACATCCTCTTGGTTACACCCATGAGATTTTATTTACCACCCTGCGTTCTTGCTTCAATCTTGAACTTGCTCATGACACATGACCTGTCTGTACATCAGGGAAGAACAACTGTGAATCAAGTCTGGGGAAACTTCTGAGACTATTATGTCCTATGTGAGCAACAACTGAAAGAACTCAATGTTCCCAGCTCAAAAAAGAATACTGGATGGTTCCCATCTTTGAGGTGTTGGAGGGCTGTCTTGTGGAGAGAGAGTAGACCGTTTCCATAAGGTTTATATAAAATGTGATCTTTTTTTAAACCGATGCACAATATTACTTTGGCTTTGGCAGTGGGTGGGTGGGGGAACAATAAAGGCACACACATGTTTGGACTTGATCTGAGTAGTCCAGAATGGCAAACCTGGGATAAAATGGTACACTTTCTGATAGACAATCAAAACGAACCTTCGAAGAAGTGGAGTTGACCAATATGAGATGGGTTGCCTGGAGAAGTAGTGAGATTCTTATTTGAATGGTATGCAAGAAAATGACAAGAACACTTGATTTCAAGCAGATTGAGTAGCTGAACAATGTGGTATACCTAGAAGGCATCCTCTTGATTGAAAAGTAAACAGAACCTTCATGGTTAGCTCAGATTAGAGGGGGATTTGGGAAAGAATTAAGCTCTCATTGCATCCAAGGAAAATTTGAGCACTAAGGCTGCAGGGGGCAGGAGGGGGAGGAAATGAAATAAGCTCCAAGCCATGCCCCCTGTTATGACTCAGCTCTGAACTCTGTTTCTTTTTTTTTCTTTAGTTTGATCACTTTCCCCACAATCTGAGACACCATTGACATTACTAGATTAGCTTGACTTGAGTCACTTGTTCAGTCCTGATTCAATCTACAATGGTCATGGAGGTGGAGTCTCGTGATTCAAATGGAAAATCTCCTTAATGATAGAGACCATCTACACTGTGGGTATAAAAAGCCTCAGAAAATTTGGTAGGGGCAGACAGCTTCAAAATGATATACAGAGTCCTGTCCAAACTCAGGGCTCGACAATTCTGAGTCTTTAGTAATTTCAAGCAGATGATGTTCTCCATGTGGTTGTAAAGAGGCCAGGACTAATTCATATTCAGCTGAAGGCACACGCTTGAATTAAAGTGAAGGGTCAACAGAGGTGAGAGCAGGATGAATCAATGGAAAAAGAATAATTGGGCCCCATTGATTGACTCACAGACCCTGATGGGTTGCCAGCTGGAACAAGCATTTTCTAGGACAGAGATACCCCTGGGATGACTTACAAGTTAAAAAAATCTGTGTCCATGCAGGGGTTTTCCCATGCAATTGTTTATTTGGCTGTGCTGGGTCTTCATTGCTTCCTGGCCTTTTCTCTAGTTGAAGCAAGAGGGGGCTACTCTCTAGTTGCAAGGGTTTCTCATTGTGGTGGCTGTTCTTATTGCAGAGCACAGGGTCTAGCATTGGGGGGGGGTTCAGTAGCTGCAGCTCCCAGGCTCTAGGTTTCTGGCTTGGTATTTGTGGCACATGGGCTTAGCTGCTCTGTGGCATATGGGATCTTCCCAGACAAGGGATCAAACTCATGTTCCTTGCACTGGTCGGTGTATTCTTTACCACTGAGCCACCATGGAAGCCCACCCCATGCAGTTTAAAAATTTTTAATTTTAAAAACTTTTAGATTTACAGAAAGGCTGTATAAATAATAGAGTTCCCATGTATCCTATAGGTCCTCCCACCCAGTTTCCTCTCCCAGTTACTATGATCTATTATCACGACTAATAGAGAAATATTAATGTTTTTAATTTATACTCCACACTATATTTGGATTTCATGAGTTTTTCCCTAATGTAATTTTTCCACTCCAGGATCCCGTGCAAGATATTGGATAAGTTTCCTAGGGTTTCTGGAACTAATCACCACAGATTTAGTGTCTGAAAATGTAAATATATTGTCTGGAGTTCCAGAAGGAAAAGTCCTAAGTGTGCAGGGTACCCTTCCTCCAAAGTCTCTTGGGGAGAATGCTTTATGACTCTTCCAGCTTCTGGTGGCCCCAGGTACTCCTTGGCTTTGTGTGGGCTATATCTTGGAGCAAGATGCTGATCTCTGTGACCATCTTTTTATGACCTTCTTTGTGCATCTTTGGGCCTGTGTGCTTCAAACTCCCCCCTCATTTCTCTTATAAAGACACCCAGTCCTTGAATTTAGGGCTCACACTAAATCCAGGATAATGTCATCTTGAGGTCCTTAACCTAATTACAGCTGTAAAGTCTCATTTCCAATGCAGGTCAGATTCACAGGTACTGACGGCTGACATTTGGACATAGCTTTTGAGGGGGATAAAATTCAACCAACTGTGGTACACATTGAGTACACATGTTCCCTTTGGCTTCTTGAGGTTATGAGAGTTTCTCAGAGCTTCCCTGCTTCTAATTGACTTGCCTTTTGAGGACTGAAGATCAATATTCTGTAGACTGCATCTCGATTTGAGTTTGTCTGATATTTTCTAATGGTTAGACTGGTGTTGGACCATGATAGCTGGACCATAAAGAAGGCTGAATGCCGAAGAACTAATGCTTCCAAATTGTGGTGCTGGAGGAGACTCTTGAGAGTCTCTTGGACAGCAAAATCAAATGGGTCAGTTTTAAAGGAAATCAACCCTGAGTATTCATTGGAAGGGATTATGATCAAGCTGGAGCTCCAGTATTTGGCAAACTGATGCAAAGAGTCGACTCATTGGAAAAGACCCTGATCCCAGGAAAAAATTGAAAGCAAAAAGAGAAGGGGGCGACAGAGGATGAAATGGTTGGATGGCATCACCGACTCAATGGACATGAGTTTGGGAAAACTCAGAACGATAGTGAAGGACAGAGAAGCCTGGCGTGCTGCAGTCCATGAGGTCACAAAGCGTTGGACACAACTTTAGCAACTGAACAAGACTGGGGTTAAGAGCTTTGGGGAGGAGCAACACAGAGTTGAATTGCTCTTCTCAACACAACATATCAAGCGTACATGTTCTCAAATTAACTTACCATTGAAGAGGTTAACTGTGACCACCTGGCTAAGGAAGTGTTTACCAGGCTTCTCTGTGGCAAGGTTTCTTTCCTGTTCCCCTGCTTCCATACTGTACCCTTTGTAAGAATATCACTAAGCATCGTTCACCCTTCAGAGGTGGGGGTAACACTTCACTGCTTGAGTGGGGAGCATATACATACATTGTTTGGAATTCTTTTATGGTCCTTCCAATTCTGCATGCATGCTATCATATGAAAGGTGGGTTTCATGGATTCCAGCCTGAGTCCCATGGCCATTCCCCAGTTCCCCTTAGGGAATCTTAAATGCAGAACAAATCATCTGAGGAGAAAATGCTCTGAAGAGTTTTCATTAAGAACAGAAAATGATATAGGACAGATTTATTCACAGCATGGACTGATGTAGTCCACATCTGCTTTGGGGTTTGCAGTAACATACGTATAGATGTTGAAAGTGACATTCAGAAACTGCATAGCAAGTTGACAGAGTAATCTTATATTCATTGAATTGAATAATAAAAATGCCTTGATTATTATTATTTTCCCAGTAATTCACTTATATTGCCCTTTCTACAAGGATTGGTCCAGGACAAAATGGGGCTGAGCAGAAAATGGTCTCCAGCACAGAGTGGACCCCATTGTGTGTGGCCTTATGCAGCCTCTGGTGTTCCAGGCTGCCCTCTTCTCCTTACCCTCCCCGCATTTGCCCCTTGATCCCAGATGTGAGTGAGGCTTGGACACCCCCACAATGGGCAGCTGTCCAGGTCCCATCCCGGAACCTTTTGGCAGCGACCTTCCCTACAGGGCATGCTGTTCTCAATGCCTCTCTCCAAAAGCAAGACAGTCCCTCTGTGGTGCCTCCATGGGCAGCACTCTCTGCTGCTCTGAGCCTGGCTTTGGTCAACTCCTATCTTCAGTCAGCTCTATGGGCAGCGACAGCCAGCCCCACCTAAGAAAGGCCTGCTCTCACCATGCTCTTGGCATCCAGGCCTTTCTATGAGCAAAGCCCTTTCAATTTCTTTCACTCATGGTCAGGCACATGCAGGAAGCAGCAGGAGGGGGGCAGGAGCCTCAAATACTGAAAGGGCTTCAGATGTTGACTCTTACTGCTCTCTCCAAATGCAGTCATTCAGATAGTCATGTGAATAAGAGGAGTCCCTGACCAGGCCATCTCACCAGAGCTGAGTTTAAAATGATAAATTCAGAGGGCCACAGGCACATGAAAAGACACCCAATCACTAATTGTTAAGAGAAATGCAAGTCAAAACTACAATAAATGCACCAGTCATATCAGCCATCATTAAAAAGCCTACAAATGGCAAATTCTGGAGCAGGTCTTGAGAAAAGGGAACCTTCTTCCATTGTTTGTGGGGATATAAGTTGGTGCAACTGCTATGGATAATCGAAAAGATATACATACATACTATGCTCATTAAAGTATTAGTTGCTTAGTTGTGCCCAACTCTTTGGAACCCCATGGACTGTAGCTCATCAGGTTCTTCTGTCCGTGGTAGAATTCTCTGGGCAAGAATACTGGAGTGAGTAGCCATTTCGTTTTCCAGGGGATCTTCCAAACCCAGTGATTCAACCTGTATCTCCTGATTTGCAGATGGATTCTTTACTGTCTGAACCTCCTATCTAATAGCAGCACTATTTATAATAGGCAATACATAGAAACAACCTAAATTTACATCAACAGTCTAGTGGATAAAGAAAATGTAGCATACATACATACATATATGTATATATGTATGTATGTAGCATGATATATATATATATGATAGAATACTGCCCAGCCATAAACAAAAACAACTAATGCCACTTGAAGCAACATGGGTCGACCTAGAAATTATCATACTCAGAAAAGTAAGTCAAAAAGAAAATGACAAATACCACACGATATCACTTATATGTGGAATCTAAAATATGACACAAATGAACTTATCTATGAGACAGAAACAGACTCACAGCCATAGAGAACACTGATGGTTGCCAAGGGGGAAGAGGAATAGGGAAGGGATGGATTGGGAGTCTGGGATTAGCAGATGCAAACTATACACACACACACACACACATACACACTGAATCACTTTGCTATACATGGGAAACTAACACAACAATGCAAATCAATTATACTTCAATAAAATCAATTTTTAAAAAACTATAAATATTTGCTGTGTTTGTATTGCTATCACACGAAGTACAGAATAACACAGAATCTGCATATTTCAAGAAATCTAGTTTATGTAAAATCATACAAGCACGTTCAAATATTTGATATATCGCTGGTGGTCTAGTGATGAGGATTCAGTGCTTTCAAACATTTGGTATAAATAAAAATGTTTTTTGAAATTATTGACCTGGGCTTTAGTTGGGGAAAAAAAATCCTGTCCTTATCTTGCAGATAACCTAATACTAGAGTGTATTGTGTTAAAATATATAAAAAAAATTAAATGGCAATTTGTATAATCCTATTCTTGCATTATTTTCACTTAATAATATATTAAGAACTTTAAGAAAATGCCATTAGTCAGGTCACATTTGTGTACCCACGCCACCAGCCCCACTGGAGTCACTTTCTCCTTCCCTCCTCTCAAGGAATCCTCCCTAGAAGCCATCTCCACCCAGCCTCTGCTGGGGCTTCTATTCCCAGTGGATCCTCTTCTTTCTCTGTAGCTCATTACACAACCTGGTTCACCACTGTCCCCCTACCTAGGTCACAGTGCAGCACAAGTACGTGTTACAGACTGAACTGTGTGCCCCTAGATTCGTATGTTGGAGCCCTAACCCCTAGTGTGACAGTGTTTGCAGATGGGGACCTTTGCAACTAAGCCAGGTTTAGATGAAGTATTGAGAGTGGTGTTCCCATGATGGGTGGGATTAGGGCCTTTATTAAAAGAAACCAGGGAGATGCTGTCTCTCTTTGCTGTATGAGAACACAGTGAGAGGGTGGTGTCTATAAATCAGGAATAGAGACCTCATCAGAAGCCAATCATGCAGACACCCTAACCGTAGACCTCTAGCCTCCAAAAGTAAGACAAAATAAATTTCTGTTGTTTAAGCTGTGTAGTTTTCAGTACTTTGTTATGGCAGCCCAATCAAGCCAAGTAAGACCTTAGGTACTCAGTACACGTTCCTTGACTGAATAAACAAGCAATATACAAACCTGGAGTGGACAAAATAGTTTCATGTTATTCATTCCTTGCAAGGATCCTCTCTGCTTCAACTCCCTTTGATTTTCTAGGGAAAATGTTAGTCGCTCAGCCATCTCTGACTCTTTACGACCCCATGGACTATAGCCTCTGTCCATGGGATTTCCAAAGCCATAATACTGGAGTGGGTCACTATTTCCTCCTCCAGGGGATCTTCCTGACCCAGGGATTAAACGCAGGTCTCCTGAGTTACAGGCAGATTCTTTACCATCCGAGTCACCAGGGAAGCCCCAAAGCACACATCTGATGAAGGTAGGATTTGATTTCATGTGTGTAGAGCACAGGGAAAAGGCAGCATATTCCCTCAGCGTTAACCACTTGGACACCCTGTCCTCATTGATTTCTAGAGTGTTTCACAAAGCTGAGACTTTTTCAGGCCAGAGATACAAAATCAATCTGGGTCCTTAGGGTCTGGTAAATTGGAAGAAAGAGAAGTCATTCGGTCGTGTCTGACTCTTTGTGACCCCACGGACTGACTGTAGCCTACCAGGCTCCTCCGTCCATGGGCTTTTCCAGGCAAGAATACTGGAGTGGGTTGCCATTTCTTTCTCCAGGCGATCTTCCCAACAGAGGGATTGAACCCATGTCTCCTGCATTGCAGACAGATGCTTTACCATCTGAGCCACCAGGGAAGTCTAAGGTCTGGTAAAGGCACCTCGAATCACTTGGTGGTGGGCTCGTCCAGTCCTGAGCTCATCCAGATTCTGAGTCCCTATTTGGATTTAGTGCAAGGGACGCTGTGATTGATTAGCAATGCCTTTTCTGACGGGGGGGTGGGTTAAGTGGAGGCATCCAGGCCAATCCTGACCCAGAAGCTGCTGCTTAGGGTGCAATTAGGCACAGGCACTAAAAAGCAGAGATGTTACTTTGCCAGCAAAGGTCCATCTAGTCAAGGCTATGGTTTTTCCAGTAGTCATGTATGGATGTGAGAGTTGGATGGTGAAGAAAGCTGAGTGCTGACGAAATGAAGCTTTTGAACTATGATGTTGGAGAAGACACTTGAGAGTCCCTTGGACTGCAAGGAGATCCAACCAGTCAATCCTAAAGAAAATCAGTCCTAAATATTCCTTGGAAGAACTGATGCTGAAGCTGAAACTCCAATTCTTTGGCCACCTGATGCTAATAACTAACTCACTGGAAAAGACCCTGATGCTGGGAAAGATTTAAGGCAGGAGGAGAAGGGGATGACAGAGGATGAGATGGTTGGGTGGCATCACCAACTCAATAGACATGAGTCTGAGTAAGCTCTAGGAGTTGGTGATGGACAGGGAAGCTTGTCTTGCTGCAGTCCATGGCGTCGCAAATGGTTGGACATGGCTGAGTGACTGCAATGATCTGATTGAGGCACAGGCAGCTGGTACCAGCACAGGCACCTCCTCTCTAAGCAGTGTATTATTGCAGTCCCACCCTCAATGGCCTCCCAGGTTCTGCATGTGCAAGAAGAAGAAGAAGGACCATGGTGGGTGGAGGAGATGGTAAGAGTCTGCTGCTCAGATGACCAAGGAGTCCCCTTGGTCAGTAAAGCTCTTGAGCTCAAAACAGTCTATACAGGTACAGCATGGCATGCATGCTAGTGCGTCTGACAGAAGGTGAATTCCGTTCCATAAATACTCATTTAACACCTTTCACAATATGTGCACAATATGTACGAAGTTGGTTCAGTCATGTCCAACTCTTGGCGACCCCAGGGACTGTAGCCTGCCAGGCACCTCTGTCCATGGGATTCTCCAGGCAAGACTACTGGAGTGGGTTGCCATGCCCTCCTCCAGGGGGATTTTCCCAAGCCAGGGATCAAACTTGTGTATCCTTAAGTCTCCTGCATTGGTAGGTGGGTACTTTACCACTAGTGCCACCTGGAAAACTCCCGCTTTTCACAGGCCCAGCATTGTGCTGAGCACCATGAGGACATAGAAATATCTGAGTCCTGTCTCTCAGGGGCCAATAGTCCTCTCGGGAATGTAACTGGCCAGGTGATGTGTGTACACGTGGTCCAGGAAAGGAAGTTGGGGGAGGTGGCGCCCAGATACTAAGAGACAGCTGTGATGTCCAGTCAGGAGGGCCTCCTGTGACAGCTCAAGGGAAGTCGGGGCTGCAGGGAGCAGGAAATAGCCTTGCCTTGGGGCATGGGAGTCAGGCCACTGACTCTGTTGTGCTGAGCTAAGGGCAAGGACGTGGGCCCTTCAGAAAGTACCGAGGGCCAGCCCGTGGGGGTCACAAGGAGTAAGACCAGTGCCTAGTAGAGCCTAGGTCCTTGACAGAGCATGGTAACTACTAATCAGCTGGGCCTCTACCTCATGCCCCAGCTGGGGAGCCTTATCCAACAGAGGTGGGTGAGGGGTCAGGTGCCCCATGGCCAATGGGGGGCAGAAGCATCCTGCAGGCCCCAGCAGCCAAAGTTGCTAAGGAAATGAGGACAGAGTGCAAGGAGCATAGGGCAGGACATGCTGGGTGACAAGAACTCCCAAAACAAAGGCTCAGAGGCACAGAAAAGACAGCAGATGCCTGACCTGCTGGAGCAGAGGGATGGGGATGGGGTGAAGAGGCAAACAGAGGGTGTAGGGCAAGTCAGACAACTGAGCTCTTAGCAGCTTAGTGGAGAGACCACACACTATAGCTGGTGGAACTGGATGGCTGGGGATCAAGTCCTGACTTCCTCTTCCCAGCTGTGCCACTTTAGGCAACTTACTTAACCTCTTTGAACTCTGGTCCTTCAACTAGGGATGACAACAGCACTTGCCTCACACGGTTGTGGTAAGGACTGAGTTACAAACTATGAATCACTGAGAACAGTGTACTGACACGTAGTGTTCAGTAAACATCTACAAAGGTGATAGTTATGTAGAGTAAAGCAGTCGGAACATGAACCAATATTTTCCAGATTGTTTCCCATGGGATCCTCAACTAAAAGATGCGTCCATCCAAAAGATTCTTACAGCCAATTTTGGAAAACGTCTCCTGTTATATCCACATCAAGCTCTGACAAGTCCACAGTGAGAAAAACAAACAAAACCAAAAAATCCTAACTTTATTTAGCCCAGTGTTTCCCAAACCTAGAGGATTATGGAAACCTCTGCATACCTTGGAGGACAGTGCTACACAAGCCACCAGTATGGAAAGTGCTGTGGAGGTGGGCAGTAGGGGAGTCTATGAAAGTGGTGGAAAGCATCTCCAGGAAAAGCCATGTGGCAGGGGTTGAGCCACAGCGAGATTCCTGTGCCCAGAGAGGAGAAGGGAATAAGGCCAGTGAATTGCCAGAGCTGAGAGCCCCAGAGAAGAAGGGGTGGGCAAACAGGGTTGACCCAGGGCAGGGCAGACAGAGAAGAGAGAAGATACAGAGGCGATTCTGAACATTACATTTGAGGAGGGAGGAAATGCAAGAGCAAAAAGGAGGTGAGGGCTGAGGGCCACCCCTCATTCCACCCAGCCCCTGGTCACCCTTCCTGATTTGTGCCTGAGGTGGTATAAGCCCTGTGGCTTCCCACAGGATAGGGGGGTCTGGAGAGAGAAGGGTGGCAGCAGCTGCTTACTGGGAGAGAATAACAACTGGAAGACACAGAGACGTTCTATCCCTGCTATACAAAGACTATGTGATTAGAGAATTGACAACAGTTGTCCAGGGCCTCTAGGCTGAACTTCGGGCTGGTGATGAAAAGAAGCAGAAGCTATACTCTGCACTCCAGGAATGGGCTCTGCTGACCATTAAAGGCTGAGCGACTTCAGGGAAGTTGCTCCATGTCTCTGGTCCAACCTTCTTCTAAGTTTGGTCCTCAAGCCCCATTTCCTTTGTTCTTGGTTACATCAGCCACAGCCATAACATTTCTCCACCCTTGCTCTGGTACCAAAGGCCTTCCCCACCCCATGTACTCAGGTTTCTGCACCCTATCACTGTCATCACCCCACCCGTGGCCTCCTGGCCCAGTCACTCACCCCTGGAAGGCCTGCTGGCAGCATTGGTACACCTCAAAGCTGTTGCTGCTGAGGGTCTTGTTCAGGAGGGGCACAAAGTCCACTGCAGGTCCCCTGGGCATGTAGAGGATGCCTGTGCAGAGAAAGCAGCTAGTGGGCAGGGTCCAGCCCCTTACTATCCCCCTCAACCCTACCCAACGATTGCCAGAGAGGCCAAGGCCCCAGTGCCTAGCCCTGGACTGAGCCCACCAGGCCTGTACTCACTGGTCACACAGGCGTTCACCAGGGACACACAGGCCCCCGTGCAGTGCGCCTGGAGCACGATCTTGGAGAATTTGCCCATCCACTGGGGAGACATGGAGGCTTCAGGAGGACAGGAGGGCTCAGGTCCAGGACTCCACAGGCCCCTCTGGCTTTGTCTGCTTACCAGCCTTCCTCTTCTGGGGGCCATAGGAACAGACGCTGCCCTCCTGATGCTTGTTGAATCAGAGAGTCCTCATTGGCCTGACTAGATAGCAGTCCACACTTCCCCACGTGTCATCAGTGGCAGGTGTAGGGAAAGAACATTGAGTTTGGAGTCAGGCAGACCCAGGATTAAACACAGGTTCATCCATTTATTAGGATTGCCTGGTGGCTCATATGGTAAAGAAAGCTCCTGTCTGCAATGCAAGAGACCTAGGTTGTATCCCTGGGTTGGGAAGATCCCCTGGAGAAGGGAATGACAACCCACTCCAGTATTCTTGCCAGGATAATTCCACGGACAGAGAATCCTGATGGGTTGCAGTCCATGGGGTTGCAAAGAGTCAGATACGACTGCACGACTAACACAGTGACAGTTAACAGCCACTTTATAGCTGAGTGACTCGGGTCACATTTCACTTTTGCACAGCTCAGTTAGCTTTTCAATAAAACAGCATGGTTGCACCACTAGGCAGGGGACTGTGAAGGGTGAAACGTTTTTGTTTTTTTTTTTTTGTAAAAAGCTAATAGTTCTATAGAGACTTCCTCCCCAGGCCCCACAGGGCCTATCTGTCCACTGTGGGTATGGGAACTGGCAGGTCAAAGCTTCGGCCGGGCAGCCAATGCCATGCCTCTGGACCCCTCCTAGGGCCCTGGGCCAGCCAAGCAGCAGAGTAATCATGAAATTCCAGGGTTGGGAGGGAGTTCCATGACCTCCTTGTTCAGGCTCTGCCTTAGACCAAGAGGAGAACTGAGGCATACAGATCTCTTGGAAGTTGTAGGTATCTGAGAGCCAGAACTGGAGACCAACCCCTGCTGCAATCCCTGCCCTTTATAGGAGGCTGGGGAGGCCCCACTAGGACTCACTCAGGCCTCTCAGCATGATCCCAATGGAGCTGAAGTTGGTGAATCCGCAGAGGGCTTAAGTTCAGATTTTATTTTATTCTTATTTAATTTTTAACTTTTTGGCCAGGCCACACAGCTTGTGTAATCTTAGATCCCCAAACAGGGATTGAACCCATGTCCCTGCATTGGAAGCATGGAGTCTTTAACTGCTGCATCATCAAGGAAGTCCCTAGAGTAGGTATGTAAGCAACACAACTCTCTTTCCCTTTTGCTGTGAACACTTGTGTAATTTCCTAGAAGTACTAATATCCAACATGGGATAATTTGGGTAGAATAAAAAGGCTTAGACCCATACCTTGCACCACAAAAAACTAATTCTAGATCAATTAAAGCAGATACATATTAACACTTTAAACATTAAATATTAGAAAATATAGGATAATATTAGTATTGTTACAGAATAGCATTTTGCTCTCATCCTGGAGAGGAGCAAACTGAGGCTCTTATAAGTGACTGAAGAAGTTCACACAGCAAAAAGGCAGTTGCGTCACAATTTGAACTCAGTTTTGTCTGACTCCCAAGATCACATCATTTTAACTATGTCATCATACTGTTTCAGGAACTTAACCTTTACCAGGAGGTAAGTTTCTAAATTTAGAAATAATGTAAGAAATGCAGAGGTTTGGTATAAATTTGTAGTTTTAGAAAAAAATTCTGAATATGGAATGAAGAGAAACAAAAATAAAAATAACCAGGAAAAAATATATGTAGAAAATGTGGAACTTCCTGGTGGTTCAGTGGCTAAGACTCCATACTTCCAATGCAAACAGTCCAAGTTTGATTCCTAACTGGGGGGCTAAAATCCTACATGATGCATGGTGTGGCCAAAATGTTTTAAAAAGAAAATGAAAAAGAGTCAATATCTTTATAACATACAGAGTTTTATACATTGATTGAAAACATTAAGGTACTTGCATTCTGCTTACTCACCTACAATCACCCTCCAGACAGCAGCCCAACTACTGCTAAAATGTCAGAAGTCAAATTTTCAGTGACTTCAAACTGTTCTTTGGCCTGGGCCACTCTGTTACGATTAACACCTGTTCTAAGTGGACTTCTCTCACTTCTCCAAACCAGTGCTTTGGACAACCTCAGAGCCTTTGAATATACCTCTTTCTTTGCCTGGAATGCTAGTACCCATTTCTTCTGGCCTCTGCCCCTCCCTCCAAGTCTTGGTCTAAATATCCATCTCACTGAAGTCTTTTTTTGTCCGCAATGCATAGCACGTGGAATCTTAGTTCCCTGTCGTTGGAAAGAACCTGAGCCCCCTTCAGTGGAATCGGAGAGTCTTAACCACTGACTAGGGAGGCCTCCCCTGTCCAGTCAGTCCTATCTAGTCAAGGATAGACCCCATCCCTGATTCTTTTTATTGTTTCCATCATAGAATTTACTGCAGATTGTGGTTTAAAATTTTGTATTCCTTTGTTTTCTTGTGTCTTTCACTAGATGTAAGTTTCATGTCACCAGGGACCATGTCTGTCTAATTCCCCATTTTATCTCTGGTACACAGAAGAAGGCCTGGCAACTCAGAGGTCTCAACAAATACTTGCTGAAGTAATGAATTTCATTGAAAAATATCCTGAAGGCATATGAGTATGTGTGTGCTCAGTCACTTTAGTCATGTCTGAGTCTGAGACTCCATGGACCGTAGGCTGTCAGGCTTCTCTGTCCATGGGATTTCTCAGGCAAGAATACTGAAGAGGATTGCCATTTCCTCCTCCAGGTGGTCTTTCCAATCCAAGGATCAAACCTGTGTCTCCTGAATTCCAGGTGGATTATTTACTGCTGAACCACCAAGGAAGCCCAAAGGTACATACTGCCGCTGCCTCTAGAGAAGACAGTGATACTGGAGCTAAAATTAGGAGTGCGGGGAAATCTGAGCTTTTTACTCCATACAAACCTTAACAAAAACTAAAGAGTACATTTCTTTATCACTAAAAAATAATTTCAAAGACACAAAAAATATTTTATATTAAAAGCTCCTAGTAACCCAGGAAACACACGTTAAAACAATGAGCTATTATTATTTGCCCATTAAAGTAGCAATACTTATTCTTGTTTTTAAAAGGCTGCTCTGCCTGTTCAGGTGTAGTTAAATCAATGCTCACAGGCAGAGCTGGGGTGGTTTCAGTTGTTATAACTCTTTGCAAAAGTTACTGGCAGCACACACACAAGGATTCATGCCATACAATTCAGTCATCCCACATCTTGAAAATCTCCTGTGGAAACCGTCTTCTTAGAGGGAAACTTTCAGTGTAAAACCAACTCATTTCAGCACTGAGTATAAGAGCCAAATGGTAGAATTAGATATTATATTATTATGTTTACATTTATTATCGTATAATTAGATATAATTGACTATATATTATAATAGGTGTCATTTGGGGATGATGATATAATGAATAATTTTTTGATTCTTAAACATGTTACATTGGCTGTTATTCTTTTCAAAAGTGTCACTTTAGAAAGCTTTTACAGGTGTTTTTTTTTTAAGTCTTAACTGCACAAACCAACCCCTGAGCTGAATTCCATATATTGGAGATTAATGTGGTGAGATCTTTCTGTTTTACTCTCTTAGCTCCTCATTGGAGTTTCACACCCATTCCTTTTGGGGTAGTGGTGGCAGATATGACACTAGTTTTCCAACAGAAGAGGCAAGGTGCAGTAGCTTGCCCAAGGCCATAGGATGGTAGCCTGTCTACATAAGGAGTTCAGATATCTTCAAGAGAGAGAGAGAAGTGAAATGAACTGAGAGTTGCTCACTCATGTCCGAGACTTTGTGACCTCATGGACTATTCTAGTATTCTCCAGGCCATAATACTAGAGTGGGTAGCCTTTCCCTTCTCCAGGGGATCTTCCCAACCCTTCTGCACTGCAGGCAGATTCTTTACCAACTGAGCCATCAGGGAAGCCAAGAGATAGAGAGACTTTGAGAAAGATGACAGTGAAGCCTGAAGCTGTCTTGTTTCCCATGGCAATGAGATGTGGGAGGTTGAGCACCACCTCTGTGTGTCTCATCCAGGCCTGTACAGGGACAGCTGCATCATGCCCTGACCCAGTTAGGGGACGGGAACACTCACAGAGATTCACTGCTTTTTGGAGCCAACCTATTCCTCACTGCCTGCAAGGCAGCGCTGCTTGTATTCAGAGAGCCCCTGATAGGCCACAAACTCCTTCAGAAACAGCTTCATCCCCAGCAGCTCTGTCACCACCGAGCAGTCCTCCAAGGCCATGCCCATCAGGGAAGTCACTGGCCGCAGGATGTAGGAGCAGATGAGCTGAGGCACAAAGCAAGATGAGCCGCTGGGACTTGGGTTGATCTGGGCTCTGTGGGCGTCCACCCACAGTCGCCACTGGCCTGAACCACCCCCTCCACAGGTCGAGAGGGACTGTACCTGGAAGCTGTACCCCTGGATTTCCACCATGTTTCCCGGCCAGGAGAGGACATCGCTGATGAAGTCCAGCACGGCCAGAAAGGCAATCAAGTTGGCCATGATGTTGGTCACGACCTTCATGAACAAGGCAGCCCCACTGGTAGCTGCTTCTAAGAGGTTTTGAACATCTCTGTCAATGGGACAAAGAGATATCATTATAGGCCTTTCTCCACAGGTTCAGGGCTCCCTGTCCTTCAGGCTCAAACTTGGATACAGCATGTCAGAGCCAGGGGTCCATGTTTACCCTCAAGACCAGAAAGCCGCTTGTCCAAGCACTAGGGTAAGGCCCATATGTCTAGTGCAGACATCATCTAAGACAAACCAGGAGCTGCATGCAACTTAACAAGCACTTGGAAGAAGGCAGATCTGAATAGAGATGTGTTGCCAATATACACACCAACTTTCAGAGCTTTAGTACAAGATAATATGAAATAGCTGTCAAATTAAAAAAAACACCTTTGTTTATTCAGCTGTACCAAGTCTTAGTTGTGA
>SRVM01013605.1:0-62995 GCA_007570785.1 Antilocapra americana | reverse complement strand
GAGGAACCTGGTGGGCTACAGTCCACGGGGTGGCAAAGAGTTGGACACGACTGAGAGACTTCACTTTCACGATAGCCAGTTAACAATGTGATAGTTTCAGGTGGACAGCAAAGGGACCCAGCCCTACATATACGTGTATCCATTCTCCCCCTGACTCTCCAAATTGAGAACATTTTTCTGAGGTCCAAAATTTGGTTCTGGATCAAGTAGAACAGAGGTTCCACCCCTACAGGACCTCCCAGCATAGGAGGGAAAGAAAGACACCCATATTTACAACTGGGGTGATGACGTATAATTGTCAATTTTTTTAATGTTACGTGGACTGAGTAACAGTTGCCCAGGACTGCGCAACTAACACCCTCTAATTGCTGATCTGTCAACCAGAACATGAGTGGAGGTGGGACTCAGCTCCTTCTGGATCGTGGCAAATAATGATTCTCTACTGGCACAACCCCGCTGCTGAACTTGTATGGATGATTTTAGGTTGCCTGGCAATACATGTAGCAGCAGGCTCTCCTTGCTTTTTGGAGCAAAGATCTTAGCATGTCAAATTTGGTACCTCAAACTTGTTGGCTGCAAAAGAAAGAAAGTGAAGTTGCTCAGTCGTGTCCCACTCTTTGCGACCCCATGGGCTGTAGCCCGCCAGGCTCCTCCATCCAGGGGATTCTCCAGGCAAGAATGCTGGGGTGGGTGGCCATTCCCTTCTCCAGGGGATCTTCCCAACCGAGGAGTTGAACCCTGATCTCCTGCACTGCAGGCAGACTCTGAGTCATCAGGGAAGTTGGCCACTACTGTGTGTTAAACCCTTGTGAGATAGCTCAGCTTTAAGCACTTCGGATTCTTGCTTCTCACACCGGAGAGCCTTGCAGAGCAGGGGGTCGCCAAGCCCTGGGCTGGTGGCAGACCCTATAGGAACCCCCCACCCCCTCCCTCGGCCACGCTGCAGGAAGTGAACCAGGAGAGGGGAGGGGAGGAGCAAAGCTTTATCTGTATTTACAGCCCCTCTGCGTCACTTGCATTACTTGCCTGAGATGGCAAATGACGGTGTCCCTGAAAGTAAGTTTGAGACAACTTCAAACGTCCACATGTTCTGGATTCAAGTCACGGCGGAGTATCTTGAGGTTGCCACAAAGGCACTGAAAAGCCTGCTTCCATTTCCCACATCCTGGTCTTTGTGAAGCAGGGTTTTCTGCCGTGTGTTGTGTGTGTGCCCAGTTGTGTCTGACTCTTTGGGACCCCATGGACTGTAGCCTGCAAGGCTCCTCTGCCCATGGAATTCTCCAAGCAAGAATACTGGAGTGGGTTGCCATGCCCTCCTCCAGGGGATCTTCCCAACCCTGGGATCGAATTTGTGTGTCTCCTGCTTTGGCAGGCGGGTTCTTGTTACCACTGAGTCACCAACAGCCACCAAAGCAAGATTATGGAGGAAGTGAGTAAAAGTCAGTCAGTCGTGTCCTACTCTTTGTGACCCCTTGGACTATACCATCCATGGGATTCTCCAGGCGAGAATACTAGAGTGGGTAGCCTTTCGCTTCTCCAAGGCACCTTCCCGACCCAGGGATCGAATCCAGGTCTCCCACCTTGCAGGCAGATTCTTTACCAGCTGAGCCACCAGGAAAGCCCAAGAATACTGGAGTGGGTAGTCTCCCCCTTCTCCAGCAGATCTTCCCAACCCAGGAATCGAACTGGGGCCTCGAAGCCCAGTTATGGACTAGACTGGACATAAGCAGCACCAATCAGGTGTCTGTATCTCCCATCACTCCCCCAGATGGGACCATCTAGTTGCAGAGAGACAAACTCACGGCTCCCACTGATTGTACATTGCAGTGAGTAGTACAGGTATTTCCTTGTTTATCACAAGGAAATTTTGTGGTACCAGTATTTCCTTTATTTATCGCATGGGATAATTAGAGAAAGAAAGTACACCATACATGCCATGTGCTTGAATCATCCAGAAACCATCTCACCCCCACCTCTTGGTATATGGGAAAATTTTAGAGGTCTGTGTTCTGGGCGGTTCCACAGAGTATTGCTGTGGGGTGGAGCCCTGCGCTGTGGCCTCTGGCAGGTTCCCACTCCAGGCCTCCTCCACCCCACCAGGAGGAATTGCTGCCAGCCAGCCAGCTCTGACCTGCAGGCTTGTGTCTTGTTGGGACACGTGGGAGAAGAAGGGGAGGGGTGATGGTGGAGACTGAAGAATGGATCCTTAACCCCAATATCAGCCAGAAGGTGCAATTTGCTTGAAATCACGCTCTTGGCCGGTCCCGCCACCGCCGCCGCCAATATGGCGCGCACGGCCCCTGTGGAGCCCCCATCCCGCGTCCCCCTCGCTGGCCTCGGGCGAGCCCCGCACCTCAGGAGAGGCAGTGGTGGCCCCGCGGAGGGTGCCGTTCGCTGATGAGGCCCTGGGGCTGCCCCGGGAGCAGCTGCGCCGCTACCAGCCGTGGGGCGGCCTGGGGCGGGCAAGATGGCGGCGGCGGCGGGGCTGAGGACGACGATGGCGAGGATGGGGGTGAAGGGGAGGAGGAGGAGGAGGCTTGCCCCGAGCCCTCGCCGCTGTGCCCTGTCCCCGCTGGTGGGGGGTTTTACTTGGTGCCCACCTTTTCGCTGCCGCCTGCGCCGGGCCGTCTGGAGCGCTTGGGGCGCGTCAGGGTGGAGCTGGAGGCGCTGCTGCCGCCTCCCCGAGCGGTCCCCGGGGGTGCTGGGGTGTGGGTGCCTGGGGGGCGCCCGCCAGTGCCGCGAGGGTTGGTCCGCGTGCTGAACCGCTCTTTCGAGAAGGTGCTGCACGTGCGGGCCTCGCACGACGGCTGGGCTTCCTTCTGCGACCACCCAGCACGCTACGTCCCCCGCAGTCCGCCGGGGGCAGGAGCAGGCGATCCCATCTTGGATCTGGGCCTTGGCCTGGGCCCTGGCCAGGTGTCTGCCTCCTCGCCCGACGATGGTGGCCGCACCGACCGCTTTGCCTTCCAGCTGCCCTTTGCTGAGGGCGCGGGCGATGGGGCGCGCCTGGACTTCGTGGTGCGCTATGAGACCCCCGAGGGCACTTTCTGGGCCAACAACCACGGCCGCAACTACGCAGTTCTGCTCCGGATTGCACCCGCTCCCATACCCACTGATGCCCAAGGGCTGCTCCAGCAGCAGCAGCTGGAGGCACAGCCCGAGTGCCAGGGCCCCGTGGAGGCTGAGGCCAGGCAGCTGAAGAGCTGCATGAAGCCGATGAGGCGCAGGTAATGTCTGCCAGCGCCACCTCCGCCAACGCAGGGCTGTGTTTAGGATGGAGAACAAGAATTCCAACAACCTTCAGGCCTGCTCTCCAGGACAGGGAGGAGGGCACGTTCAGTTAGTCAAAGAGTAATGGAGACCAAGCGTGCTAGGCCGTGTTTTAATTACTGGGGTTTCATTGATGTGTTGAGGTCCACTGCAAAGCCCCGGAGAAGGCAATGGCAACCCTCTCCAGTGCTCTTGCCTGGAGAACCCCAGGGACGGGGGAGCCTGGTGGGCTGCCCTCTGTGGGGTCGCACAGAGTAGGACACTACTGAAGCGACTTACCAGCAGGAGCAACTGTAAAGCCCTGAACAAGACAGACATCTTCCCTGCCCTCAAGGTTCCTACAAGCCTTTATAAACGTGGTTTGAGAAAACTCACACGTATATAAAATACATAGGATAAGATTAACTGCTGAGAGAAAAGTAAAATACAGTAAGGGGATAGTTTGGGAGGGGATAGCTGCTTTAGGTAGGATGTTTGCAGAGGGCCTTTGAGGGAGTGAATCCTGGATGCCGATAAGAGTTATGTACAGATATGGGGGGGGGTTGTAGAAAAGGGAACAGGGAGGACTTTCTGAGGAGGTGCTGTTTAAACTGAGCCCTGAATGATAAAGAGGAATAGCTATGCACATATGATGGGGAAAAAAAAAAAAAGAAATCACGCTCTTTAGGGAAAAGCATGTTTTCATAGTCAGTCCATCAGCTCACTTAAGTCAAGCTGAGGGTCACCTCCTTGTACGACTTCCCCTAAGAGATGGCTTGGTGTCCAGAGTCTGATGCCAAGTCTGACTTTTTTTTTTATTAATTAATTTTTATTGGAGTATAGTTGCTTTACAATGTCATGTTGGTTTCTGCTGTACAGCAAAGTGAGTCAGCTATGTGTATAGATGCAGATAGATATATATGCTGTCTTTGAGAAAACTTCTTCCCATTTAGATCACCACATAGCTGTTCAGTAGGTTCTTACTAGTTATATATTTTATACATAGTATCAATAGTGTATGGGCTTCCCTGGTGGCTTAGCTGGTAAAGAATCTGCCTGCAGTGCAGGAGACCAGGCAGGGTTCAGTCCCGGGGTTCGGAGGATTCCCCTGGAGAAGGGGATGAGAACCCACTCCAGTATCATTGCCTGGGGAATCCCATGGACAGAGGAGCCTGGCGGGCTACAGTCCATGGGTCGCAAGCAGGTGCAACCGTGCAGCTAACACTTTCACTATTTTTTTTCCACCTTCTTCATCAATAGTGTGTATGTGTCAGTTGCAATCTCCCAATTCCCCCCAGCCACCCTTTCCTCCTTGGTATTCATGCGTTCGTTCCATGCACAGGAGAGACCTTGCGTGCACTCACAGGCTCCTCACAAGAAGGCTTCATCATCGGAGAGGGCTCCACCCTCGTGTTAACTTTTCTGGCCTGGATTCAGTGAGCTAAGGGGGCAGGTGAAGCTTTCCCTTCTGAACCGCCATGCCTGGTAATTAGGAAGTCACACTGGGATGATCACAACCTGAAGGCCAAGCTTGAACTTTCCAGGGCAGAGTCCAGCCTCCATCCGGCGGTGCAGCATCTTCTGTGTACTGAGCCTTGCGGACGGACCTCTGTGCTCCCAGAGATGAGGAGCAGTGGCCGTGGGAAGGCCTGGGGCTCAGAGTCTGGTGCTGTTTTTAACGTCTTTGTTTGTAACTACATCCTCTCCTCGTGTTTATAGCCATGCGACTTCCGGAAATGCAGAGCCAGGCTGAGGGGCGGGCAGGTTTGCTTACTGGCTGGTTTTGTCTTGTGACTTCCTGTTACTCAGAAGGGAGCATTGTAAGGGCAGTGGTTGGAGGGTTCCAGGGTTTAGTTCATCGTCCGCCACCACCATCCACTTCAGAATGTTCTCATGACCCCGAAGGAATTAGTTCATCCATCACCTCCATCCACTTCCAGACATTCTCACCACCTCAGAGGCATTAGTTCATCCATCACCACCATCCACTTCTAGAACATACTCATCACTCCAAAGGGACTAGTTCTTCTGTCACCACCGTCTACTTCTGGAACATTCTCATCACCCCAGAGGGAAAGCTTGTACCCACTGAGAAATCTTAGAATTCTTACCAGGATGTTCTGGACGGTGTACACTGTCACGTCTTGTGTGTGTTTGGGTCACATTGTTGGAGATGATGAGCTGGACGTCCCCATCAGGGACAAAATGTTGAGTCCAAGCTCATGCAAGAACCAAGGTGTATCCACACACGAAGGGTGAGCCCTCAGGGTGCCCTGCCAGCAGAGCTGTAGCTCCTGTCCTTGCAGAGGGGAGCAGTGAGTCCTTACGTGGCATATGGGAACCCACAGTAACTGCTCCTACAAGAAGTGGGGTGTCTGGGGCCACGAGAGGAACACTTCATTCCCAGCAAAGCCGTTCAATAAACGTTGGCTTAATGCTTCTGCTGTCGTGTCACTTGCATATCTGTTTTATGTTTTATGGCTTCTCTGGTGGCTCAGATAGTATAGATTCTGCCTGCAGTGCAGGAGACCCAGGTTTGATCCCTGGGTTGGGAAGATCTCCTGGAGAAGGGAATGGCTACCCACTCCAGTATCCTTCCCTGGACAATCCCACAGACAGAGGATCCTTGCAGTCAACAGTCTATGGGGTCACAGAAAGTCCAACACGACTGAGTGACTAACATTTTGTGTTCTACGTCTAAGAGCTGTAAAAACGAGGAAACTAGACATATTTAATAATATCATAAAAAGCCTCTCTTTGCGTGATTCTGTGCATAGACGCTGCCCAGAACAGGCAGATCTGTGGATCCACAGGACAGGTGGGTGAAGATTGGGAGGATGGCCATCTGTTCCAGTGGTGTGGAGCTCCTGTGTGGGTGATGGAAACGTTGTGGAATGAGATAGTGGTGTTGCTGCCCAACTCTGTGAATTTACTAAAAGCTGCTCAACTGGACACTGCCAGAGGGTGAATTTTTGGGTATATGAGCTTTGTCTCAGTTTTTCAAATTACATCAGTGCTGGAAATCCACAAAAAATGTTTTGTTTTTTTGTTTGATTCATATAAAATGAGGGTATGTGGGAACAGATTTGTGGTTACAGAGAAGGTTGGTGTGGGGAAGGAAAGGATTAGAGGTTTAGGCTTAGAAGATGCAAACTATTCTATACAGGACGGATAAACAAGATCCTGTTGTAGAGCACATAAAGAAAGCTGAGCACCAAAGAATTGATGCTTTTGAACTG
Source organism: Antilocapra americana (assembly GCA_007570785.1). NCBI lineage: Eukaryota > Metazoa > Chordata > Mammalia > Artiodactyla > Antilocapridae > Antilocapra > Antilocapra americana. The sequence goes on along the minus strand of SRVM01013605.1, from coordinate 56,507 downwards.
TGGTGCTGGAAAAGACTCTTTGAGAGAGTCCCTTGGACTGCAAGGAGATCCAACCAGTCCATCCTAAAGGAAATCAGTCCTGAAGATTCATTGGAAGGACTGACGCTGAAGCTCCAATACTTGGGCGAACTGACGCATTGGAAAAGACCCTGTTGCTGGGAAAGATTGAAGGCAGGAGGAGAAGGGGACAACAGAGGATGAGAGGGTTGGATGGTATCACCGATTTGATGGACATGAGTTTGAGCAGGCTCCGGGAGTTGGTGATGGACAGGGAAGCCTGGTGTGCTGCAGTCCATGGGGTCGCAAAGAGTCGGACATGACTGAGTGAGAGTGTCATCTCCTAGGCAGGTTGAGAAGAAGTCTAGGGGTCCCCAAGGAGAGAGGAGTCTGGAATTCACAAGGAGGAAGAAAGGACAAACTTATTTTCCTGTCTACATTCCTTAGGATTATATAACAATAATGTATCCTGCTTGAGGACAGTCTGGAAAAAAACCTTCTAGCTAATCCTGTTATCTTAAAATGTAAATTATGGGAATGGGTCTGGTGATGTCTTTACAACCTCCAAACATTCTTTTGATTCACTGTAATAACTAATTTGAGAGTATATAACTCCAGTGCTAATGCTAGCAAGGGGGTATTTTTTTTACCCCCTTCTGATGCCTATGTCAGAAGCTTTCTCTATCTCCTTTATATTTTTTTTCTCATTACATGTTTTTTTTTTCATTACATGTTGATTTTACTGTATGAACATTTTAAACAACACACCTCCCAGCAGCCAGTACTGTACATTAAAAGACCAAAACAGGGGGATTTCCCTGGTGGTCCAGTGGCGAAGACTCTGGGCTCCCAATGCAAGGGAGCCAGGTTCGATCCCTGGTCAGGGAACTAGACCGCTCATGCCCCAACTAAGACCCAACACAGCCAAATAAATAAATAAAAAATAAATATTAAAAAAAAATAAAAATAAAAGACCAAAACAGGATAAAGAGAGGGTGGTCCCCCACTCCCTCAAAAAAGCCCTGCCCCTTCCCAGGTAAACTAATGAACAAGGTTCCCTATCACTAACCTCACTTCTCCCTTTAAAATTAAATCCCTCTCGCCCAGGGGATTGTGAAGTTCAGCCCTGAACTAGTTCAATCTTCTCCATTCTCTGGCCCCTGAATAAAGCTTGTGATGTGTTAACCAGCACTCTCCTCCCAGGCAGACAGCGTAAGCCGGGTTGAGGCACCACCAGGGTCCATATGACTTAGTCACAAACGGAGGTGGCACCGGCGCCAGGGCCGCCCCCACCGAAACCTAAGCTACACCGGCTAGCAGGTGGCCGGCTAGGCGGAAAGGACGGAGTCCCAACGGTCCCAAGCACCAGTGTCGTCCTCATGAACTTCTGGTAGGCAGGACGCACATGCGGGACCCCACCTCACAAACAGCGTTTATGGAAATGGGTCCGGGGGTAGGGCAAAGCTGGGGGCGTTGGTCTGCTGGCGCGTCGCCGTCACGTGTTGGCTCGTTCCCGCTGCAGGCGCGAGTTGTAGGCCCATGACGCGGTGTTCCAGGCGTCTATGTACCGGTCCCTGCACGTGGCGATGCACTTCTGCTCCGAATTGTCCAGGGAACCCCCCAGCTTCCCGACACACTTCCGGAAGCGCTGGTCCGTCATTCTCTGCGGCAGCTCCTGCGTGTTGGCCACGGCGATCTGCACTTTCACCTGCTCCATGATGAGCCCTGGGTCCAGCTTCCCGCCGCTGGAGCCTCCGCAATCCGAGCCGAAGCCGCCCTCCATGGCTCCGCAAAGTCCTCCTTTACACTTTAATAAAACTTTATTATACAACAGCTCTGAGCGATCAAGCCTCGTCCCTGGCCCCAGATTGAATTCTTCTCTTCCGGAGGCCAAGATTCCCAGCGTCTTTGTTGTGATTTCGTCCACAGCCTTTCATGAGCGACTGAACTGAACTGAAATCTGCTTTAAGAGGCTTGAGAAGGCTAAGCTGTGCTAACACCATTCATTTGCTCGTTGTATACATCTTCACTGTAGAGCACAGGGAGCTACAGTCCATATCCTGTGGTAAACCATCATGGAAAAGGAATGTACTTGTATGTATAGTTGAATCACTTTGCTGTGCAGCAGAAATTAACACCACGTGGTAAATCAGCTGTCGTTGAATACAGTTTTAAAAGAAAGATGCAATAAAAATGCTGCTTTTCACTCATTAAATTGTCACACATCTAACCCAGCTGACACTCTGTGTTCTATGTAGATCAATAGAATTTCTGCATATTGATCATGAGAATGTAAATTAGTTATACCCACTTTGGTATAAAATTTCCTTTCAGAGGTTGGAAACAAATTAAAAAAAAAAAGAAACATCACACTGAGACTCTCAGCTCTAGCTCAGAGGCCAGCAAGATTTACAAGGCATCAGACTGTAAACACTGGCCCTCCAGGAACTCAGTGTTCCTGTCACGTCAGCTCTGCTATTGTGACCTGGGAGCAGGCGATGATGGTCCCTGAAGGGCTCTGGTCCCATAAAACCCGAACAGAGAGGCCTTGCCAGCCCCGGGACTTGGCCGGATGGGGCTCAGTGAGCATGCTTCCTGGCCGGGAGGTCGGACCTGTGTGGTCGTCTGTCCGGGTGTTTCTGGTGTTGTTCTCTGCAGCGCTGATAGCCACGTCTCTCGTCATTTTCATCCCACGGGTCTCTGGCTTGGTTAACATGGCTGTGGCCTGTTCATAGCATGCATGTGTAATAAGACAGCGAAAGATGCTGAGAGTGGAGCCTCCTTTCTGAGACTGACGGACTGTAAGGTCTGTGTTCATGAGGAGTGACTTGGGTATGGGTTGAGGCTTCACCAAGCTTCTCTGAGAGGCTAAGAAAAAGAGGAACAGTTCCTTTGGGATGTATGTGTGCCCAGATGCTTACCATGTTCTGTTCCCTTCTTATTTGTGGGCTTTTTCAAGGGCACAAATGTCTATCAGGTAAAAGCAGGTATGTGTTCAGCTTATTGTGGGTATTTACAACAATGAATCTTAATGGCATTAGCCAAGCGTAAGCTTTGAGTATCTTATATGCCTGGTTAAGTTGACCTTATTGCAGGAAACATGGATGTAGGAAAACCCACTGATAAACCTTAACATGATAAAAATACTTTCTCTTTAGAAATCATTCATTGAGGGTCTCTGTTAAAAATGGATTTCCTAGTGCAGAAACAGTTCCCAGATTCTGGTTTCTAATATTAAAGTGATAGTCGCTCAGTCGTCTCCGACTCTTTGTGACCCCATAGACTGAAGCACACCAGGCTTCCCTGTCTGTCACCATCCCCTGGAGTTTTCTCAAACTTAAGTGTGTTGAGTGTTGTGCCCAGATTGTAGATCCCCCATAGACCACCCCAGGAGCCAATTCCGCTGCAAACACATGAGGGTCTTTTTTTTTTCTTCAAGCTCTAGCAGGGGCTTCCACCCACACCGACGCACGGCTTAGGTAGGAGAGCCCCGAGTAATGGCAGATAGGCGTTTTTATAGTTTACAAAGCGGGGTGGGGTTTCTTGAAACTTGTAAAACAGTGATTGGTGGACCTTTGCGTGTTAGTTTCTAATTGGTGTATTTAACCACAAACAGCCTCCTGATTGGTGTATTTTTGGTGCTTCCCCAGCGTGTGGTGATTGGTCGTGTCTAGGGTGGTGACGTGGGGTGAGGGGCTGGACTCCTCTGTGGTTTTTCCAGGAACTTGGGTGTTGCCCTTTACTACAAGATGGCAGCTCCTTTTTTAAGATGTAGTCACTTAGGCTCTACATGAGTTAATGATGCCATCCAACCATCTCATCCTCTGTCTTCCCCCTTCTCCCACCTTCAATCTTTCCCAGCATCAGGTTTTTTCCAAATGAGTCAGTTTTTTGCATCAGGTGGCTGAAGTATTGGAACTACAGCTTCAGTCCTTCCAATGAATTTTCAGGACTGATTTCCTTTAGGATGGACTGGTGGGATCTTCTTGCTCTCCAAAGGACTCTCAAGAGTCTTCTCCAACACCACAGTTCGAAAGCATCAGTTTTTCAGTGTTCAGCCTTCTCTGTGGTCCAACTTTCATAGCCAAAGGTAAGGAAAAGCCATAGTTTGGACTAGATGGACCTTTGTTGGCAAAATGCTGTCTGCGCTTCTCCATTAGAAGACCCAGGGTTCCTTGGAGGAATGCCTGAGTCTAGGGTTGGGGCCAGGAGTATACAGAATGAAGTCTGCAGTGTGTTGTGCCCAAAATGTAAGGAAGTACTCAGACAGACAGACAGACAGACACAGAAAGACAAAACCCTATAACCACGAGGATTTGCCAAAGGAACATGGAAGCCAACTTGGAGTTTCCTGTGACCAAACCTGCTGAGAAATAAAGTGGTATATAAAGTCGTGTATAAAATATCCCCAGGCTTCCCTGATGGTCCAGAGGTTAAGAAGCTGCCTTGTTGTGCTGGGCACACAGGTTCAATCCCCGGTCTGGGAGGTAAGATCTCACATGCCACGGAGCAACTTAGCCTGTGCACCCAGCTACCAAGCTCTCAAGCCCAGGAGCCCTGGAGCCTGTGCTTGACAATAAGAGAAGCCACTACAGTGAGGAGTCCACCATCATAAGTGGGGAGTAACCCACGCTTGCTGCAACCAGAGAAAGCCTGTGCAGCAATGAATACCTGCACAGCTAAAAATAAACCAAGTTTTTGAAATAAACATTAACAGTAATAATAAACGGTCCCCGAGTCCACACTGATAGACATAAGTGATTGAGTACATTAGAAGTGGAGGAAAGAGATTTATGTGGAAAAGTTGTGAATCTCTGTTGGTCTTCTGCCCTTGGAGGTGGGATGGGGTGTGTTGGGGGGAGCAGAGCCCTTCTGTCTTATACCTGGGCTGCATTTGGTGAGCTCCTTCTATAGGGGCTGGGTGAAATGGTGGGGTGAGGCCATGTGACCACAGAGAAGCTGTGGTGTAGCAAACCCTGCCAGCTCATCCGTAGAGGTCACTGTATTGACAGCATGGTCCCTGTATCTCTAGGCTGTTACGTGGACAGCCTTGGGTTCTGCTCTGAGATATGTGGCTGGCCTTGGACAGATGGTGCCCTTGGGTAGTGATGGGTCCTGGGCTTGGTAAAATAACATGTAGAGATGAAAACCAGTGTATAGGGCCCTCCCAGGAGGCTCAGCGGTAAGGAGTCCACCTGTCAATGCTGGAGACCCAGGTTCGATCCCTGGCCAGGCCGATCTCACGTGCCGCGGAGCAGCTAAGCCCCATGTGCCAACTGTTGAGCCAATCCTCTTGAACCCAGGATCCGTAAGTTCTAAAATTCATGTGCGCTAGTACCCGCACTCTGCAACAAGAGCAGCCACCCCAACGAGAAGGCCATACCCCACAACTAGAGAGTAGCTCCCAATTACTGCAGCTAGAGAACGTCTGCATCAATGAAGACAAAAATAAATAAAAGTACTTTAAAAAAAAAAAACAGACAAGTGTGAAGAATGTGGGCTTTGGGGCGGCAAACACGTTCAAATCCTCACTCTTCTCTGTGTGGTTGCATCAGGCCAGCTAAGCTTGCTAATAGTTTGTCTTCCATGGAACATGGCTTCTCTAGTGACTCAGTCCGTGAAGACCCGCCTGCCAATGCAGGAGGCCCAGGTTCGATCCCTGGGTCAGGAAGATCCCCTAGGGAGGAAATGGCAACCCACTCCAGTATTCTTGCCTGGAGAATCCCATGGACAGAGGAGCCTACAGTCAAAGGGGTCACAAGAGTCAGACATGACTTAGCGACTAGAAAACAATGTGAAAACCGCAGAGTTCCCAAATACTAACTTTTATACTCAGCATCTGCATAGACTTATTTAACATACTTGGTTGCCTTATCACCATGAGAATTCTTTCATGCCCACCTGCCTTTAGTTTGCTTCCTGATATTTGTGGCTTGCCTCAGCAGTTCCCAACTTACTGTGACATTAGAACATTATTTCATTGGGTTAATTCTACCTTATTAAAATTTAATGGGGTAAATAGCATACTTGCTTAATATATTATTTGGCTTCCCTGGTGGCTCAGCTGGTAAAGAATCCGCCTGCGATGCAGGAAACCTGGGTTCGATCCCTGGGTTGGGAGGATCCCCTGGAGAAGGGAAAGGCTACCCACTCCAGTATTCTGGCCTGGAGAATCCCATGGACATAGGGATTAATCCATGGGGTGACAAAGAGTCGGACATGACTGAGTGACTTTTCACTCGCTAGTATTCTGGCCTGGAGATAAACAGAGCAACGACCTTCCTTGCAGATTTATGTAAATGTGCAATGTGTGTAACAGAAATGCAGGAACACAGTGCCCAAGATCAAGCAGGTGGAAAAACAAAAAGCCAAAGAAGTCACTTTTAGTAAAATAGCCATATGTGTGTGTTAGTCTCTCAGTTGTATCTGACTTTTTACGGCACTGTGGGCTCTATCCGACCAGGCTCCTCTGTCCATGGAATTTCCCCGGGCAAGAATACTGGAGTGGGTTGCCATTCCCTTCTCTGGGGGGATCTTCCCAACCCAGAGATTGAACTCGGGTCTCCTGCGCTGCAGGTGGATTCTTTACTGCCTAAGCCACCAGGGAAGCCGCAAATAGCCTTAATTCAGGGGGTATTGCAGAGTGCCTTGGGTTGTTTGTTTCAATGAGCAAGAGTCGGAAGTTAATTGGGGAGCATTTTGAAGTGGTTGAAGCCGGTGGTGAACCTTGGACCTGAAAGGTGAGTGCTGGGCTGGAGAGGGTCAAAGCAGTCTTAGGGACCCTGGTGGGGGACACTTCCTGTGTGTCTCGGTGGGGAAGGTGAGCACCCAAGGTCTCAGGCTGCCTGGGGAGGGGGCGTGCGGGGACTTTAAATACAGATCATTGTGAAAGGACGCGTTGGGCAAATCAGGGTCAGCCTGCGACCCCTCCATGCCCTGCACACAGTGCCTTCTAGGCAGTGAAACTTCCGGAGACCCTCTTGTTAGTTGTTCTGATGGCATTCCTACCAAGTGTGTAATAAATCCTCAAAACACAGATAGACACGAAATGGGCTATTGAATGTTGGCTTTGGTTCTTTTTTTTTCCAACTTCATTGTTCCGTCTGACCTTAAGGTTGTGAGATTGAAGGGGCGCAAGTTAGAGGCTATAACGCAGCACAGTCCGTGGACAGAGCTGCTTAACAGTCAGGCTTTTTTCTTTTTTCCCCTGTGTTTCCTATCACTTTGAAGTGATAAAAAAGAGGAAGACTGGCTCCCGGAGGGCCAGGCTTTGGGGGTTTGGCTCAGGATTTGGCAGCGCTGTCAGCGGGGAGGCCGGAGGCCCCTGGGGTTGCAGTTGGAGGGAGCCTGCGTGGACGTGTCCATCGCTAGGCGGCAGCGGGCGCAGTCTCTCAGCGGGCTAAGCACGGGTAAGCTCGCGGGGGTACCCCCGCCACCCCCGTCTCCAGGCATCTGCAGGGCAAGGCTGCCTACCAGGCTTGCAAGCTGTTTGCGCCCCTTTTGTTCTCCTGCCTTTAAGAGCAAGTCTCCAGCTCTGGGGGGTTGGGGCCGGGGGTGGGGTGTTGGGGTAGAGGGTGGATCTGGGGGAGACCGGCAGACGCGCTCCCTGCGTATGAGTCCACCGGAGCTCAGTCTGCATGCAGGCGGTGTGTGTGTGTGTGTGTGTGTGTGTGTGTGTGTGTGTGTGTGTGTGTGTGTGTGTGTGTGTGTGTGTGTGTGTGTGTGTGCGCGCGCTCTTGGGACTGTGCTGCGGACGGCAAGCCGAGGTGACTGGGAGACCTTGGCATGGTGGGGGTGGCGCCTCAGTGGGGTGTGCAGAGCTGCTTCCCTTGCTCAAGGGTCCCCAGGGTCCCTCAGGAGGCTGGCAGGAGGGCGCCAGCCCTGCATGAAGACGACTGCTTGCTGTGCCCTTTTCTTTTTTCTTTCCCTAACAGTAAGAAATAAGCATTTTCACAACAGGAGGCTCTGAATGTGGATGGAGAAAGGAAATGGTGAGTCAGCAACAGCAGAATGGGGAAGAAAAAAAAAATAAGGCAGGGAAATCAGGTGTGCGTGTTGAGTCATGAAAAAGAATGCTTGGTGGGTGAATTCACTCTTAGCTTGCTGATTGCAATGAAAAAAATAAAATGTAAATAGAGGAAAGTGCTTGAGGTTGGTTGTGAGCATTTTGCAATGATTGGATTTGTGCTCCTTTTGGATTGTGCCCATCGAGACATGTGCAGTCTTTACGGGTTTTTGCTGCATATATGCTGTGGGATTGGTTTTTGGGGGGATTTTTTTTTTTTGCCTTTTTTATTGTGATAAATGAAACGTGTTACTAATTTTGGCCATGTTTCTAATCGACTGAAACGTTTTTGCTTTGCTCAGGCACACTCGGGTGTGTGTGGCGGGAAGATGCTATTTGCACAGAGAAACTGCTGCAGTCTGGGTCTGTAGGGACTGACTCCCCGGGGTGGGAGTCTTCTCGAAGTGGATCACGCCTGAAGCGGTGGTCATGCCTAGGTGAACCGTCGAGAAGAAAAGGGGTTTGAAGGAAGGTTTTCAGAAAGCTACCTGGCAGCGTTCATAACAATCTGCTGCCGTATAAATTGTCTGAAGACCTACACAATGAATGAAGGGAAAATGATATGTTACCACGTCATAAACAAAAGATTGGGTCAAGTTTTGATGAATAGTATAGACATAGTTTCTTTTCTCTTGTGAACCAGAATCTTGGAGGGTGTATGTTAGAAATATATATATGTTTTTATCATTACATTGCAGAAGCGTATTTTCCGGATGGTAGAAACTTGGATGACTCTGTGCTTGTTTCTGTCAAGCATAGTGGAGAGATATTACATCCTTTCCAACTTTCTCATGTACACACACACAGACACACACATGAACCCCACAAACATATACCACTTATGGGAAAATATTTGCAGGGGTATTATCATTCGTGAATGCATGAACAAAACACAGAAAAGCCATTTATTAAAGGAGTATTAGCATATATACGGTACCATGGGTAAAATAGCTACCGTGTAACACAAGGAGCTCTGCACAGTGCTCTGTGATGACCTGCGGGGGGGGGGGGGGCCGGGCACGGGGGAAGGGAGGGAGGTTCAAGAGGGAGGGGATGTATGTATGCAGACGGCTGATTCGGGTTGCTGTCCAGCAGAAGTTAATATAAGGTTGTACGGCAATTATCTTACAATTAAAAATAGTTTTTTTAAAAAGGAGTGTTAGAAATCACCATCCATGTTGGTGTTTACCCTACAGGTTGGATAAGGCTTGTCCTGCCCAGCTGGGGTGACATGTGACCTTGTAAATGTATGCTGACGCGTGGGTGTTTGGCATAAACTGAATGGTCTTTCAGCTGCATTGGGGTTTTGCAGATTAGGGATACTAATACGCCATATGGCCCTCAGCATGCATTTGCTTTACTCCTCTCTGCCTTGAATTCTCCTTTTGTACACATGAAAATTTAGCAAGGTTTATGTAGAGAAGCATTAGAAACAAGAGCTGGCATTTTGTGTCCACTAGCGAGAGCCTGTCTCTCCCTGGTCCATGGCCAGTCGTGTTTTCTGACTTTCCCTCCAGTAGGTTCAACAGACAAGTCATTTCTGGGAGGGCTTGTAGACATCCCTTGATGTCCAAAGAGATCCTGAAGTTATGTAGATTTTCATCTTTAAAGACTCTGAGATTCCCCAGGGTTCATTCTTTGAGGTTCACAAAGGCTTCTCACCTATGTATCTTGGACCTCACAACGTGGAGTACACGTTCACTTTACAGGAAGCAAACAGGAGCTCAAAAGAGTGGATTCACACAGCTTCTCCGTGTGTGTTTAACTTTATTTTGTATTGGAGTATAGCTGATTAACAATGCTGCGATGGTTTCAGGTGGACAGCAAAGGGAGTCAGCCACCCACATACCTGTATCCATTCTCCCCTCAAGGCCCCCTCCCATCCAGGCTGCCCCATGACCCCAAGCAGAGTTCCCTGTGCTGGACATCAGACCCTTGTTGGTTATCCATTGTAAATAGGGCAGTGTGGATTCACACAGCTTGTTCGTGGGGAGTCCTCGAGTGCTGTGTGGCTGGACGTTCATCTGGGTGGGGGTTCCTGCTGGCTCCTAGTGCCTCAGGGGATGGAAGGTCCTGCAGACCAGCACAGCCAGTGTGTCGACCTGCATCGGATGCCAGACCTGCTCTCTCACTCGCTGTCACGTCTCAGGGCCAGTGCACCAGCAGTGCAGCGCGGAGGAATTGTCGTGTGGGTTTCCAGGGCGGCGAGACAGATCCTTAGGGCAGGATCTTAGGGCAGGACACCTCTTAGGGCAGGCTGAGAGACTGTGGACACAGGTCCCAAGCCCGCGTGGATGTGACCTTCTGTTGCTTCATCCATGAAATAGGGAGTTGGGATCAAATGATTTCTAAGGACCTGTTCAGCCGTGATCATTTTCAATTCTTGGGGAGAGAAGCCAGGAGCTTAAATTCCCCTTACGTAACACATCCCGATTCGTGGGTTGTCTTGTGGTCATTTGCTACTGATACTCATGTGAGTGAAGACATACCTCTCTCTCTCACAAACACGCACACGCACTTGTGTGTAGTATCTTTGAGATCCGTTTATAGATAAAATGGGCTCTTGTCAGCAGACTTGGGTTTTTGTGTCTGCAAGAGGTTCTTGATGCATTGGAAGTGAGCTTGCCATATACACCTACTTAGGTGTTCTGTGATCAAGTTAGCTGCTAGCAGATGAAGTCGTCTTGGGTGCAGCTTTACGTGCTCTATGTTGTTTAAGGACTGTTAACAAAGTCCAGCCGGTGGTCTTTTAAACATACTTGGAGGCCATTCACAATAAATAACAATGGGACTCCCCTGGTGGTCCAGTCAATAGGACTTTGCCTTCCAAGGCAGGGGGTGTGGCTTTAGTCCCTGGTCGGGCAACTGAGGCTTCACATGTCTTGTGGCTCAGCCAGAATAATAATAATAATAAAGTGTACAGTTTTTTTAAGTTGAATAACTGTAATTCAAGGAAGGTGTGTAACACGTATACACACAGACACACCTGCATACATATGTATACACATGTGCATGCATGTTATATATGTATTCACACAAGCGTGTAAGTATATGTGTATGTATTGATGCACACATAAATGCATATAGTTGGGAGACATATAGGAATAAAGTAAAATCTGTGTACAATAAATATCTGAAACCTATTGACTAAATAACCTGTTTCTAAATATGGTTCAGCTGAGTAACAATCAGACAGTATTCTGAGATACAGTATTTTCAAAATTTGGGGTCCCCTGCATTGTGCTAGAAGGGAGACGCTTAAAGCAGATGGTCTTCTCTTAATTTACAGAGCTGCTAACGCTATTCTGAAAGTGAAAGTGTTAGTCGCTCAGCAGTGTCTGACTCTTTGCAACCCTGTGGACTGCAGCCCGCCAGGCTCCCCTCTCCAGTGGATTCTGCAGGCAAGAACACTGGAGTGGTTGCCATTTCCTTCTCCAGGGCATCTTCGCAACCCAGGGATCGAACTCAGGTGTCCTGCATTGCAGGCGAATTGTTTACTGTCTGAGCCACCAAGGAAGCCCTAACTGGATTTTAATATCTTTCCCACAGAATTTCCCAGAAATCAAAAGTGGCCCCTTATTTCATAAACTTGAGGTTTGTTTTCTAGAGCCAGGATTTATACTTGTCTGGGGTACGAATCCCTAGGCTGTGGTATAGTCTTTCGTAACACTTCCTTCTGTAAAAAAAAAAAATCTGTGTTAGTAATATTCAGTTCAGTTCACTCACTCAGTCGTGTCCGACTTTGTGACCCCATGAATCGCAGCACGCCCAGCCTCCCTGCCCATCACCAACTCCTGGAGTCCACCCAAACCCATGTCCATCCAGTCAGTGATGCCATCCAGCCATCTCATCCTCTCTCTTCCTCTTCTCCTGCCCTCAATCCTTCTCAGCATCAGGGTCTTTTCCAATGAGTCAAGTTTTTGCATGAGGTGGCCAAAATATTGCAGTTTCAGCTTCAACATCAGTCCTTCCAATGAACACCCAGGACTGATCTCCTTTAGGATGGACTGGTTGGATTTCCTTGCAGTCCAACGGACTCTCAAGAGTCTTCTCCAACACCACAGCTCAAAAGCACCAATTTTTCAGGGCTCAGCTTTCTTCATAGTCCAAGTCTCACATCCATACACAAACACTGGAAAAACGATAGCCTTGACTAGACGACCCTGTGTTGGCAAAGTCATGTCTCTGCTTTTCAATATGCTATCTAGGTTGGTCATAACTTCCCTTCCAAGAAGTAAGCATCTTTTAATTTCATGGCTGCAGTCACCATCTGCAGTGATTTTGGAGCCCCCCAAAATAAAGTCTGACACTGTTTCCACTGTTTCTCCATTTATTTCCTATGATATGATAGGACCAGATGCCATGATCTTAGTTTTCTGAATGTTGAGCTTTAAGCCAACTTTTTCACTCTCCTCTTTCACTTTCATCAAGCGGCTTTTCAGTTTGTCTTCACTTTCTGCCATAAGGGTGGTATCGTCTGCATATCTGAGGTTATTGATATTTCTCCCGGCAATCTTGATTCCAGATTGTGCTTCCTCCGGCCCAGCATTTCTCATGATGTGCTCTGCAAATAAGTTAAATAAGCAGGGTGACAATATACAGCCTTGACATACTCCTTTTCCTATTTGGAACCAGTCTGTTGTTCCATGTCTAGTTCTAACTGTTGCTTCCTGACCTGCATACAGGTTTCTCAAGAGACAGGTCAGGTGGTCTGGTATTCCCTTCTCTTTCAGAATTTTCCACAGTTTATTGTGATCCACACAGTCGAAAGCTTTGGCATAGTTGTATTAGAACATTTTTTATTAAAAACAAAGGGACTTCCCTGGCAGCCCAGTGGTTAAGACTCTCACCTTTCACTGCAAGCCGGAATAGGTTGGATCCCTGGTTGAGGAGTTAAGGTCCCACATGCCATAATTTTGCTCCCCCCATAATTTAAATACATAAGATATAAAAACATGGAAGTTCTGGCAGCCAGCAGGAAGACAGTGAAAAGTGTCCTCAGGATCACATCCAGAGAGAGCAGTATGTCCCCTTCGGGGCGTGTGGTCACACTTAATATACTTGATGTAAACAGCGTGTTTTTCCGTGTACACCTGTGGTGCCTGGCGCTCTGAAGATCCAGCCGCCCAGTGGGAACACCGTGGACTTGTAGGGATGTGTTCCCAGACTTTCCCAGTGGGAAGCAATACCACAGCAGGCATACGTGGTGAGATACTCTTGCTCTCATTCATTTCCTTAGGAGGACACCCTGGACGTGGAATTGCCAGGCAGTCTTTTGGAAAAGACTCGGGGCTCCCCTGGTGGTTCAGGGGTAAAGACTCTGCCTTGCAGTGCCGGGGGACGCAGGTTCAATCCCTGGTCAAGGGACCGAGTGCCACCTGCCTCAGAGGAACTAAGCCTGTGCCCAACAACTGGAGGGCCCATGCACAGTGATCGAAGACGCTGCATGCTGCAACAAAGACCCCAGGCAGTGAAATAAATAAATTAAAAAAATTTTTTTTTCTTTAAATCTGTGACTTGACAGGCAAATCTGTTTAATCGTTGACCTGCATTTCCTTGGTGACTAGCAGAGTTGAACTTCTTTGTGTGTTGTTATCTTCACATTTGTGTTTTCTGTGTGTGTGCATTGCAGTTCGTGTGTCTTCCTGCTGACAGTGCGCCCTTTTTTTTTATTGGAGCATAGTTGATTAACAGCGATGCATTCGTTTCGTGTATACAGCAGCAGAAGGACTCGGTATACATGTATGTGTGTCTGTTGTTGTTCAAATTCTTTTCCCAGTTAGGTTGCTGTAGAATACTGAACAGTTCCCTGGACTGTACAGTAGGTCCTTGTCGGTTACCTGTTTCAAATATAGCTGTGTGTACATGTCCATCCCTGCCTCCCAGTCGGTCTGTCCCTCTCCCACCCTTTCCCCCGGTAAACCTAAGTTTGTTCTGTGAGTCTGTTCTGTTTTGTAAATCAGTTTTATTTGTACCATTTTTTTCCCTAGATTCCACATGTAAGCAATATTATATGAGATATTTCTTTCTCTATCTGACTGCAAATGGCATCGTTTCATTAATCCAGACAATCTTCCATTGTATATATGTACCATATGTATCCCTCAATGAACATTTAGGGTGCTTCCATTCTTGCCTATTGTAAGTAGTGTGGCAATGAACAGTGGGGTGCGTGTGTCCTTTCAAATCATGTTTTTCTCTGGACATATGCCCAGGAGTGGGATGACAGGGTCATATACTAGCTTTTTTCGTGTTTGGAGGAACCTAAACATTGGTGGCTGGTTTTGTGTGTGTGTGTGTGTGTCTGTCTGTCTGTCTGTCTGCTCAGTTGTGTCCAACTCTTTGCTACCGCATGGACTGTAGCCTACCTACCTCCTTTGCCCATGGACTTTTCCAGGCAAGAATACTGGAGTGGGTTACCCTTTCCTACCCCAGGGCATGGTTGGTTAGGTTCAGATTTTTTTTTTTTAATTGAAGTATAGTTGCTTTACAGTGTTTCAGGTGTACAGCAGAGGGATTCAGTGATACATGTAGATTATTATAAGATATTGAATATAGTTTCCCTGTGCTATACAGTAAGTCCTTGTTGTTTATATGTATGCTAGTGTGTATCTGTTTATCCCAAACTTCAGATCTATCCCTGCTCTGGCCTGTTGTAATCATAAGTTTGTTTTGTGTGTCTGTGAGTATTTCCTTCTTTTTCATGGCTGAGTAATATTCTTGTGTGTGTGTGTAGCACATCTTTGTTATCCATTCATCTACCAGTGGACATTAGGTTGCTTCTGTGTCTTGGCTGTTGTACATGGTGCTGCTGTTCGAGTCCATGTATCTTTTTAAACTAGAGATTTCATCTTTTCTGGACATGTCCCCAAGAGTGGGATTGTTGGATCATATGGTAGCTTTTTTATTTTTTTTTGACAGTGCTGTATAATTTGCAGGATCTGAGTTTCCCTACCAGGAATTGAACCCTGGGTCATAGCAGTGAGAGCTTGCCTGTTACCTCAGCTGATAAAGAATCTGCCTGTAATTCGGGAGACCTGGCTTTGATCCTTGGGTTAGGGAAGATCCCCTGGAGAAGGGAAAGGCTACCCACTCCAGTATTCTGACCTATACAGTTCATGAGGTCACGAAGAGTCGGACGCCACTGAGTAACTTTCACTTACCACAGCAGTGAAAGCTCAGAATCCTAACCCTGGACCACCAGGGAGTTTACTTTTATTTTTTTTCCCCTGGGACTGTCAGGACTTCGACATTCTGTGGGGTGCACTTGGTTCACAAGTGGATGGTCACAGGGACCGTTGCTCTCGCTCGCAGCTCAACAGAGAGGGGCAGAAAAGCCACTAAAACCATTGTTTTCAAAACCTCCCTAGGCCCTCTCCCATGTAAGTGAAATCTCTCCCCTAGCATTGTCATCACCGCCTGCAGGGTGCCTCTCGAAACAAACAGCTACCTGTGTTTGTATGTTGCAAAAATTAATATCTTCCTTGACTTCTGGACCAGGGCTCAGCAGACTACAGCCCAAGGCCCTGAGCTGGGGTTCGGGAATCCTGTCCCGGTGGAGGACTGTGTTGGTCCCTGACGAGTTGGTACGCGGGGGTACCTCTCTGTGTTTCACATGACGATGATCTAGTTGGGGAGAGACAGCACCACGCCAAGCACGAAAACTGCAGGAGTAGCCTTTCATATCCCATGTGTGTAGAAAAGCGAGTGAGGAGGACTTGGAGGAAGCAAGGATCCGTAAAGCAGAGCTTCCCAACAGAGGCGTGACCTCCAGATGCCTCGGGGTGTTCTCCCGGACGCCCATGCAGGCGGCACTTCGTCCCTGGTCCCCTCTGTCTGCCCGCCCAGACCTGGCTTTGTGATGGAGAAAGTTTGAGGAGAGCTTAGATGCACATGTCTAAAATCATCACCCATGTTCCCTCAGGACACCGTCAAGAGTTAGAGAAGTGGGGTTCACAAGACAGGATTGGCTCAGACACTTGCATTAGGAAGGCTGGAATTCCTGATGGCTCTGCCATCCTTGTCTCCACGATATTCTAATCTCACATCCCTCTTAGAGGAGCTTTGCTTGCACAGGTGGAATCGCTGCCTTCTTTGGGGAGATCACAGCACGTCCTGTCGAAGGCAGTTTGCAGTAAGGCACTTCAGTTGCATCCGACTCTTTGTGACCCCACGGACTGTAGTCCGCAGGCTCCTCTGTCCGTGGGATTCTCCAGGCAGGAATACTGCAGTGGGTTGCTGTTCCTCCCCCGGGGGAATCTTCCCGACCCGGGGATCAAACCTGCGTCTTTTATGTCTCCTGCATTGACAGGTGGGTTCTTGACTACTAGTGCCACCTTGGAAGCCCCAAGGCACTTTGCAAATAGAGCTCCTTTTTTTGTGTGTGTGTGTGTGTGTTTTCTTTTTTTTCTTTATTTATTTTTTATTAGTTTTGCCATACAATGACATGAAATTGCCATGGGTTTACATATGCTCCCCCTCCAGAAGCTCCCTCCCTCCTTCCTCCCTCCTCCCTCCCCGCCCCGGGAAATCTCGATGCACCAGCCCCAAGCATCAATCCTGGGCTGGCGATTGATTACACATATGATAATTAACATGTTTCAATGCCATTCTCCCTTATCATCCCACCCTTGCCCTCATCCACAGAGTCCACGAGTCTGTTCTATACATCTGCGTTCCTTTTGCTGTCTCGCATGCTGGGTTCTCATTACCGTCTTTCTAAATTCCATATATATGCATTAGTATACTGTATTGTTGTTTTTGCTTCTGGCTTACTTCACTCTGGATAATGGGCTCCAGTTCCGTCCACCTGAGTAGAACTGATTCAAATGAATTTTTTTTTAATGCTGAGTAATATTCCATTGTGTATATGTACCACAGCTTTCTTATCCTTTTTAATTAATCTTTTTAACATGAATCCAGATGGACAAAGGCACTTAGATTTTAGCAATCAATTGTAGCCACTTTGATTCTCTGTTTCAGTGAGGTGCTGGATATGTATTAGGTACTTTATTTATCAAAAAGTACCGCTGGAACTTCCCTGATGGTCCAGTGGTTAAGACTTGGCCTTCCACTGTAGGGGGTGTGGGTTCAATCCCTGGTCATAGAGCTAAGATCCCACATGGCTCACTGCCAAAAACACAGAACATAAATAATAGAAGCAGTATTGTAACAAATTCAATAAAGAGTTTAAAAATGGTCCACATGAAAAAATAATTTTTTTAGGAAAAACAAAAATAATTGGTACCAGGTAGTTTTGAGTGGGTCTTCGGATGGTAGATTTCAGGAAGTTTTAGTTAAGAAAAAAACAAAAAAGACCTTCAAGTGTTTCTTCAGCCCTTTGGAATGAAACACTGGGGCGGCGTGCGCGAGTTGACGTGAATGAAGTTTTACTATCTTGTAAGAGATGCGATGGCTTCAGTGGGAGGCAGCCCCAAGGTTGGCTTTTCCCTGGCCAACCAGAGGTGATAGTGGGTGACAGGACATCTGAGTCAAGAGTCGCCCTTCTCTGATTGTTGTCTAAAGGCTGTCCTGTCTTTTGTACGCAGACAGCTGCTGGACTGTGTATTGTCCTCTGAACCAGCCATTGCATCGTTCCAGCTGTTTGGATAACTTTGTTAAAGAATCAGTGACTTTCTTTTTGGCTCCACTGGCTCTCCGTTCTTGCATGGGCTTTCTCCAGTTGCAGCGAAGTGGGGGGCTTCTCTCTAGGTGTGATGCTTGGCTTCTCTTGTCGAGGAACCCCCGGCTGAGTAGCTGTGGCCCCTGAGCTTCGTTGCCCCATGACGGGCAGGTGAAATCTCCCCAGCCCTGGGGATTGAACCCGTGTCCTGGGCACAGGCGGGCAGATTCTTAACTTCTGGACCCACCAGGAAAGACTTTGCCTTCCAACTGCTGCCTGCCCTTTACTTTTTAGTATTGAATGCTGATATACAAGGGTACCTTTCCTAGGCTGTTTGAGTTGGCAGAACATTCAAGTTAGCTCTCCTTTGAGCAGACTGACTTCCCGAGACTCTCAATATGTGAACGTTTCTTTTCTTAACATAATGTCTGTTTTGATTTGTTTCTTTGGCCTCCCCATGTGGCTTATGGCATCTTGGTTCCCCGAGCAGAAATGAACCCAGGCCCTCTGCAGCCAAAGCACCAAGTCCTAACCACTGGACCGCCAGGGAATTACCTGACTTTTTTTTTTTTTTGCTTGTTTGCTTTAAACTAAATTCCCTAAGCTGGGTTAATATTTTATTAATTGGGAAGTGAATGAAGTTGCCCAGTCGTGTCCGACTCTTTGCCTACCCCATGGTCTGTAGCCACCCAGGCTACTCTGTCCGTGGAATTTTCTCCAGGCAAGAATACTGGATTGCCATTGCCTTCTCCAGGGGATCTTCCAACCCAGGGATCGGAGCCAGGTCTCCCACATTGTAGGCAGATTCTTTACTCATCTGAGCCTTCAGTGAAGTCAGTTAATCTGAAAGTGGAGAACAAACCTGCCCACTTGCGGGGTCCAAGGCGGGGACTGGCAATCTGATGTCCTTGTCCAGTTATTGAACCCTTTGATTTGCTGTCTCTGGGCTCACAAGCATGGCGGTTGCAAAGTCAGGCCCCAGCTAGACGTTGGGGGGCGCTGGGGGATTTTGAGGGGGTGGTCCGTGGTCTCCTGTAGACCAGCCATGGAACCTGGAAGGGACTTTTCTCCTGAGGACACAGCAAGAAAGACACGCCTAGGGCACTCAGTTCTCAGTGCAGCCGCCTGGATGGGGTGGGGCTGGTTGCAATGGCCAGGCCTGGAGCAGATGCAGCTTCTGGGCCCCAAGTGGGTGCTGGGTGTGTGTGCAGAACTCTCCCGCCCCACACGTCAGGCGGTAGGTGGCAGCTCGTCTTGCACTTGTGCTCTGCATGATGGCTGGCTGATCACTGCCCTCTCGTGGAGTCTCCTCTAACAGCCCTGAGGTTGCCTCAACAGAAGATAGTTCTTCCCATGGATGGAAGGGTCCATCCAGGGCTCATTTGATGGCTCAGGTCAAAAGCCATGTGGCCTGAAACACTCATGTCATTAGAGTGTTTCAGGACAAAGCAGTAGACGCATGGCCGGGTCATTTATTGGAGTTTGGTTATAGTAACACCCGTGAGCTCTGGTTATGGCCTAGATATGTATATGTACAATATACATGCTTCAGCCTCTCTGGTGGCTCAGGTGGTAAAGCACCTTCCTGCAATGCAGGAGACCCAGATTCTATCCCTGGGTTGGGAAGATCCCCTGGAGAAGGGAATGGCTACCAAAGAATGGACGCTTTTGAACTGTGGTGTTGGAGAAGACTCTTGAGAGTCCCTTGGACTGCAGGGAGATCCACCCATTCCATCCTGAAGGAAATCAGTCCTGAATATTCATTGGAAGGGCTGATGCTGAAGCTTCAATACTTTGGCCACCTGATGCGAAGAGCTGATTCATTAGAAAAGACCCTGATGCTGGGAGAGACTGAAGGCAGGAGGAGAAGGGGATGACAGAGGATGAGATGGCTGAATGGCATCCCTGACTCAATGGACATGACTTTGAGCAAGCTCCGGGAGTTGATGATGGACAGGGAGGCCTGGCGTGCTGCTCTCCAGGAGGGTCGCAAGTCAGACACGACTGAGCGACTTCACCTTCAGTTTCGTATGTATTTACAGAATGCCCGCATGTGTTTTGCCAGGGTGTGTGTGTGTGTGTGTGTGTGTGTGTGTGCGCGTACATGCGTGTTAAGTACATGTCAGGGAAAGCTAGAACTGGGTATGGAAATGCATGAAAAGTGAAAGTGTTAGGCACTCAGTCGTGCCCAACTCTGTGTGACTCCATGGCCTATGCAGCCCACCAGGCTCCTCTGTCTGTGGGGTTCTACAGGCAAGAATACTGGCGGGGGTTGCCCTTGCCTTCTCCAGGGGAGCTTTCCAAGCCAGGGATCAATTCCCAGTATCTTGCATTGCAAGCAGATCCTTTACCTGCTCTAACCCATGACTCCTTTGACCTCTGCATTGCAGGCAGATTCTTCACCTGCTGAGCCAAATGTCTAAGAGTGTGAAAAGATCAAGGCCTTGGTGCAGCTTCCAAAACAAGCAGTCTTTGTTTTTCTGATATTTAATCATTGGCTGCTGGTATATGAGCTTTTGTTAATGTATTTGCTGCTGCTGTCTTAAAATGTTGCATCCCTTTGTATATGGCAATTTCCTGAAATAAGTCCTGTAAAAATGCTGTTGAAATGAGAAATGAGTATTTCTATCACCTTTGACTATTTTCACACACATTTTTTCCTTTATGTTTGTGAAATGAGTATTTCTCCGTATCACCGTTTGAGTATTTTCACACATGTTTTTTGTTTAATGTTTGTGTGAACTGTATTTTGCCCCCAGATGGCAGTGTGTGTGCCCATGTGTGTGTGTGCCACGTGTGTACCTCTTCTCCTCTGGTACGACGCCCCACAGTACCCCCTAATGCCCAGTGTGTTTGCATGTGATGTCTGCCCGTTTGCAATTGCAGCGGGGACTGGCGTGCGCAGACATGGGTGGATTTAATTCCTTAAAGTCATTGATGGGAGGTTATCCGTGCACTTGAGGGATGGGCACAGTCAGGGTCGGGGAAGAGAGGGTTCCCTGGAACCCTTGGCTCATTCTTCTTCCTTGCTTCTCCTAGACAAGCAGATGCCCAGCGTGCAGAGAACGATCCGGGAGCACTGCGGGACCCCCGGCAAACTTCTGAACCCCCTGGCACCCGGGGAGGGCTCGAGCTTTCCCGGGAGGCCCGCGGCCGGGCCAGCACCCTCCCTCGCGATTACCGGTACCCGGAACCGCGCACACCCCTGGACCCGCCCGCCGGGGGGAAGGAGTCCCGGCCCCTGAGAGCCGCCCCGCCGGCCTGGAGACCCGCCCTGCAGAGGCCACCGCCCAGACGCGAGCTCCGGCCGCCTCCAGGGGGCGCGCCCAGCCGGCCCCACACCTCGGTGGCCTCCTCGGAGGCGGTGGACACGAGGAGCGCACAGTGCACGGAGGAGCCCGCGGCCCAGCCCTGGCGGGAGGCGCCGCTCCCTGCCCCATTCCGGCCCCTGCAGACCTCCGCCATGGACGCCTCACGCTCGCCGTCACCCCAATTCGCGCCGCAGAAGCTGACGGACAAGCCCCCGCTGCTCATCCAGGATGAGAACGCCGCCAGGTAGTGCCTCTCCCTACCTTCTTGCTCTGTTTAGGGCTCCCTGCAAGGCGGGAAGGGTCTGATGCATCCTCCCTGGGTGTGAACATGCGCCCCCGCCCTGCCCCGCCCCCCGGTGGCCTTGACCCCACTCCCCATGCTGTGTCCTGCGACTAACACGGAGAGAATCCCCCAACCTCCCACCCCCTCCACTGGTCACTGGGATTTTTAACTTGCTGCCGACTTTCCTGTCCCCCAAGGGCCAGAGGGTCAGCATGAGGGTCACAGTTCAGTCGCTCAGTCGTGTCTGACTCTGCGACCCCATGGACTGCAGCGCGCCAGGCCTCCCTGTCCCTCACCAATTCCCGGAGTTTACTCAAGCTCACACCCATTGAGTCGGTGATGCCCTCCAACCATCTCATCCTCTGTCGTCCCCTTCTCCTCCTGCCTCCAGTCTTTCCCAGCATCAGGATCTTTTCCAGTGAGTCAGCTCTTTGCATCAGGTGGCCAAAGGACTGGAGTTTCAGCTTCAGCATCAGTCCTTCCAGTGCCTTGTCAGGACTGATTTCCCTTAGGATGGACTGGTTTGATCTCCTTGCAGTCCAAGGGACTCTCAAGAGTCTTCTCCAACACTACAGTTGAAAAGTTTATGACAATGAAATAAAACCTGTTGCTCAGTTGCACCCTGTGGGGCTAGCCGCTACACCCTGGACAGCACAGAGTGTGGCTGTTTTTATCATCCTGGAAAATTCTGTTGCATCTCCCCGCTGTAAGAGTCTTGACTCTACCGTTTGAGATGCTTGCCTTTTTGGTGGTGCTGCGTCTTCCCTGCTGTTGCACTGGGTGTGTCCAGCAGCAGCAAGCAGGGGCGTCTCTTATCACGGAACACAGGCTTACTAGTTGCCGTGCCCTGGCTTCAGCTCTCCGAAGGCTGTGTGATCTCCGTGGACCCGGGTTTGGACTCGTGTCTCCTGCATCGGCAGGTGGATTCTTCTACCACTGAGCCACCAGGGAGGTCCCTGAACTTTATTCTACCCCTGAAGACAGCGCAGCATGGACGTTAACTGAGAGCATCTGGAGTTCCCCAGGGGTGGAAGGGCAAGTGCAGCTTCGTCCAGGGGTCGGCACTGCCCTCCGTCATTCAGAATGCAGCTGTCACTTAGAGCCTTTCCATTGGGCGCATTGAGGCACTCTAAAGGGAGGAGAAGCGATGCAGTGGTTTGTGTGGAGGGTGGAGGGTGTGGCACTGGGGTAGGTGAGCTGGCACGGGGCTCTTGGTTCTCGGGCCCTGGTCTGGGATGCAGTGGGCTCCTCCAAGGAATGTGGCTAAGTGTTTGCTCGGGATTCCTGACCTCTGTTGACTTCAGGAGGTGGGGGGGGTGTGATTTTCATTTTTTTCTTGCCCCCAGAGAGTGTGGATTTTCTCACTGTTGTCTCTTCCAAGAGTCTGAGAGGAGTCTCCACAAGCAGCGGCGACACCTGAGTGTCATCTTGACGCATCCACCGGGCTCCCGTCCCATATGTCATTTTCAGGGACCACAGAGGTTTTCTTGAACTGGCGTCCTTTGCTGTTCTGGCCATCATAGAGGGCCAGGTTCCGGTCAGAGGAGCAGAGTGGTGGGGCAGATGGTAACCATGCCACCCAGGAGTTTCCTACCAAGAAAGGTGGCTTACCACATACCGAGTTCACTGTCCCTGTCCCCAGGGCCAGTGTTACAGGTTGGTGGCAGCCTGAGAGAGGGGAATGCCTTTGAGGTCCACCATGAACTTTGAGCCAGGGTTCGTGAACGGAGACCTGCTCCATGCCCATCATCAACTACCAACCACACAGGGGGTAAAACAGATCAGACAGGGCCTCCGGGCTGCCTGGCGTTCGTGCAGAGCTCAGAGATGCTCAAGGTCCCCAGTTGGCTCAGACAGTAAAGAATCTGCCTGCAGTGCGAGAGACGTGGGTTCTATCCCTGAATCAGGAAGATCCCCCTGGAGAAGGAAGTGTAACCCACTCCAGTATTCTTGCCTGGAAAATCCCACGGACAGAGGAGCCTGGCGGGCTGCAGTCCACGGGGTTGCAGAGAGTCGGACATGACTGAGCGGCTGACACACACAGACACTCTTCTTTTGTCTGTGTGCCTACTGACTGATTTTTTGAGCGCTGCCTCTGCTCCCTCCATACCCTGTATCTCCCCCGCTTCCACTTAGCTCTGCTTGGGAAGCTAGCTCCTTTGTCCTGAGACATGCCTTCTCGAATTCATCAGGCGGGTCCTGTGGTCTTGTATGTGCCAGTCCGAGGCAGGGATGCGAGAGGAGGAAAGTGCAGCCTTCCCACCCTGCAAGGGATTTTAGAGAGTAGGCACTCACTCTGAATAAAAATGCATCCACTCCCGTTCCAAAAGCAAGAAGCTTCCTTTGAAGTCTTAAACATTCTGAGGTTGGTTTGTGTGTTTGCTACAAGGTGGACAGCAGGCGTGAGCCTGAGATTTGATGGCTAACCGAAGCCTTGGCCGGAGTTTTTCTGGAGGCTGTTTCTGGGTTTGGAGTGTGTGTCTGTGAGGAGGGAGCCGGGAGGACCACTTCAGGGTCGTTGAGTCATCTCGGGCTATGAGAATCTGCTCATAGGCAGTGTGCTTTATCAGACGTAGGGTGGCATGCCAGGGGACTTCCCTCATAGTCAGTAAAGAATCTGCCTGCAAGGCAGGCGACCCGGGTTTGATTCTTGGGTAGGGAAGATCCCCTGGAGAAGGAAATGGCAACTTACTCCAATATTCTGGCCTGGAGAATTCCATGGACAGAGGAGCCTGGCGGGCTACCATCCATGGGGTCACAAGAGTCGGACACTCTTGGACATTAGAGAGAGAGATGGTGGCATGTGTCCTCCGCCCCTCCGGGTCCCATGTCCCGGCAGGAATGGATGCTACTGGGTGGCAGTAAGGTCTGGTCCGCTGTGTGGTTTGTCTTCATGCAGAGGGAGCAGTTTGTCAAACTTCCTGAACGTGGAAGTCTGCATGGGTTTCAAGAGGAGAGGTAGTTGTGCTCAGGAATGACCTGGAAGACCTGCTTTGTCCGAAAGGGTATCACAAGCTGCAGAGGATTTGTTTCTATTGCTTTGTGGGTTTTTTTTTTTTTTTCTGTTCAATCAAGTTTCCCCACAAAGCGAGGATTGGGGTAGAGATATAAAACATCTTGAGTAGGGCTTCCATTGCAGCTCAGCTGGTAAAGAATCTGCCTGCCATGCGGGAGACCTGGGTTTGATCCCTGGCTTGGGAACATCCCCTGGAGAAGGGAAAGGCTACCCACTCCAGTATTGCTGGGTTTCCCTTGTGGCTCAGCTGGTAAAGAATCTGCCTGCAGTGTGGGAGACCCGGGTTCGATCTCTGGTTTGGGAAGATCCCCTAGAGAGGGGAAAGGCTACCCACTCCAGTATTCTGGCCTGGAGAATTCCATGGACTGTATAGTCCACGGGGTTGCCATGAGTCGGACACGACTGAGCAACTTTCACTTAACTTCACTAAGTCACTAGTAGGTGGGGAGGGTTTTTACATGTGGAGGAAAAAGAATGCAATGAAGTGGGGTCTTGCCTGTGTTTTCCTGCTTGGGTATGATGCTGGAATTTTCCTTCTGAAGTTGAGCACCTTGAGGCAGAGGAGGGTGAAGAGACCCAAGTTGGGGACTGGGGGCAGGAACTCCTAGATCCCGTCCTCACAATCCTGGAACGTTTGACCTGCATGGGCCCATCTTTGAGTTGGGCTCCCCTGTCTGGAAGGCGCCCCACCACCACCATGGGACCAGCTGATTTGCTCATCTGAGTTCTGATCGTTGAGAACATGTCTCCAGCAGACGACCCTTATCTTGGCAGAATCGAGCGTGTGATGGACAACAACACCACGGTGAAGATGGTGCCCATCAAGATATTGCACTCGGAGAGCCAGCCGGAGAAGGAGAGCCGCCAGGCGCTGGCCCGTGTTCCCGAGCCTCCTCCATTGCCGCGGGGCCTCGAGCGGGACCAGATCAAGACGCTCAGCACGTCCGAGCAGTCCTACTCGCGCTTCTGCCCCTACAGCCGCCAGGGCGCCGAGCCCCAGCCCCCCGCCGGCGCCCTGGGGCCCCCAGCCAAGGACGGCCAGGCCTCCCCTCCCACGCTCAGCTATGTGACGGCCAAAGACAGGACCACCGACGACCTCAAGTCAGAGGAGCTGGCCCGGGAGATCGCGGGCAGGGATAGATCGCTGGCGGACATCCTGGACCCTGGCGTGAGGATGAGAACCACCATGGACCTCATGGAGGGCATCTTCCCCAAAGACGAGCACCTCCTGGAAGGCGTGCAGCAACGGAGGAAGCTGCTGCCCAAGGTGCCCTCGCCCAGGACGGCAGAGGAGAGGTGAGTAGACCAGCCCACCCCACCTCCGCCTCTGTCCTTCCCTGTGTGCAGTTCTGCCCTCTTGGGCTTCCAGGACAAGGGGCCAGGGACCTATCTCTTTATCCGTTCTCGTGCGTGCCCTCTGGTGACAGATTTCTCCATAAGTGCTTGGCACTTTGGGGATTTTTTTTTTTTTTGACACCCTCCCCAAATTAAAAGTCCATTCTGGGGACAGCAACGTCAGTTGGGCAAAGATGTGAAAGGACATGTTTCTAGCAATGCCCACAGAGCTTTTTCTCCGCTGTCTGCCCTTGGGACACTTGGCAGTGTCGAGAGACGCTTCTAGTTGTCGCCTCAGGGAGAGTGGAGGTCAAGGATGGTGCTCGTCGACCTACGAGGCACAGGACACCCCCCTCCTCCCCAAACAAAGAATGGTCCAACGCCAAAGGTCACTAGTGCTGAGGTGCAGAAGTTTGTTACAGAGGAGTGAAAGCTGAGGCTACGGAGGATTTGTGCCTATCGAAGGAGGCCTTCTGTTATGTATTTAGCGGAGGGGGTGAATTTGCTGTAATTCATTCTGTATAGAGGGCAGGGCAGGGGAGCTTCCCTGGTGGCTTAGATGGTACAGAATCCACTTGCAGCGGGGGAGACCTGGCTTCGATCCCTGGGTTGGAAAGACCCCCTGGAGAAGGGAATGGCCACCCACTCCAGTATCCTTGCCTGGAGAATCCTATGGACAGAGGAGCCTGGGGGACTGCAGTCCATGGGGTCGCAAGGAGTCGGACACGACTGAGCACCTGCCCTTTCCACACTTCTTTTTGTCTGTTTGGTAGATTGATTTTTTTTTTTGCCATATTCCCTAGCATGTGGGATCTTCGCTTCCTGACTAAGGGATCAAAGTCTCTTCCCCTGCGTTGGAAGGCAGAGTCTCAGCCACTGGACCATCAGGGAAGCCCAGTCTGTCCCTGCTTCCACTGTCCCCTCTCTGGCTGGTGTCCTTTTATCAGCCTCACGGTTCGCAGGTCTCAGCCCAGGTTTCAGGTGTGTCTGTGTGCACACAATCAGAGCTAACGTGGATGTTCTGCCCTTGGGTTCCCCAGGAGGGAGGAGACCAGCGTGCCAGCAACCGCACCCTTGGCCACCAACTCCGCCTACTACAGCACATCGGCCCCCAAGGCAGAGCTGCTGATAAAGATGAAGGACCTGCAGGAGCAGCAGGAGCCAGACGAGGACTCGGGCAGTGACTTGGACCATGACCTGTCAGTGAAAAAGGTAGGGAGGCCGAAATCCCGATGAGAGCGTGCTGGCGGGAGGCAGGTGGCGGCCCTTGGGTCCACCCCTAGCCTGGCCCTGCTGTGCGCTATTTGCGTTGGGTGGATGCTGACCTTCGGGCCTGTGTGTGGAACCCTCTGTGGGAGAGTCTTCTGTCCTAACACCGGGCCTCTCCACAGAACCTCCTTGCTGTCTCTCTGTCATGAGATCCAGCGTCAAAAGAACTTAGTGGCCACCATTCTCTTTCATTTTAAGGTCAATGGTAATGTCTCTCTCTTCTACCCCGGTTGAAACTCAAGGAACTTAACTATATGACCTTCAGCAGGGTCCATGCCATCTTTGAGGACCGATTTCAGATCCCTGTAATCGGGTAATAAATCCAACAGCAGATTGTAAAGGGCTGTGTTCACCAAAAAGCAGATTGTGTTCAACTCCAGAAACTAACCCAGATCCTTGGGGATACAGCAGCAACAGGCAAAACAGTCATGTCTTCCCTGAAGGCACTGTGTTTTCGCAGCACAAAAACAAACACACTATACAGGGCCTGCCGGCCATACCCAGCCCCCAACCTGCTATTGTCAATAAAGTTTTATTTAAAGACAGCCAGTTCATTCGTTTACATACGGCCTCTACATGTTGAATTACATATGGCCTTTACATATTGTATTATGTTTTCAGTACTGTAAGCAGTGTTGAGTAGTGGCTGTGTGGCCTCTGAAGTCTAAGATATTCACTCTCTGGCTCTTTACAGAAAACGTCTGCACACATATAATGTAATTGGTCACAAATGGAAAACAGGGTGAAGGCATACAGAGATAAAAGGAGTGTGATTGCAGAGAAGGCTCCAGTGAGCTCGTGATGCAGAAAAACCTGGAGTGACATGAAGGAGTGTCCGG
This sequence comes from Antilocapra americana, assembly GCA_007570785.1. Lineage (NCBI taxonomy): Eukaryota > Metazoa > Chordata > Mammalia > Artiodactyla > Antilocapridae > Antilocapra > Antilocapra americana. Next base: position 28,770 of record SRVM01013605.1, on the reverse strand, counting down.
TTCTGTCAGGGACTGGGTTGGGGGAGGGGAGGGGCAGCACGAACAAAGGCCCTGGGGTAGGAGATGTGTGACGTGTGGGAAGGCAGCAGAGAGCGCTGGCTGGAGCTGTGGACAGGAGGAAGGGGGGTTGCAGATGTAGGTCAGGGAGCAGGGGGTGGACTGGAGGAAGCGGGGTGCGAGATGAGGTCAGAGAGCAGTGGCTGGAGCTGTGTGCACACAGAGGAGCGAAGATGGAACCCGAGGTCAGGGCCTTGTGGCAGGAGCTCCATGGGGATTTGAGAGGCGAAGTGGAGATACAAGTCTGGGACCCGTGGCCGAAGCTGTGTGGACAAAGAGGGGGAAGGTTCCCCTTGAGGTCACACGGACCCATGGCTGCAGCTGTGTGGACAGAGAGGAAGATGACAGAGAGGATGTCAGGAACCCGTGACTGGAGACGTGTGGATAACGAAGAACAAGACTGGAGAGACCGTCAGGCTGCTTGAGCTGCAGCTGTGTAGACGAGGAGGGACGATTGGCCGTAACGTCGTAAGACGAGGGCTGGACCCGTGGGAACAAGGGTGCGGAGGTTTGGAGGGGAAGTCAGAGACCCAGCCCTGTGGACACGGAGCCGCAGGATTGGAAAGGCAGTCGAGGACCAGTGGCTGGAGCGCTCTGTACGAGGAGGAAGAGGCTTGTAGAGAACTGTCTGGGCCAGGGGGCCAGGGCCCTGTGATCAAGAATGAGGAGGACTGCAGTTCAGGTCGGTGACCACTAGATGGAGCCGTGTGGACAAACGGAAAGGGGAATTGGAGAAAGTGAGTCGCTGGAGCTGCGTGGACCGGGAGGATAGTTGGAGATGTGGCCAGACCAGTGGCTGGAGCTGTGTGGACACGGAGGAGGAAGACCACAGAGGAGGTCAGAGCCTTGTGTCCGGAGATGTTTTGAAAAGCAGGTTGAAGGATTTGCCATCAAGTGTCAAGGGGGGCCAGTGGCTGGTGCTGTGTGAAGAAGGATGAGGCGGGTTGGAGATAAAGTCAGGACAAGTGGCTGGAACTAGGTGTGCAAGGAGCAGAAAGACTGGAGGTAAAGTCAGCAACAATGTGGCCAGACCTGTGTGAATAAGGATTAGGAGGTTTGGAGATTTTTAAGTCAGGGACCAGTGACTGGACTAGAAAGAGGAAGCTCTGGCCAGAGGTCAGGGACCAGGAGCTGGAACTTTGTGGACAAGGAGGAGGAATTTTGGAGAGGAGGCCAGGAACCAGTGAGTGGAGCTGTGTGTATAGAGAAGAGCAGGATGGGAGAGAGAGATCAGGGTCCCGTAGCTGTCGCTGTGTAAACGAGGTGGGAGCATAAAGTCATGAAATCAGGGACCCGTGGCTGGGACTGTGGGGACAAGGATGAGGAGGGTTGCAGTTCAGGTCAGTGAGCATGAGATGGAGCGGTGTTGGCAGAATCGAAGAGGTTTGAGAGACAAGGTTAGGGACCAGTTGCTGTAGCTTGTGTAGAAGAAGAGGAGGATGCTTATAGAGAGAGTCAAGGGACAAGTGGCTGGAGTCGTGTTGACATGAGGCGGACGATGGGCAGAAAGGCAGGGACCAATGGCTAGAAGCCCTCTGCACAAGGCCTAGGAGGAGTGGAGAGGAAGTCAGGGAGCAGTGGTTGGAGCTTTGGGACAGAGGAGGAGGTCCTGGAGATGCACTCAGGTGGCTGATGCTGTTTGGTCAAGGAGGAGGTAGATGGGAGATGAGGTCAGGGGCCATGGGTGGAGCTGTGTGGACAAGGAGGAGGGGACACGTAGATGATGTCAGGGACCAGTTGCCGGAGCTGTTTGGACACGGAGCAGGAGAATTGGAAAGGAAACTGAGGAGTGGAAAGGAAACCAGTGCCTTGGGGCGCTCTGTACAAGGAGGTGGAGGACTGCAGGTTGAGAAAAGCACCAGTGACTGGAGCTGTGTATACAAGAAAGACACTTGGAGATAATGTCAGTGACGGGGGGCCATGCTTGTGTGAGCAACGATGCGGAGGTTCATCAATTAATAACTCGGGGACCACTGGCTGTCACTGCATGGATGTGAGTCAGTTCAGTCAGTCATGTCCGACTCTTTGTGACCCCGTGGACTGCAGCACACCAGGCCTCCCTGTCCATTGCCAGCTCTCAGAGTTTATCCAACCAAACTCATCTCCGTTGAGTTGGTGATGCCGTCCAACCATCTTATCGTCTGTCGTCCCCTTCTTCTCCTGCCTTCAGTCTTTCCCAACATCAGGGTCTTTTCCAATGAATCAGCTCTTGGCCTCAGGTGGCCAAAGTATTGGAGTTTCAGCTTCAGCATCAGTCCTTCCAATGAAGGCTCAGGATTGATCTCCTTTAGGATGGACTGGTTGCATCTCCTTGCAGTCCAAGGGACTCTCAAGATTCTTCTCCAACACCCCACTTCAAAAGCATCCATTCTTCAGCAGTTCAGGTCAGTGTCCACTAGATGAAGCTGTGTAGACAAAGAGAAAGGGGAATGAGAGGCAAGGTGAGGGACCAGTGGCTGGAGCTGCGTGAACAAAGGGAAGAGATAATTGACTTGTGACTGAAGGTGTGTGGACAAGAAGGAGGAGAGCTGTAGAGGAGGTCAGGCATCAGTGGCTTGGCTTGTTTTGAGGAGGCATAGGAAGGATGGAAGGACTTGTCTGGGGAGGTATGTGGAGACAAGGATGGAGACTCGAAGGTCAGGGACTCGTGGCTGTATCTTTGTGGGCACAGAGAAAGAGGATGGCAGATGAGGTCAGCAATTGGTCACTGGAGCAACATGGACTCAGAGCAGGAGGGCCGGGGGCTGGAGATCTCTGTTCAGGTAGGAGGACCTCCAGTGACAGTCAGGGACTGGCGGCTGGAGCTGTGTGGACGAGGATGAGCAGGACCACAGTTCAGGTCAGCGACCACTCCGAGAACCTGTGTGGAAAAGACAGCGTGTTATGGGAGACAAGGTCAGAGACAGTGCATGGAGTTACGCACACAAGGCGGCGGGTCTGTGAGGTTGCCAGGGACCTATGGCTGCCACTTCTGTGAACACCGGAAGGTCAGGAACCATTGCCTGGAGCTGTCTGGATGGGGTTTGGTAAGATGGGAAAGAGGGCCAGGACCAGTGGCTTGAGTTATTGGAGATGGAGTTAAAATAGATTATGGGCTTCCCTTGTAGCTCAGTTGGTAAAGAATCTGCCTACAATGCGGGAGACCTGGCTTCAATTCCTGGGTTGAGAAGGTCCCCTGGAGAAGGAAATGGCAGCCCACTCCAGTATTCTTGCCTAGAGAATCCCACGGACTGTAGCCCGCCAGGCTTCTCTATCTATGGGATCGCAAGTGTTGAACATGACTTAGCGACTAAACCACCACCACCACCAAGAATATATCAGAGAGGTCAGAGGTATGTGGACTAGGGTGATGGAAAGTTTAAGACAAGACAAGTGATTTGTGCCTGGCTCTTTCTGCAGAGGAGGAAGAGCATGGTAGATGAGGTCAGGGACCACTGATTTGGAGCTCTGTGGACTCGGCACAGGAGGAGCGCAAAGGAGGCCGTGAAACCTGGTTGAGGCTCAGTGTTGTGGGAGGATATGATTCGTAGTCAAGGCAAGGACTCCTGGCTGGACCACTGTGCGCAACGATGAGGACAGCTGCACTTTGGACCGGTTACCACTAGATGGCGATGTGGAGGAAAGAGGGCTGCACAGGAGAGACAAGCTGAGGGACTAGTGATGGGAGCTTTGTGTTCAAGGAGGACGTTGATTGACAGGTGGCCAGGGACCTATAGATGCAGCTGTGCAAACACAAGGAGGAGTTCCGGGGGCCAGTGGCTGGAGCTGTGTGGGCAAGCAGGAGGAAGATTGGAGAGTTGGTCAGGCACTGGCAGCTGAAGCTGTGGGGGGGGGGGAAGGGAAAGTTAGTTGCAGTCGTGTCTGACTCTTTGCGACCGCACGGACTGTAGCCAGCCTGGCTCCTCTGTCCATGGGATTCTCCAGGGCAAGAATACTGGAGTGGGTTGCCATGCCCTCCTCCAGGAGATCTTCCCGACCCAGGGATGGAACCTGGCTGGGTCTCCTGCATTGCAGGCAGATTCTTTACCCACTCAGCAACCAGGGAAGCCCTACACAAGAGGGAAGGACTGGGCATAATGTTTGGGATATAAGGCCAGATCTGTGTGAACAAGGATGTGGCGTTTTGGAGGTGAGGTCACCTCATCAGGGACTGGGACTGGGACTGTGAGTACAAGGGTGAAGAGGCCTGCAGTTGAGGTCAGTTGGATCAGTTCGCTGACACAGCCACATAGACAAAAAGGAACAGCGATGTTAGACGGTGCTGTGTAGACCAAAAGAATGGCACTGTGTAAACAAAAGGAGTCTTGTGGCTATGAGAGCTGGACTGTAAAGAAAGCTGAGCGCCGAAGAATGGATGCTTTGAAACTGTGATGTTGGAGAAAGACTCTTGAGAGTCCCTTGCACTGTAAGGAGATCCAGCCAGTCCATCCTAAAGGAGATCAGTCCTGGGTGTTCATTGGAAGGACTAATGTTGAAGCTGAAACTCCAGTCCTTTGACCACCTGATGCAAAGAGCTGGCTTGAGGCGTATGGACATGTTGCAGGATAGGGTGGAGAGATAGACTTCAAGTTCTGACTGGAATCTGTGCAAAAGTAGGGTAGAAGATGGGAGAGGAGGTCAGCAACCTTGTGTGTGGATCTCTGTGGATGAGGACAAGGAGAATTAAAGAAGAGGTCAGGGAACAGCGGCTGGAGCTGTGTTGGCAACAGGACGAGGATAGGAGAGGAAGGCAGGGACCCGTGGCTCGACGTATGTGGACACGGAGGAGGATAAATTGGAGAAGGTCAGCCACGTGTGCCTGGCTCTGTGTGGACAAGGGGGAAGAGGATTGTACCTGATATCAGGGACCAGTGGCTGGAGCTCTGTGGGCTCTGAGCAGAAGGTCCAGAAACAGTGGCTGGAGCTCTGAGTACAAGGAGGGAGAGGAGTGTTGATAATGTCAGGTGCTGTGGAAGGACTGATGTTGAAGCTGAAGCTCCAATCCTTTGCCCACCTGATGCGCAGAACTGACTCGTTGGAAAAGACCCTGATGCTGGGAAAGACTGAAGGCGGGAGGAGAAGGGGACGACAGAGGATGAGATGGTTGGATGGTATCACCGACACGATGGACATGACTTTGAATAAGTTTTGGGAGTTGGTGATGGACAGGGAAGCCTGGCATGCTGCAGCCCATGAGGTCGTAAAGAGTCGGACATGACTGAGCAACTGAACTGAACTGAAGGGTGAGGATGACTGCAGTTCAGGTCAGTGACCTCTAGATGGAACTGTGTAGAAAAGAGGAAGGCTGATGAGAGAGGAGGTCAGGGACCTGTTCCCGGTCTTGTGTGTGGACAAGGAGGAGGAGAGATTTGTGAGCGGCCAGGGACGTGTGGGTGCAGCTGTGTGGACACGAGGAGGAAAGGATGGAGGTTTCAGGAATGAGTTCTTTGAGCTGTGCTGACTTGGAAGGAAAGGACTAGAGATGAATTCAGTGACCTGTTGCTGGAGCTGTGTGGACAAGGAGGAGGACATTTGGAGAAGAGATCGGGGACCAGTGGCTGGAGCTTTGGGAACACCAGGCGGAAGGATCAGAAAGGAAAGTCAAGGACCAAGTGGCTAGAGTGCTCTGTACAGGAGGAGTGCAGGTAAAGTTAGGTTCCGGTGCCTGGAGTGGTGTGTTCAAGTGGAAGGAAGGCTGCAGATAGCGCCAGGGACAGGCGGCCGGATCTGCGTGAAGGAGGCTGGGGAGGTTTGTAGATGAAGTCGGTCGCAGGCTGTGTGGACAAAGGTCCTGTGTGAATGGGATGGGAAGGCTTGTACATAAAGGCAGGCCCCAGCGGCTGGGCCTGTGTCAACAAGGATGAGGAGGATCGTATTTGAGGTCAGAGACCCCTAGTTTAGCCGTGTAGACAAAGACCTAGCTGGGGGCTTCCCAGGCGCCTCAGGGGTAAAGAATCTGCCTGCCATTGCAGGAGGCGCAGGTTCGATTCGCAGGTCTAGAAGATCCCCTTGAGTAGGAAGTGGCAACCCGCTCCAGTATTCTGGCCTAGGAAGCCCCATGGATGGCAGAGCCTGGCGGGCTACTGCCCATTATTCAGTGGCAATTCGCTGGACGTGATTGAGCACACATACGGACTCACAGGCGGTGAGGGATGAGGCTGGAGCTGTGTGAACACGGAGGAGGATCATCGGGGTGGAATTCCAGGATCAGTGGTTGGATCTGTGTGGACACAAATGGGGCAAGGTTGCAGAGGAGGGCAGGGACTTGTGGCTGGACGTCTGCAGACAGGGAGGAGTGACTGGAGATGGGGTCGGGGTGGGGATGGGGGTTGTGTCTGGAGCTCTGCTGACAAGGAGGAACAGGACTGCACGTCAAGGCAGTAGACCAGTGGCAGGAAGCTGTGTGAACAGGGAGAAAGAGGCTTGTAAGTGAGGTCAGCGACCACCAGATGCAGCCGCGTAAACAAAGGGGGTGGGGCTGGGAGATGAGGTCAGGGACCTGAGGTCAGGGAGATGCTGGGAGAGGAAGAGGTCAGGGACCAGTGGCTGGGATGTGTGGACAAGGCGAGAGGATGGTTGGAGACCCATCAGGGTGCTTGTGGAAGGAAAAATAAAGGAGTAGGATGGCGGTGTTGAACTCCCTGTGTCATCCCGCAGATTCCTGCTGGCTTTTTACATGTAGTAATGGGCGTGTTTCCATGCTACATTAGTCCCACCATCCTTCCCCCACCCATCTGTTCTCTATGTCTCTGCAGCTCCACTGCTGCCCAGCAAATAGGTTCATCAGTATCATCTTTCTAGCTCCCATATATATGTGTTAATATATGATACTTGTGGGTTTTTTTTTTTCTGATTTACGTCACTCAGTATAATAGGCTCCAGGTTCATCCACCTCATTAGAAGTGACTCAAATGTGTTCCTTTTCGTGGCTGAAGTAATATTGCACTGTGTATATATACCACGGCTTCTTTATCCATCCATCTGCCGAGGAACATCTAGGTCTCTTCCATGTGCTGCTGCTATGTCGCTTCAGTCGTGTCCGACTCTATGCGACCCCATGGATGGCAGCCCACCAGGCTCCTCTGTCCCTGGGATTCTCCAGGCCAGACCACTGCAGTGGGTTGCCATTTCTTTCTCCACTCATGTGCTAGCTATTGTACAGTGAACAGTGAGGTACATGTGTATTTTTCAGTTATGGTTTCCTCCAGGGTATATGTCCAGTGCTGGGATTGGTTAGATCATATAATAGTTTTATTCCTAGTTTTTGTTTTTTTTTTAAGATCTCCATACTGTTGTGCTCAGGGCGGGTGCACTGGGAGGACCCCAAAGGATGGGATGGGGAGGGAGGTGGGAGGGGGGTTCAGCATGGGGAACACATGTACACCCATGGCTGATTCATGTCAACGTATGGCAAAAACCACTACAATACTGTAAAGTAATTAGCTTCCAATTAAAATTAAAAAATTTTAAAAATTTTAAAAATCTGCATACTGTTGTCCATAACAGCTGTACCAATTTACATTCTCACTAACAATGCAAGGGGGGGCTTCCGTTGTGGCTCAGTTGGTAAAAAACATCCGCCTACAAGGCACGAGAGACCTGGGTTGCAAAGATCCCCTGGAGCAGGGAAAGGCTAAACCCACTCCAGTATTCTGGCCTGGAGAGGCCTATGGACTGCATATTCCGTGGGACTATAGTCCGTGGAAGAGTCGGCCGCGACTGAGCGACTTTCACTTTCAAACAATGCAAGAAGGTTTTCCTTTTTTTCCACAGCCTCTCCAGCATTTATTGCTTGATTTTTCCAATGCTGGCCTGATACTTGTTCCTGCGGAACAAGCTGCTGACAGCCCGCAGGCAGGGAGGTGCGGGTGGGTGCTGGGGGGCACTCGGGTCAGCAGGGCGTGACCGAGTCCCGCTCGCTGTACCCACAGCAGGAGCTCATTGAGAGCCTCAGCCGCAAGCTGCGGGTGCTGCGGGAGGCGCGGGAGAGCCTGCTGGAGGACGTGCAGGCCAACAGCGCGCTGGGTGACGAGGTGGAGGCCCTGGCCAAGGCCGTGTGCAAGCCCAACGAGTTTGAGAAGTTCCGCATGTTCATCGGGGACCTCGACAAGGTGGTGAACCTCCTGCTGTCGCTGTCCGGCCGCCTGGCCCGCGTGGAGAACGCCCTCAACAACCTGGATGACAGCACGCCTCCAGGCGATCGGGTACTCCCTGCAGGCGGATGGGTGGAGGGGGGGGGAGGGGGAGTGGAGGCCCCACCGGGTGCCAAGGGTACGCCTGGAAGCCTCCCTGGGCCCGCTGTCCACCTGCTTGCCCAAGGTCTTCTCTCACTCTCTCCCTTCTCGTAGTGGGAGGTCGCCCCAAGATTCCCCGTGTTCAGTTGCTCGGTCGTGTCCGACTCTTTGTGACCCCATGGGCTACAGCACGCCAGGCTTCCCTGTCCATCACCATCTCCCCAAGTTTTACTCAAACCCATGTCCATCGAGTCGGTGATGCCATCCAACCATCTCATCCTCTGTCGTCCCCTTTTCCTCCTGCCTTCAGTCTTTCCCAGCATCAGGGTCTTTTCCAGAGTCGGTTCTTGGCATCAGGTCGCCAAAACATGTTAGCATTATTTTATATGTTCAAACTCACATCAGTTGAGTCGGTGATGCCATCCACAGGCTTATTAGTTAGCATTAGGGACATTGAAAGAGTCCCCTGCTGTCCTCCGCACCAGGGAAGCAGTTTCTGTTCCGCCACCCCCCAACTCCTCTCGCCTAGCTGCCGCTCCCTCCTCCCCCGCCCACCGAGTGGCAGCCCTGTGTCTCCGGCCTCTCCTCCCGGCCCCTCCACCCCCGTGATGCTCCGACGGGGCTGGGGGAGGCCGTTGGGGTCACCAGGTGGCAGAGGAGCGGGGGACTCTGCTGGCGTCGCAAACTGGGACTAAGGACAGAGTGTTCCCTGGCGGTCGCCAGCCGCCACAAGGAGACTGTTTAATGCCATTCCTTGCTTCCTGTCTTGTTTTCACAGCGGGTTACCGGAGGGCAGGGATGGTAGGTGTGCGCCCTGATCTAGGAGTGGGGTCGTCTGTGTGCCCTAGAGTAAGGAACCAGGGCAGCTAGGTGACCGCCCAACCCCCCCCCCGCCCTGGCCCCAGCCCCCGCCTCCGTTTCTCTTCTTCCAACCCGTTGTCCTCTTCACTGTCCGCCTCTACTGGTGCCAGAAGGGTTCAGAAATCCTGCCCTGGGAGGTCTCTTGAAATGCACTGCTTTGGCACACTTTGCCCCCATCCCGGGTGTTGTCAGGGAAACACCTCCGGCACACACGGTGTCCTTCGCTGCTTGCCTGCATCTCCCAGTTTTGGACATTTCTAGGTGCACATGGCTCTCGTGTTCCTCCTGGTATATGCGGACGCCTCGTGTGGGGCTGTATCTTGGCACCTTGTGGCGATGGGGTGGGGAGTGTATCTGGGTACCTCTTGTAGGGATGTATCCCGGCGCCTTCTGCAGGGGTGTATCCCGGCACCTCCTGGAGGACTGTATCTGGGCACCTCGTCGAGGGGTGTATCTGGGTGCCTCCGGCAGGAGTGTAAACTGGCGCCTCATGCAGGGATGTATCCGGGCACCTCGCTGCGCAGGCGGTGGGAGGCGCTGGCCAGCCCCCCCCACCGGGTCCCCAGCAGGCTTGTGCATCTTCTGTCTGTCCAGCAATCCCTGCTCGAGAAGCAGCGCGTCCTGATCCAGCAGCACGAGGACGCCAGGGAGCTGAAGGAGAACCTGGACCGCCGGGAGGGCATCGTCTTCGACATCCTGGCCAGCTACCTGGGCCCCGAGAGCCTGGCGGACTACGAGCACTTCGTCAAGATGAAGTCGGCGCTCATCATCGAACAGCGCGAGCTGGAAGACAAAATACACCTGGGCGAGGAGCAGCTGAAGTGCCTGTTGGACAGCCTGCAGCCCGAGAGAGGCAAATGAGGGCGCACCCAGCCCCGCACCCCGCCCGGCCCTCTCTGGAGGAGAATGAAGATGCTGATGGGGTTGGCGGAGTCATCTGCCCCGGTCCTGTGGCTGCAGCCGAAAACGGCAGCCTATATTTACGTCCTGTCTATGGGGGGCGGGGGGTGCAGGGGGTGTCCTCTCACGGCCAGGTGGCGGTCAGCAAAGCGATAACTCCCATGTGTGCATTTGGGATAAGTTCTTGAATTCTTAGGTTTCTTTTTGGAATGCTGAGCAGAGCGCCTCCCCCCCCCACCCCGCCCCCACCCCTTTGCCGCCGTGGCCCCGAAGCATCCCACTTGGCGCTGGGGCTCGGGGGCACCCTGCGCTTGTGCGCGCTGGGGTCGCCCAGGTTGTCTCAGCCGGTCCTGCCTGCGGTCGCTGAACTCTGGCGCGGGAAGGGACTAGCGAGTCTGTAAGATGATGTGCAGGGGCGGTGGTGGGGGGGGGGGCGGTTGGCCTGGCGCAAGAGCTGTCCCGGGGGTCGCGGGAGGCGCTGGGCAGCTGTGTTTTCCCGTGCGTCCGAAAGTGTTGCGCCTTCGTTGTGTCTGAGGCTGAGCATTATTTATTAATGTGTTAGAAGGGAGAATAGTGGTCCATGCGGTTTCAAGACTAGCGGTGAAATGACGAGCTTTCAGCGCACGTGAAATCGCCACCTGCAGGTTTGCATGCCTGGCTTTTGTTCTTCTGGGATGACACCCGCGTGCGAATGGTATTTTTCCTGCAAAGTCAGATTACCTGGCTGAAAGTGTGTCCGGAGGGTATGTGCTTGCGAGGGTATTTGTTTTCTCCTGTTAAGGCCCCGAGATATATTCCTCATTTACTTCCCCGCCTCCCACCAGAACATTTCTTCTGTGAGTTTATGATCATGGATTGTAATTGGCAGCTCCTCTCGTTGCTTCTCTGGGTTAGTTATGGCAGTGTCAAGGCCACGTTTGCTCTAAGAACCCGTGGTTCTGGCTTTCCAGAGGTCCCTCCCAGACCTGGTCTTTCTTTGCCACAGAGTTCCCCGTTTTATCGTTTGATATTGCAAGGGGGTCAAGAGAGCCTGTTCACTAAAGAAAACACTGTTGAGCTGTTGTTTTCCAGTGCCTGAGTCACGACTAGGAGAAGATAACTTGCGGATCCTGTGTGTTGCATTTGCATACAGAACATATAAAGATCTTTCCAAGTCAGCAGCATGAAAACAGACAGCCCAGTTAAAACATGAGCCAGAGACTGAAATAGACACTTCACCAAAGAGGCTATATGCATGTCAGTCGCCACGATAGGTGTTCGGCCCCTTGTGGCTTGGTTTTCATGGTCTGATTTTTAACCTAATCGTCTGTGTTCCGTCCCAGTTGGGTGAGATGCCTGCACAATAGTGGGAGAAGCCTTAAGATAACTTCATGTCCAGGTGATAATTCAGAGGTCAGATCACATTACTCCTTGTTTCCTCTTAAGCCCATGAAAGGAGTTTTCCAACAGGTGGGGAGATAGCCCTTCGTCACCAGTGGCTAGCGCCTTACCAAAGACAGAAGCACACAGTGTCTTTAGTTAAAGGACACTACTCCACACCTATATGAGCCAGAAGGACAAGCTGGACTGGCCGTGGTGATACCTCTGCAGCCCCAGAGGGAGCCGACCTGGCAGGCTTCAGCGATGCTGGCAATAACCACTCCTTTGGCAGCCCACCCACGCCAAAGAGAAAGGCCTTTTTCTGCACTTTTTATTCTTCTTGAATTAAGCTGTTCTTGATTGAAAAACCCCTCTTCTGCCAGTGAAGTGTCGTCCTCCTCCCCATGTACTATGGTCACTTGCCGTGAAAGTGGGTCACGGCAGAAAAGATAAAGCTAGCTGTCCACGGACACCCCCCCACCTTCCTCCCTTGGGGAGACAACCACAGTGATGTCAGTGTGTTTTGATTTTCACCAAGTTTTATCTGTGATTCTTGCCCTCCTCATACAGTATTGTGATCATGTTGATGATATGTCTGTAAAATGTGAAAATAGAGTTGTTGCCTGTATCCAGTTTTTCGGTGTCTTTTGAAAATGTTGTCTTCTACACAGCAATACACAGGGCTCTGGTGTCCTTTAAGCGAAGCCCATAGAATCACAACGGTCCTGTCTTATTTCCCCATCTGCCTCATAAATGTCTGGTTGGCGGGGACCCAAAGATTGCAGTGAGTCAGTGTGTACAACTTTGTATATAGCTATATTACTGCATATACAAACAATCTGGTGCTAACGTTTCTCCCCTGGCATTCCTGGGTGATGGTGGCTGATGGCTCACCCTGGGTTATCGCTCAGCTGAGACATGCTCTCTGTATCTCGAGGTTGCAGTCTGGGGCCTTGCCTGAGACTTGGATCGTGCCGCCCACCGTGGAAGATGTGTACCGATTTCATGCTCAACACTTAACACTTACCTCTCAACAGATCATCCTGCTTGACCTTAATAAAATAAATGGTGTCTTTCAGTGAATGGAGCGTGTCTTTGTCTTGCATCTTTCTTAAGAATTGGAACGTCCTTCCCGTATGTCAGATCCTTCAGCCACTGATAAGTCATGGGGTTGAATCTGTGTATGTAGGTGTTTGTTTCTGCCTATCAAGTTCAGGCCGGTCAGTCTGCAGCCAGGAAACACCAGGGACACAGGTTGTATCAGTCAGCTGTTGCCACAGCCAGGCTGTGTAACGACCACTATAAAATCACAGCAGGGTGCAGGGAGAAGTATTCCTTTAGAGTAGGAATTTGTAGATCATTTTGCCACACGTGCCTGTCATCTGCCTCCTGGGATCTGTGCCTTTGGCCTGGGCACACCCATGGCCCATGACCGGAGAATAAGCTCAGTCACATCGGTGCCACATGGAGGGAGGTGTTTGCACCTCTGGTGTTCTCACTGCAGCCTGCATCTGGAGGAGAAGCATTCTCTGCACCCGGATGCCCTGCCGGAACCACTGGAGGGCAGATGGCAGCTGCTGCTGGTTGGCAGTGGACAAACTCTTCTGTTTTCGGAGCAGGTTGTTGGGACCCAGAGGTCAAGCAGTTGAGAGAGCGGGAGTCTTCTATTTTTTTTTTTTAATTTATTTTTTTAAATAACTTTGTTGAATTTTGGCTGCTCTGGGTCTTCCTTGCTGCTCGGGCTTTTCTCGAGCTGTGGTGTACAGGCTTCTTGCACGTGGGTCTCAGTAATTGTGGCATGTGGGCTTAGTTTCTCTGTGGCAGGTGGCATCTTCCCAGGTCAGGAATTGAACGCTTTGTCTCCTGTATTGGTGGATTCTTGACCACCGAACCACCAGGGAAGTCCGAGAGAGTCTTCTTACTACTCAAACGTAGGAGGTGAATTTTTATTTGGGATGGGGGGAAACGCATTGTCACAAACTTAGGGACTTTAAGAAGTACACCAGTGCTACATACATTCTTCTTATTACTTTTGCTTCTTCAGGGCCACTCCCGCTTGTCTTTTGAGTTCTGCGAGGATGGAGGGATTTGTCCACAGGGGCGGTGGTGGTACAGTTGTAGACTGGGCTGGTGGGGGTGTGGCTGTGGGAGTCAGTGGTCCTCACGCCGTGCTCCGTGACCCATGGACTGAGGTGCTCAGACTTTGTTTTCTTCAGGGCGAGCCACCTTGGGCATGCTGAATCCTCACGCACTGGGGCATGGGGGACGCTGTCTGCCTCCTCACGCCTGTTGGCCTGACCACCGCAGGGCCACCACACCCTACAAGCCCAGGCAATTGGGGGTGTTTTCTGTATTTCCCATCAAGAGAACCTCGCACGTCACGTGTGTACACATATAGGCTGTGTGCTGAGTCACACTGAGCCAGGAAAAGCATCCCACGAAACCCAACCCATGTCATTCCCCCCCTGCCTCCACTAGATCCCCAAAATGCCTGTGACGACTCCAGTGCCCTCCCCCTGCGTGAAACTGAGGCAGTGAGGTGCAGGGAAAGACCCTTAATGGGTGGCAGGGAACCTTCCTTTCTCATCTCAGCAAAGCCTTGGGCAGAGGAACATCGCTGGAGGCCCCGTCTCTTACCCCCATCTTGGAAGGGTCGCGCAGGGGAAGGCCTGCCCCTTTCAGCTCAAGGTCAGCCTGTTTCTAGTTTACACCTGCTAAGGAAACTCAAGCATGAGGCCTGCCTGACGGTGTCAGACTCCGTGGGCAGGGGCCCTCCACGCACAACAGCGCATGGCCCCGGGAGCACGGCCGGACGCTGTCCACAGGACGTGCCGACAGAGGACACCATCTCCCTTTGGAGGTGTCCTCTCCAAAATGCATCAGACAAACCCAAAGTGGGGGAGAGGCTTTTTATTAAAAAAAATAATAAAGCTGACCAGTTCCCCTAAAAGGTGCCGACGCGATGAGAGACCACCAGAGGGGCAGCTCAAAACCAGAGGGAAGGAAGTCACCTGACCCCAGCGACGACACAGCCCCCTGCACACCCCCACCCCAGGGGGAACTGGACCACAGCAGGAAGAGAACCAGCCTGCTGGTGGGAGAAGTCTGAATAAGGGGTGTAGATCACCATGTGATCAACGCAAAGATCTTTTTCATTTTACCGAAGTATACTTGATTTACAATGTTGTGCTAATTTCTTCTGTACAACAGAATGACACATACATTTTTTTCATATTCTTTTCCATTATGGTTTATTACAGTATACTGAGTATAGCTCCCTGTGCTACATAGTAGAGCCATCTTGTTTATCCATCCTATATATGTACATATGTCAGTTCAGTTCAGTCACTCAAGTCGTGTTCGACTCTTTGCGACCCCATGGACCGCAGCACACCAGGCCTCCCTGTCTATCACCAGCTCCCAGAGTTCACCCAAACTCATGCCCATCGAGTCAGTGTTGGCATCCAACCATCTTGTCCTGTCGTCCCCTTCTCCTCCTGCCTTCAATCTTTCCCAGCATCAGGCTCTTTTCCAGTGAGTCAGCTCTTGACCTCAGGTGGCCAAAGTATTGGAGTTTCAGCTTCAATATCAGTCCTTCTAATGAATATTCAGGACTTTTAGGATGGACTGGTTGGATCTCCTTGCAGTCCAAGGGACTCTCAAGAGTCTTCTCCAACACCGCACTTCAAAAGAATCAATTCTTCAGTGCTCAACTTTATGGTCACCATCTGTAGTGATTTAGGAGCCCAAAAAAATACTGCCACTGTTTCCCCATCTAGGTTTATATATATAGACACACACACATAAACACATATATACAATGGTTCCTAATTCCAAACTCTCAATTGTTCTCTCCCCTCCCCCTTGGGAACCTCAAGTCTGATCTCTGAGTCTGTTTTCTTTCATACATATGTTGATTTCTGTTGTATTTTAGATTCCACACCTAATTAATATCATATAGTATTTGTCTTTCTGCCTCTGACTTGCTTTTTGCTGACTTAGTATGATCAGACCCATCCATGTGGCTGTAGATGGCATTCCTTTGTTTTTTATTTTTTTGTTTATGGTTGAGTAATAATATCTCTGTATATATGTACCACATCTTTATCCATTCATCTGCTGCTGGACATTTTGTTTGATTCATGGCTTGGCTATTGTGAACAGTGCTATGAACATGGGAATGTATGTATCTTTTTGAATTAGTGTTGTCTGGATATATGCCCAAGGATGGGATTGCTGGGTCATATGGTTGGTTGCTCTACTTCTAGTTTTTTAAGGAGCCTTCATACTGTTCTCTGAAATGGCTGCATCAATTTACATTCCTACTAACCATGTAGGAGGGTTCCCTTTTCCCCACACCTTCTCCAGCATTGTTTGTACGTTTTTTTTTAGGATGGCCATTCTAACCAGTGTGGGCGATACCTCACTACAGTGTTGATTTGCATTTCTTTAATAAGTAGTGGTGGTCAAGGTGAATTCCTTGATTCCCAGGGTCATACTATGGTGACTGGTGTCATTTCCACTTGGTTAATCTTGGGTGAAGAATGTGATGTTGTTATTGTGCTTAGTTGCTCAGTCATGTCCAACTCTTTTCCACCCCATGGACTGTAGCCTGCCAGGCTCGACCATGGAGTTTCCCAGGCAAGAATACTGGAGTGAGTTGCCATGCCCTCCCTCCTCCAGGGGATCTTCCCAACCTGGGGAATCGAACCCAGGTCTCCCACATTGCTGGTGGATTCTTTACTGTCTGAGCCACCAGGGAAGCCCAGAGAATACTGGAGTGGGTAGCCTATCCCTTCTCCAGGGGAACGCCCCAACCCAGGAATCGAACTGGGGTCTCCTGCAAGAATGTGTGGAGATGTGCTATTTGCAACTTTTTTTTTCCCCAGAAGCTAACCGGTTTTTCAGATGGAAAAGGTGCTCAACTGGTTGCTTTCCACAGTTTCAAAGGAGGATTTCCTTCTGTGCCTCCTCACTCCAGCACTTTCCTCTGGTGTGTGAGGGGAGCTTCAAGGCCCAGTTGAGAATACAGGAAGGCCAGCGTCAAGCTGGGGCCCTTGGACCTCTTGGGCTTTCAGAAGACTCTTGCTTTAAGCCGTCAGTAACTGTTGGGGAGGGTGCTTATCTGTGCTTGTCCAGCGAGGTAGCTGATGTGGTCAGGAGGAGTGAGCGTGGGCAGCCCGCCCGTGGGGGCTGGGGGAGGGGGGTGGGTGCTCAAAAGCCAGCCTTTACTGCTGGGGAAAAGGAACACAGGATTTCTGGCCCCTTGGCGGCGGAGGCTCAGTCCCTTCACCATCCCAGTTCTGTGCTGGGGTGGAGGTGTCGTGGGGGGCCTGTGCATGTCCAGGTTTGCGCTCAGGCAGACCTGGTGGTACTACCCTCGGCCTTGAGGCGAGAAAGGGGTAGAGCTCCGAATCCGACTGGGAGCAGTTGGGGGGTGGGGGGCAGTGCGGGCTTCAGCCTGAGAAGGGAGGCTGGCATTTCAAGATTTGAAAAACCCCGGGATCTTGGGGGCACGTGGGGAGCATAGTTCCGCGTGGAAGGTGATGATGCGCTCGAGCTGGTGCGCAAATGCCTTGCGCTCTTGAGTGCTGGACGCTTGCCAGGAAGCCTGCACCGAGGCACCAGATTTTAACTTTCCGCTTGGGGTTTTCCCGATCGCATGTGCGCCTGGACTGCAGCTGTACACACACACCCGCCCCGCACCCCGTGATTAAACATTGCTGATTGGAACACCCGCCTGGCTCGAGAGGCGCCGTTCCAGCGGAATTACAATTCCGGGAAGCCGTTGCGGGACTCTTTCTGAGTATTGGGTACGAAGGGCCTCCAGTCCCCCGAGGGGGTGGGGCCGGGTCCCGTGACGTCTCCGCGTGAGCCCCCGGTGCGGACGTGTGACTTGTGTGTACGTTCGTATCCAGGTTTGTTTCCCCCGGCATGACAGAAGATGGGGAAACACTCGTGTGCAGACAGGAAGGCGTGTGTGGATGGCACTAGCTACCAGTTTTACAGCAATCCTGGAGCTCCGCGAGCACGCATACCCGCCGGCCTTCTCAGCTGGATGAAGAACCATCTGCCGGTCCTGACAGGCCAGCCGCAGAGCACGGTTTCTCCGGGGACAGCCCCGTACCCCTTAACGCATCTCCTCAGAGCGCTCTCCCTGTGGTTTGCCGGCCGTTCCGGGGAGCGGCTGTACCCAAGCCAGCTGAGGTTCCTTTAGGCCCTTCAAAGGTACTCCCTTCTCCTGTTTCTGTGCCCGAGTCCTTCCTTCCCTGTACAGGACAGGATGCCAGGGCTCTCAGGATGTACCGTGCCAGGTCAGGTAAGGTGTTGGTGTAGCCCATCCCTCCCCTCACATGTCGCCATTTTCCGTGTTTTTTTTTTTTTTAAGAAACAGGATTTCTTAACTACCTCTTTTTGTCTTTTTTTTTTAAAGTTGGAGTCTAGTTGCTTTCAAATGTGGTGCCCATCTCTGGTACAGCAGACTGACCCAGTGATGCACACAGAGACATTGTTCATAGCCTTTTATGGTTTGTCACAGGATACTGAATATAGCTCCCTGCATTCTTCAGGACCTTATTGTTTATTCTGAATGTAGTAGTTTGTATCTACCAAACCCCTACACACAGTCCATCATTCCACCTCCCGCTTGGCAACCACAGGTCTGTTCTGTATGAGTCTTTTGTTTGTTCTACAGGTATGATCATTTGCGCCATATTCTGGCTTCCACTCCAGATATGCAGATGACACCACCCTTATGGGAGAAAGGGAAGAGGAACTAAAGAGCCTCTTGATGGAAGTGAAAGAGGAGAGGGGAAAAGCTGGCTTAAAACTCAACATTCAAAAAGCTAAGATCATGGCATCCAGTCCCATCACTTCGTGGAAAATAGTTGGAGAAACAATGGAAACAGTGAGAAACTATTTTCTTGGGCTCCAAAATGACTGCAGATGGTGACTGCAGCCATGAAATCAAAAGCCACTTGCTCCTTGCAAGAAAAGCTATCATCAACCTAGACAGCATATTAAAAAGCAGAGACGTTACTTTGCCGACAAAGATCCATCTAGTCAAAGCTGTGGTTTTTCCAGTAGTCGTGTATGGATGTGAGAGTTGGACTATAAAGTAAGCTGAGCACCAAAGAATTGATGTTTTTTGAACTATGTGTTGAAGAAGACTCTTGAGAGTCCCTTGGATTGGAAGGAGATCAAGGCAGGAGGAGAAGGGGACAACAGAAGATGAGACGGTTGGACAGCACCACCGACTCAATGAACATTAGTTGGAGCAAGCTCTGGGAGTTGGTGATGGACAAGGAATCCTAGGATGCTGCAGTCTATCTGGTTGCAAAGAGTCAGATACGACTAGCAACTGAACTGAAATGGCTTCCACACAGAAGTGATAGCGTATGGTATTTGTCTTTTTCTGTCTTATTTTACTTAGTATTATACTCTCTTTGTTGTTGTGTAGTCACTGAGTCATGTCTGACTCTTTTGCAGCCTTATGCCCTGTAGCCCACCAGGCTTCTCTGTTCATGTGCTTTCCCAGGCAAGAATCCTGGAGTAGTAGCAAGTCCCTTTTCCAGGGGATCTTCCCAACCCAGGGATCAAACCTGGGTCTCCTGCATTGCAGGTGGATTCTTTACCACTGAGCCACCTGGGAAGCCCATGATACTCTCTAGGCCCATCCACACTGCTGCATTGTTTCCGTCTTTGTTTTTTTAATGGCTGGATAGTGTTCCATTAAATAGGCATCATGTCATCTTTGTCCATTCATCCCTCGCTGGACTTTTAGGTTGTTTCCATTATGTGTAGTGCTATTGTGTGTAGTGCTGCTGTGAACATAGGGGTACATGTATCTTTTTGAATTACAGTTTTGTCTGGGTATATTCCCAGGAGTGGGATGCTAGATCATATAGTAATTCTATATTTAGTTTTTTGAGAAACTTTTTTAGTGGTCTCCATAGTGGCTGCACAAATTTACATTTCCACCAACAGAGGTAGAGAATACCCTTTTCTTCACATCCTCTCCAGCATTTTTAACTGTGTATTTTTGAAATCAGCTTTTTATTTAGCAGTGCTAGGACGTTTCTTTATTCTTCCTAATGTGGAATTGTGTTACGTCCCATTGTTAAGTTTATAAAATGGTTTATTTTACATATTCTCTGGGTTTTCTTCTCTTGCCTGGGTTTTCTTCTCCCTATTTGTCCCCATTGTAAGTTCAGTTATAAAGGTCACTGGGTATGTATGTTTCATGGACATGTTTGCAATTTCTCTGCTCATAAATTTGTTACAGAAACATACACAGAGGATTCCAGTGGAATTTCAGCTTGTATGTGAAATGTAGTCCTCACTGCTCGCTCATTGACATGATGTCTCATTTGTTACAGAAGTCCCATCTGAAGCTCTCCCGTCTTAGCGGCTGCCTTATCTAGTCCATACCGCCATACTCTTGTGGACCATCTGTGATCCAAGACTCAGCAGGAAGAGGGTGGTTTCCTGTGAACTAAGGGTATGTTTCCTAATGTGCTTCTTGTCATCGGTCTGTCCCAACTCAGTCTCCCCGATGTGGGCACCACTGCTGCTGATGCCTGCATGTATAGGTTGCCATCGCTTTAAGAAAAAAATGTCATTAACTCCAGGTGAGATGGGTTCGGTACCGTGTCTAGGGGACAAGAGACAGGGATGAGGGGACATGCCTGAAGCAGTCACACAGATGTTAAAAGGGAACTGTTAGGGGCTTTGGAGGAAACATACTCCCCTCTGGCAAAGGGCCGGGAGATACAGAGCAGAGCAGGTGAAGAGGACATGCCACCATCAGCAACAGAGATGCCACCGTGGTGTCCATGACCCAGCAGCTGAGAATGTTGGGGTGCATCCAATAGATACGGAATGCGGTGACTGCAAGGCCGAGGAGACTAACTCACAGGCCAGACTAACTCACAGAGTGGCTGAAAGCCGTTCTGTGCTCAGAGGGAGGAGACCCGGAGCGGAGAGCAGAGTGTGTAAGTGGGGGCCACCCACCCGTAGGGAGGAGCTGCCCTTTGAACTAGCCCCCCTCCTCACCAAATGCTTAGTCCCTTGGAGTCTGGTTAGTAGGTGTTCTGCCTTCGTGACTGTGTATGTTTTGGTGTGGTGAGATAGACAAGAGGTACATAATTTTCACATCTTTAAGCATACTGGCCTTGGCGTTCAGGATGGTAACACTGTGCAACCAGCTGACCAGCAGCCTCTGGAACTTTTTCATCTCCTCAGAACGAGACTGATACTCACTGCTGAGCGAGTTCCCCTCCCCTGCCCCCACCCCAGCCCTGGTCACCGCTCTTTTACTTTCTGTGTCTGTGAACTGGACTAGTCTGGGTCCTACAAAAAGTGACATTGTTCAGTATTTGTCTCTCTTTACCTGGCATATTTCCCTCAGCATAGTTAGTCCTCAGGGTTCATCCTTTTTGTAACATGTGTCCAGGTTTCCTTCCATTTGAAAACGGAGAAATGCCGTTATGTGGATCGACTGCGTGTTGTCTATCTGTTCATTTGTGGGTGGAGAATTGGGTCACTCGTACATCTTAGCTATTGTGAATAATGCTATTAAAACATGAGTGTAAAAAAAAAAAAAAAACATAAGTGTACCACTATCTGAATGCCTCCTTTTACTTTGGGGTATGCTGTAAAGATTGGAGGCAAAAGGAAAAGGGGGTGACAGAGGATGAGATGGTTAAGTAAGTGTTAAGTAAGTCTTAGTTGCTCAGTCCTGCCCAACTCTTTGGGACCTCATGGACTGCAGCCCACCAGGCTCCTATGTCCATGAGATTTTCCAGGCAAGGGTACTGGAGTGGGTCACCATTTCCTTCTCCAGGGGATCTTCCCAACCCAGGGATCGAACCCAGGTCTCCTGTACTGCAGGCAGATTCTTTACCAACTGAGCTACAAGGGAAGCCCTGAGATGGTTAGATAGCATCAACAACTCAATGGACATGAGTTTAAGTAAACTCAGGGAGGTAGAAAATGATAGAGAAGCCTGGTGTGCTGCAGTCTGTGGAGTCCCAAGGAGTCAGAGTTGATGTACTGACCGAACAACACCAAATATGTCTATCCAGAAAAGAAATTCCAAACCATGTGGTGAGACTTTGTTTTAAGGAATCAATGTGCCATTTTTTTTTACAGCGGTTGTACCAGTTTCTCCACATTGTGGCCAATGGTTGCTGTTTTCTGTTTGTCTAACAGCAATTCTGTTGAGTGTGAAGGAGCATTTCATTGAATGTAAGACCTTTCAAGCAGGTCAGGTTAAGTAATAAGCAGGAGATTCTGATACAGAGATGGAAGATAGAAAGATATTTGCAGTAGTTAATATAACTAGAACTGAACTTGTAAAAGGCATACTTTGTTTCCCTCCTGCTTGACTTTTCATTCTGCAGATATTGATTAAGCAACTTCTCTGGCCCAGGTTTGGACTTTGAGGGTGTCTCTTGTCTTTCTTCATCAGTGGATCAGCTTGTTTGAAAAAAACAAAGAGTCCTCTAAATATTTCTGAGAGCAGACAGATTGCAAGTTCTTGAAGTATTATTGGACTGAGGAGATGGTGAGGTTGTAATGATTGAAGGGAAGATACCAGGGGAGTATTTGTGTCCTGTAGATTGTGTGTGATGCATACAGACTCCCAACTTTCTGCTTGCCTACTCACAGTGTCATCCTTCAGTATTGTGGCAATAGCTGACTGATGTCTTGTGAATATGATGGGGACTTGGAGCTGAATCTATAACCGGAGGGAAAAGCTTCTGTTTCTGTAACTTTGCCACATTCCCATCGTGTGACAGTCACCTTGAGAGCTAGCTGGCCTTGTTGGTCTCCCAAAAGGAGACACTCACAGCCTGATTACCACCAGTTCTGGTGGCCTTTCCTAGGATGAGCACATCCATCCTAAGGAGTGACCAGGCCATTCTCACTTTGGCCGATGTTACTGTGGATGGTACTTTGTCCCATTCTCAGTTTGGCTGATGCCACTCTGGCTGGTACTTTGTCTCCCCGGTGCACCCATTGTAAGAGTCTCTGACAACATCCCTCACTCCAGCAGAGGGCACCTGCGATCACGTTTCTTCCACTGTCACTCTGATTCTCCAAAGGTCCCTTGTTCAGTAGTGCTCACACCCTCGCTGCACACTGGAACTGTCCTGGAGCTTTCAAAATCTCTGCCCTTTTCACGTCCCCTGAGCAACGGACTGAATCCATAGTTGGGAAGTGTTGCCCCGGTTTCTTCCTCTTCCTGGATGCTTTTTTTTTTTTAATTTAAATTCACCTTTATTAAAGTAAAACCTCTATCTAAACCTCTATTTAAAATATGACACATCCAAAATAGTCATTAAAAGGTTAAGAGGGAGGAGGTCTTGTTTCTAATGTTTTACAAAGAAATCTATCTCTAGTATGAAACATCATACTGAGATTGTAATATTCTTGTGGTCCAAATGTTTAAGCTGTTGTTTAAGCTTTTACATTGTGGGGTAAAAAAACAAAAGGGCAGGGTATGTGTGTGACTTTATAAAGTCTATCAAAGGTAATCATAAAACAATGTAGCAATCAATCAATCCAAAGATCAATACCCTCTAACTGTAATGTATCTTTTTCATTCAACAAATATTTGTTCATGATATACTAGATACTGCAGAGACCATAATGAAAGAGGAAGAAGCATTCCTGGCCCCCCAAGAACTGTACAATCTTCTGGGGCACACAAACATTGAAGAAACTATTACAAGTGCAATGTGGAAGGAGCTGAGACTTGGAGGGATCAGGTCTAAAACTTTTTCTTTTACTGTTATCCTGTGCATCATGAGGAGGCAGGGAAAGCCTACAAAACAACATTTGAGAAATACAAAAACATTTGAAAAAGGGTAAAGCTTTTCCTTTATCAGACAGCTCTTTGAGCTTCCCGCCCTCTTGCCCCTAAAAGGTGAGGTAGGATGATGTACTCTGAAGCCACTTCCCATGTAACTTTAGGCAAGTTACTCAGCCTCTGTCCTGAGTGCTTCCACCTATAAAATGAGGATAAGCATAGTTAGTAGTTCTTTAGGAAGGTAAATGGAGTCAATAACCCTACAGTCGGTAGACCTTACAGACGTGAAACTTTCCAAGACCCTCCAGTGTGTAGGTGGATTAAACAAGAGCAAACCTTTTTTTTTAAAACTTACCATGGTGATACTAAAACACTATGTACCTTGCTCGGTCTTACTCTCTCACAAGTTTACAGTGGAGTCTTTCTCATTCTTTTGTTTTTCCTCTACCTATTTGCACTGATCACTTAGGAAGGCTTTCTTATCGCTCCTTGCTATTCTTTGGAACTCAGCATTCAGATGAATATATCTTTCCTTTTCTCCTCTGCGTTTAGCTTCTCTTCTTTTCTCAGGCCTTCTCAGACAGCCATTTTGCCTTTTTGCATTTCTTTTTCTTGGGGATGGTCTTGATCACCACCTCCTTTATAAGAGCTTCTGTGATATTTGATGCTAAAAACAATGCCCTCTAAATTCCGTTTTGGGAAGTAGTTAACTCTGTATAAAAATCCTTATGTTAACATGAAGTAGTATATTATATGAATTAATAATTTAAAATTTCTCAATTTTAATCTCTAATAATAAAACATACAACCTGCCTTAACAGAATCTCCTTGAGCTTCTCAATAATTTTCTTTTCCCTTACTGTGGTAAATAGACATAAAAGCTGACCGTTTTAACCATTTTTAAGTGTACAGTTTAGTGGCATTAACTACTTTTTTAATATTTGCCGAGGTCCAGCCCCGGTGGGTCCGAGGGTCTTGAGGGAGGAGTGGCGTAGGTGAAGTACTGAGCTGAATCTGTGTGGTGATGGAGCAGTCTCTTTATTGTTGTTGGTTTAGTTTTTATACCCAAGAAACACACCCATTACATCACAATTATTCTATACAATCTTTTGTTTTATGCCTACCATCAACAACCTTAACATTAAGCTCATTTTCCTTGAAGAAGTTGGATTTCTGCATAATCAGATTTAACAATAGTATGTTTACCATTTGAATGTCTCCAGCATACTTCGATAAGTACATCAATCTAAGTAGAAAGGTTACATTTCTCTTATTAGGTGAAACTATGTAGAAGCTAGAGGGAAGGGCTTAAGCTTGAAACTGTTTTATTCTATTAACCTACTCTGAGGAAAGAGAAAAGAGGACAAAGAGACAGTTTAGCAGCACTGCTTTAACAATAAAACCCTATTAACCTTACAACTTCTATAATGAATTCCTATGTCTACATCATCCTAAAGCAATCAGTGTCTCCAACTATGCTGGCCACAGTTATGAGCATTCCTAAGTCCCATTCCAGCCTGGTTTCTTCAAGGAAAGGAGCCTCCTCCGTTGAGTGGTCGGGGGAGTGGAGGTGGAAAGGTGACCCAAGGACGAGCCCTTATGGTGGTGGCCTTGCCATGACCTCCAGAGAACTCTTGGTAAACTCCCCAGTAATAAGTAGGAGGTGTAGTAATCTATTTAAATGTCCCTTATTCCTCCTTTGTCCTCAGGGAAGGGAATTCACCTTCCCGAATCCTCTGGGGAAATTATCTCAGGATAATTTCTAACTGGGACTGACCTACTGAGATGAGCTAATGTTCTGAGGATGGACAAAACTCCCAAGAAAAAGACCAGGAGGGGCCTTGCCCGGGATGCCCCAAAGGAAAATCCGCATTGCAGTTTCCTTCTTAGTCTCGTGACCTTGTCATCCGAGTGAGGGGCAAATATTGCACAACCTTTACAAAATCCCCCTGCTCTTCCAACTTCTCATTTAATGGCTCCCTCTTCTTCTGTTCTGCCAGGAATTACAGTTGACTGCTCAACTCAGAGACATTGTAACTTCCTGCTGTTCTGTTTCTCTCCCTGTTTTCAATTCATTGATGGATTAGCTTTGCTGTAAGACTCGGAACTCAAACTGGGGTTCTCTAACAACCTAGAGGGGTGGGAAGCAGATTCAAGAGGGAGGAGACATATGTACAACTACAGTTAATTCATGTTAATTTAATTCATGTTGCTGTATAACAGAAATCAAACTAATATTGTAAACCAATCATCAGTCAATTAAGAAAAGGATGTTTCAGGCAAAAACTTAAAGTTGTGGTAAAGAAGATGTACTGTGTGATGGGGATGTTGACCACAGAGAGACAAGTATGCACTTGTAAGGAAAGCTATTCAAAATAACTTTGCTGAAAAACATGTAAGTTACAGATGTTAGTGTAGAAGTGGTCATACTTCTGTGAAAATTAAGAAAGAAGTTTCCCTTTATATACTTGTAAACAGAATGTATATCGAAACTCCAAATGTATATGCATAGCTAACAGAAGCCCATGACTTACCTCTCATTAATATTCATGTCCATCGCGAATAAGTATATTATTCTCGTGAATGTTCTGTGGGTGCTGGGTGGCCTTTGATTGCCCTGGGACAGCAGTCTGGGCCAACTTCTAAGTCCAGAAGCTGAGGTGGCATGCCATCTCCTTACCGTACTTGAATGTTTTCTGTTTAAAATGTTCAGTTACCTGAACATTCAAATCCTTCCTAGCAGCCTACCTGCTCCAGCAGGTAGTGAGTTAAGTGCACCCAGCTCAATTGTCTCCGTTCCTTGGCCATATGCCTTGTGGCCAAAACACCCAGAACAGAAGCAGTATTATATTTAATAAAGGCTTTTGAAAGCAGTACACAATCAAAAAAAGAAAAAATCTTAAGCAATTTATTTGGGACACTGACAAAAATCAAGGGTGAGGCAGGAGCAAGGATTCAGTGGAGGGCACTGAGGGGGTCCTAGGTGGGAGAGAGGAACAGGGTGAAAGATTCTGCCAGGGTGATACCAGCAGTCCCCTGTTATGGGCGGACTGTTCCTGATGGATGTGCGTTCATAAAGATCACTTTTTTTTTTTTGGAAAATAATTGTCTATATATCAAATTGAAGAAACAATTTAGGGAGTTCCCTGGTGATCCTGTGGTTAGGACTTTGCCTTCCAGTGCAGTACTGTGTGGGTATGGGCCCCTTCATAACTCACTGAGTTCTGCATTAGATTACGTACTCCTTCCGACATGTAACTGAGCCTTCACAATACGAATAGCTTTCAGAATTACTACAGCAACCAAGTAGTCGTACATGTTACAACATGGATGAACTTTGAGAAGAGTCAAAACACAAAATACTGCCCCTCATATAAGTCTAGTCTATTCTGCCATGTAGACTTCTTGTATGGAATGTGCATAAATTATTTAACCAGGCCCTCTTGTTACCACCAAAATTTTTCCCCCCTTTTCTTTCCTTTTTTTTTTTTTTTTATGCTCACGCATGTCAGGCTTACATGCATTCTTTTATTGGGCTTCACAACTACATTCCAAGGCTTTATTATCCCCTCTATTTATTTATTTATTTTATTGTTTTTGCCATACAATGACATGATATCAGCATGGGTTTACATATGCTCCCCCTCCAGAACCCCCCTCCCTCCTCCCTCCCCCCACCCGGGAAATCTCGCTGCACCAGTCCCGAGCATCAATCCTGGGCTGGCGATTGATTAGACATATGATAATTAACATGTTTCAATGCCCTTCTCCCATATCATCCCACCCTTACCCTCATCCACAAAGTCCACGAGTCTATTCTATACATCTGCGTTCCTTTTGTTGTCTCCCATGTTGGGTTCTCATTACTGTCTTTCTAAATTCCATATATATGCGTTAGTTTACCGTATTGTTGTTTTTGCTTCTGGCTTACTTCACTCTGGATAATGGGCTCCAGTTTCATCCATCTGAGTAGAATTGCTTCAAATGAATTTTTTTTAATGCTGAGTAATATTCCATTGTGTATATGTACCACAGCTTTCTTATCCATTCGTCAGTTGATGGGCATCTAGGTTGCTTCCATGTCCTGGCTATTGTAAACAATGCAGCGATGAACACTGGGGTGCACGTGGCTCTTTCAATTCTGGCTTCCTCGGTGTGTATGCCCAGCAGTGGGATTGCCGGGTCATATGGCAGGTCTATTACAAAGACGCTGTGTTGACTGTTTTTTGACTGAATGTTTGTGATCAATCTTAAGTTATGTCTTTGGACAAGTACTCTGAAGTAGAACTGTCTCTTTGAAAGTTTACAAACAGACAGTAAACTGTCTGTTTTTAAGTCTTTCAGTAAATATTCCCAGATGGCCCTTCAGAAAATTTGCTTGGCCTGTGCTCCCCAGTGCAGAGCGTGAGGGTCAGATGTCTCTGGAGAGAAATAATCGTACTTGCATCTCAAATACAGCCCTGCTGATCCACAGCAGTATAAAAGTAGGGGAGGAGAACAGAGATAGCGGGTTGAGTATGTGGTTCTAGGCCCACATTTCCAAACTCACGATGCCCTGTATTTGTTTGCAGTTCCCTTGGGTACACATCTGCCATGCCCTTGGTCATCAATAGCACCAGCTGCCAAATAGTGGGTTTTGCAGTAGCCACTATTGGGTGGATCCTCGGCACCACTGCCATGGGCTTTGTGGAGTGGCGAGTATGGTATCTAGACAACACCTCACACTTCTCTGACCTGGTCTGCGTGGGAATGTGGAGAGTCTGTGTCTTCCATCATGCCAACATCACCTCAGCTACTTCGTGTCACAGTTACAGCTACCATGAAACGTACCTGCCTCTTGACATCCGTGTTTCTCAAAACCTCCTACTGATGGCCAGCATTCTAGGACTCTTGGGGAAAGCCTCTGTTACTTGGGCACTCAGAAATGTGTCCATGGGAATTCCCAAGAATACAACCTACAAAGCGTTTGTCACTTCAGGAATTCTCAACGTAGCTGCTGCTGTTTGTATCTCACTGGCTGTCCTCTGGAACTACCACTCTGTGATGACTGAAGAGGGTATTGTCTTCCCCCCGTCTTTCAATGTACCCTTCAAGCCACGTGCTCAGCAGCTCGGCCACGCTGTTACAGTGGCGTGTCTAGCTGCCTTTGTGCTGCTCCTAAGTGGGTGGTGTTTTCTCTCTTACAAATTACCCCCGTATAGCCAGGTGCATCCCCAAGTAGGAATGTAGATGCCTGTTTGCACTGACCTAGCAAATCCAACATTACCAAAAGTTTGTGGGGAATCATACCACAATGCATAATGAAATTTCCAAGGACTCAAGACCATGGCAATAAAGTTTTTGGCAAAAAGCAGTATACCGTTTACTTCAGTTTTAATCTGTGTCTGATTTGATTCATTGATTCAGTTAAGGAATTTCACTTAAAAAATCTTGCCAATCTGCCAGTTTTCATTTTAATTATTGCCTAATCACAACACTATAAATCTAGTGTATGGAAGTAACAGTTTCTGAAATTTTTACATTTCCTTCCTCAACTATTGCTAAAAACTGATTTATTTCCTATGC
>SRVM01013604.1:0-22889 GCA_007570785.1 Antilocapra americana | reverse complement strand
AGATGGCAATGATAACCTTTATGTGAGATAGCAAAAGAGACTCAGATATATAGAACAGTCTTTTGGACTCTATGGGAGATGGCAAGGGTTGGATGATATGGGAGAACGACACTGAAACATGTGAATTATCATATGTGAAATGAATTGCCAGCTCAGATTTCATGCATGATACAGGGTTCTCAGGACTGGTGCACCGGAATGACCCAGAGAGATGGAATTGGAAGGGAGGTGGGAGGCGCGTTCTGGAAGGTGAACACATGTATACTCAGGGCGGCTTCATGTCAATGTATGGCAAAACCAACACAATAATGTAAAGAAAAACATTTTAAAAAGTAATTTAATTAATAAAAAATAGAAAAACCAAATGAGCATAGAAGAAGCCTATCTCAACCTAGTAAAGGACATATTTGATAAGCCCACAGCAAACATTATTCTCAATGGTGAAAAAATGAAAGCATTCCCCCTAAGATCAGAAAGAAGAAAAGGGTGTCTACTTTCACCACTATTATTCAACACAGTTCAGGAAGTTCTAGTTACAGCAATCAGAGAAGAAAAATAAATAAAAGGAATTCAGATCTGAAAAGGAGAAGCAAAGCTCTCACTGTTTGCAGATGACATGATACTGTGCACAGAAAACCCTAAAGAGACTATCAGAAAATTACTAGAGCTCCTCAGTAAATTTATCAAAGTTGCAGGATGCACAGAAATCACTTTCATTTCTATATATTAACAATGAAAAATCAGAAGAAGACATTAAGGAATTGATCCCATTCACGACTGCAACAAAAAGAGTTAAATATACAGGAACAAACCTACCTAAGGAGACAAAAGATCTGTTCACAGAAAATTATGATACTAATGAAAGAAACCAAAGATGACACAAACAGATGGAGAGATATTCCTTGTTCCTGGGTAGGGAGAACCAATATTGTGAAAATGACTATATTACCAAACACATTTTTCAGGTTTAATGTGATCCCTATCTAATTACCAATGACATTTTACACAGAACTAGAACAAAAAATTTCACAATTCATATGGAAACACAAAAGACCCTGAATAGCCAAACAAGTCTTGAGAAAGAAGAATGGAGCTGGAGGAATCAATCTTCATGACTTCAGATTATACTACAAAGCTGCAGTCATCAAGAACAATATGTCACCAGTGGAACAATATGAAAACCCAGAAATAAACCCATGCATTCTTGGGCACCTTATTTTTGACAACGTAGGCAGGAATATACAATGGGGCAAAGACGGCCTTTTCAATAAATGGTGCTGGGAAAACTGGACAGGTACATGTAAAAGAATGAAATTAGAACACTTTCTAACATCATACACAAAGACAAACTTAAAATGGATTAAAGATTTAAATGTAAGATGAGAAACTCTAAAACTCTTAGAGGAAAACATAGGCAGAAGACTTGATGACATAAATTAAAGCAAAATCCTCTATGACCCACCTCCTAGAGTAATGGAAATAAAAATGAAAGTAAACAAGTGGGACCTGATTAAAGTTAAAAGTTTTTGTACAGCAAAGGAATCTATAAGCAAAGTGAAAAGACAACCCTCAGAATGGAGAAAATAATAGCAAGTGAAACAACTGACAAATGATTCATTTCCAAAATATGCAAGCAGCTCATACAACTTAATGCCATAAAAACAAACAACCCAATCAATAAGTGGGAACAAGATCTAAACAGACATTTCTCCAAAGAATATATACAAATGGCTAACAAACACATGTAAAGATGCTCAGCAGTGCAAATCAAAACTACATGAGATATCACCTCACACCAGTCAGTATGGCCCTCATCAAAAAGACTACAAACAATAAATGCTGGAAAGGGTGGGGGGGAAGGGAATGCTCTTGCACTGTTGGTGGGAATGTAAGTTGATACAGCGACCATGGAAGACGGTATGGAGATTCCTTCGAAGACTAAGAATAAAACCACCATGTGACCCAACAATCCCACTCCTAGGCATATGCTCTGAGGAAACCAAAATTGAAAGAGACACGTGTATCCCATTGTTCATTTCAGAACTACTACAATAGCTTGAAAATGGAAGCAACCTAGATGTCCATTGACAGGTGAATGGATAAAGAAGTTGTGGTACAATAGAATATTATTCAGCCATAAGAAAGGATGCATTTGAGTCAATTCTAATGATGTAGATGAACCTAGAACCTAATATATAGAGCGAAGTGAGTCAGAAAGAGAATGATAAATACCATATTCTAATGCATATATACTGAATCTAGAAAAATGGTTCTGAAGAATTTATTTACAGGGCCACAATGGAGAAACAGACATAGAGAATAGACATATGGACATGGGGAGAGGGGAGGAGAGGGTGAGATGTATGGAAAGAGTAACATGTAAACTTACATTACCATATGTAAAATAGATAGCCAACAAGAATTTGCTGCATGACTCAGGAAACTCAAACAGGGACTCTGTATCAACCTAGAGGGGTGATGGAAAGGGAGATGGGAGGAAGTTTCAAAACGGAGGGGATGCATGTATACCTATGGCTGATTCATGTTGAAGTTTGACAGTAAACAGAAAAATTGTGTAAAGCAATTATTCTTCAATAAAAAATAAATAATATAAAAAGAATATCTTAGAGGTAACAAAAGGACAGAAATAAATGAAAACAAAATGAAAGAGACAATAACAAACATCAATAAAACAGATATCTGATTATACGAGAAGATACATAAAATTGATAAACCATTATCCAAATTCATTAAGGAAACAAAAAGGAGACAACTCAAATCAATAAAATTAGAAATGATGTATAGAACAGTGTTTTGGACTCTATGGGAGAGGGCAAGGGTGGGATGATATGGGAGAATGGCATTGAAATGTGTAAATTATCATATGTGAAAGGAATCGCCAGCCAAGGTTTGATGCAGGCTGCTCAGGGCTGGTGCACCGGGATGACCCAGAGGGATGGAATTGGGAGGGAGATGGGAGGGGGGTTCTGGAAGGGGAACACGTATATACCCATGGCAGATTCATGTCAATGTATGGCAAAAACAACACAATAATGTAAAGGAAAAACTAAATTAATTAATTAAATTAAAAAATAAAAAATAATAAAATTAGAAATGAAAAAGAAGTTACAACAGACAATGCAGAAATACAAAGTTTCATAATAGACTATTATAAGCAACTATATGCCAATTAAATGGACAACCTGGAAGAAATGGAGAAAACCTTAGAAGTGTATAATCTTTGTAAACTGAGCCAGGAAGAAATAGAAAATATGAACAGACCAGTCACAAACATGGAAATCAAAAGTCTTCCAACAAACAAAAACCCAGGGCCAGATCACTTCATAGGAGAATTCTACTGAAAATTCAGAGAAGAGCAATGCTCAGACTCTACCAGAAAACTGCAGAGAAAGGAAAACTCCCAAACTCATTCTACAAAGCCACCATTACCCTGATACCAAACAAGACACATATGTTATAAAAAAGAAAGTTACAGACCAATATCACTGATAAACCTAGATACAAAAGTCCTCAATGAAATTCTAGCAAACAGAATCTAACAACACATTAAAAAGATTCTACCTCTTGTTCAAGTGGGATTTATTCCAGAGATGGAAGTATTCTTAAATATACACAAATCAATCAATGTGATACACCATATTAACAAACTGAAAGATCAGAAAACATATTATCAAGTGAATCAGTTCAGTTTAGTTGCTCAGTCGTGTCTGACTCAATGTGACCCCATGAACTGCAGCATTCCAGGCCTTCCTGTCCATCACCAACTCAATGAGTTTACCCAAATGCATGTCCATTGAGTCAGTGATGCCATCCAACCGTCTGATCTTGTGTCGTCCCCTTCTCCTCCTGCCCTCAATCTTTCCCAGCAATAGGATCTTTTCAGATCAGTCAGCTCTTCACATCAGGTGTCTAAAGAATTGGAGTTTCAGCTTGGACATCAGTCCTTCCAATGAACATTCAGAACTGATCTCATTTAGGATGGACTGGTTGGATCTCCTTGCAGTCCAAATGACTCTCAACAGCCATCTCCAACACCACAGTTCAAAAGCATCAATTCTTTAGTGCTCAGTTTTCTTTATACTCCAACTCTCAAATCCATACATGACTACTGGAAAAACCATAGCCTTGACTAGACAGATCTCTGTTGGTAAAGTAATGTCTCTGCTTTTTAATATGCTGTGAAGATTAGTCATAACTTTCCTTGCAAAGAGTAAGCGTCTTTTAATTTCATGGCTGCAGTCACCATCTACAGTGATTTTGGAGCTGAGACAAATAAAGTCAGCCACCGATTCCGCTGTTTCCCCATCTATCTGCCAAGAAGTGATGGGATGGGATGCCATGATCTTAGCTTTCTGAATGTTGAGCTTTAAGGCAACTTTTTCACTCTCCTCTTTCACTTTCAGCAAGAAGCTCTTTAGTTCTTCTTCACTTTCTGTCATAATGGTGGTGTCATCTGCATATCTGAGGTTATTGATATTTTTCCTGGAAATCTTGATTCCAGCTTGTGCTTCCTCGAGCCCAAGGTTTCTCACGATATACTCTGCATATAAGTTAAATAGGCAGGTTGACAATATACAGCCTTGATGTACTCCTTTTCCTATTTGGAATCAGTCTGTTTTTCCATGTCCAGATCTACCTGTTGCTTCCTGACTTGCATACAGGTTTCTCAAGAGGCATGTTAGATGATCTGGTTCAGAGTGTTCCAGAGTTTATTGTGATCCACACAGTCAAAGGCTTTGGCATAGTCAATAAAGCAGAAGTAGATGTTCTTCTGGAACTCTCTTGCTTTTTCAATGATCCAGCGGATGTTGACATTTTGAACTCTGGTTCCTCTGTCTTTCCTAAAACCAGTTTGAACACCTGGAAGTTAACAATTCATGTATTGCTGAAGCCTGGCTTGGAGAATTTTGGTCATTACTTTTACTACTGTGTGACATGAGTTCAATTGTGCAGTAGTTTGAGCATTCTTTGGCATTGCTTTTCCTTGGGATTGGGATGAAAACTGAGGTTTTCCAGTCCTGTGGACACTGCTGAGTTTTCCAAATTTGCTGACATATTGAGTGCAGCACTTTCATAGCATCATCTTTCAGGATTTGAAATAGCTAAACTGGAATTTCATCACCTCCACTAGCTTTGTTTGTAGTGATGCTTCCTAAGGCCCATTTAGCTTCACATTCCAGGATGTCTGGCTCTAGGTGAGTGATCACACCATTGTGATTATCTGGGTTGTGAAGATCTTTTTTGTTAAGTTCTTCTGTGTATTCTTGCCACCTCTTCTTAATATCTTCTGCTTCTGTTAGGCCTATACCATTTCTGTCCTTTATCGAGCCCATCTTGGCATGAAATGTTCCCTTGATATCTCTAATCTTCTTAAAGAGATCTCTAGTCTTTCCCATTCTGTTGTTTCCCTCTATTTCTTTGCATTTATCACTAAGGAAGGGTTTACTATCTCTCCTTGCTATTCTTTGGAATTATGCATTCAGATGGAAATATCTTTCCTTTTCTCCTTTGCTTTTGACTTCTCTTCTTTTCAGTTATTTGTAAAGCCTCCTCAGACAGCCATTTTGCATTTTTGCATTTCTTTTTCTTGGGGATAGTCTTAATCCCTGTCTCCTGTACTATGTCATGAGCTTCAGTCCATAGTTCATCAGGCACTCTGTCTATCAGATCGAGTCCCTCAAATCTATTTCTCACTTCCACTGTATAATTACAAGGGATAAACCTAGAGCCTATTATAAAAAGAAGTAAGTCATGAAGAGAAAGACAAATATTGTATCATAACACTTATATATGGAATCTAGAAAGATAGTATTGATGATCCTACTTGCAGGACAGCAGAGGAGATGCAGATATAAAAAATAGAGTTTTAAACACCTTGGGGAAGGAGAGTGTTGGATGATTTGAGAGTGTAGCATTGAATCATGCACATTACCACATGCAAAATAGATATCCAGGGGGAATTTGCAGTATGATGCAAGGAACCTAGACTGGTGGGATATGGAGGCAGGTGAAAGGGAGGTTCAAGAAGGAGGGGGCATATGTCTACCTATGGCCAATTCATGCTGATGTATGGCCCGAACTATCACAGTATTGTAAGTGATTATCCTCTAACTAGAAGTTAAAAAAATAAAACAGCTGTTATAATGTATAAGGATCTCAGGACATAATCTAAAATATATTTTCTCTGAAATATCACATATTTTTATAATCAACCCATCAGGATTATTTGATCAAGTGACCAGTTGAAACTTGAAAGTTAATTTAAGCTGCTAGCTATAACATAGGCAAAATATAAATACAAGAAATCAACTACTAGATAGAATAATTTAGAAAAATTGTGTAGCTTTCCAGGTTTTCTATGAAATTTAATTATCTATTCACAAATATATGCCTCTGATAAATCTTACCTATACTTCAGACTTTTTCATAACCATACCTCAAGTTAGATATGCTTCATCTTTTACTAATATTCCACTATTAGAATTTTTGTGGAAGCCATAATCATTCAGGCAGTGAAACAGGTGATCTATAAATCTCAGCTGCTTGCAGCTAAGAAAGCTGAGACTCTTCCCCTACAGTGTCGATAAGAGCTAATGCTATTCCAAACTCTTTTTAGTCATTGGAGATAGTAGTATGCAATATTTTCCATAAAATAAAAACCTCAAGATTTGCCACTTACAGAAACAACATCAGAGCTTCATTGATAGAGTTAGCTCTTTTGAACACATAGCCTATGTATTCGAATGCAGAACACGTGCAACATTGGATGTATTGCCTGTCACAACAGTTCCTCAGAAGAATAAATTATATCCCTCAGTTGGGTAGTACAAAGATAACTCTGTTACCATATATTGTGCCAAAGAACTATTGCTGTGACAGGGTACATTATCTATTATGTGTGTCTGTATGATGCCCCTTTTCTTCTTCCTTTGTAGAAATTGCATCCCTAGAAAGTTTGTGTTATTCCAGTGAAAAGACTCTGGTTGAGCTAGAAATTTCAACATACTAAAAGGACAACTTTAAATTCAAGTAGAATTATATTGCAATTATTAAAAAAATTATATTTTATAACTGTACCCTAATCCCTATAATCAGTTCATGCAGGATTTAATGGATAATACTACTACTAATAATAATCTTCAATTATCTAGAAAAAGTAAAGTGTTTTTAGATTATACCTAGCAATTAAACATATTGAAAATTACAGTTTATACATCCTTAAGTTATGCTATTAAAATTTTAATTTGTTCTGTTGTTAATTGTTTTCCAGAGAAAAATGAAAAAGTAATAACCAAATAGGTGTTTATTGCCATCAGGCCACATAAATATGGTGATATTACTAGAAGTAACAAGACCATTGAAGCATACCATGGAAATCTTTCTCAAGGCTTATTGTTTCAGTAGGTTAAATAAATAAATAAATAGAATAACATAAACATTTATATATCCTGAAGGAAGACAACATAGCAAATTTTTATTATTGGAAGGAGAAATAACAAAGACATCTCTAAATGTATTCAGATGAATAAAGTATTTTAAATGACAATTTTAATTTATAAAATCCAGTGCTTTAACCTTCTCAAGGAACTAGATTCTAGACATAATAGTCCCCTCACCAAGTGTAGCTCTTCAGTGTCTCACAGTTTCTCCAGAAAGATGTTTTACATGAAGTATAGAAAGTATAAGAAACGAATAGGATATTAATAATCTTTAGGATATTTTAAATTATTCTTCTTTATAGTAATTAAACTCATACATATTAAATTAGCACTATAAATCTTGTGTATTTAATGTTGGTATTGACATTTCTAAACCTTGGCACAAGCTAAACTTACCAGTGCTCCTGCTCAATTTAAAATTTATTTTTAATTACATGGTTAAAAAATTGTACATAAACCTACATTGTGCCACTGATCCAAAGACGGAAATAGAGAATATAAATGATCTAGCTACTTCTTTCTAACACTTCAACACATAGCCTTCTCTTTGTTATATATCTGAAATGAGATGCTACAATATAACAGTTTTCTGAAGTTGGAGCTTAATGTGGATAATTTTTTAAAAATTGGTATGCAGAGACTACTTTAATCAAAAAGCACCTCTTAATGAACTTTTGATGATCTTAGCACCTTATTTCCAAAGTGGAGGATTCCCCAAACATAACTCCAAGCAGTTACTGGCGATATAAGCTTAATATCCTACAATTTAACTCAATTCTGCCTATTCAAAGATGGCATCAGACTCTACATAATAAAGGCTCAATCCTACACTGTTTCCCAACCCCATCAGACACAGTCACAAAACCAGGCTGTGCTTCTGAACAATCAGCTACAAACTGAAGGTTTGTGAACCCCTCATGGACTTAAAACACCAGTTGCAAGTCCAGGATGTTACCTGTATTTCTAACCAACCAATTGTAAATCAGAGGTTCCCATGACCTCTTCCTCTGGTTTGACTAATTTGCTAGAGTGTCTTACAGAACTCAAAGAAACCTTTTGCTTACTACATCACCAGTTTACTGTAAAAGGATATAACTCAGGAATAAGCAAATGAAAAAGATACATATGTATGTGCACTCTCAAGTTGTGCCACTCTTCCCACATATCCACTTGTGTTTACCATCCCTCTACCCAACACCCTTCACCCACTACATCTTATTCTACCATTCAGTAATTTCAGCTCTGAGAAAATATCTAGGCTTATGGTTCAAAATGTTAGAGTAGAAGCACATGCGCTCAACTCCACCTGTGAGAACATCAAAACCACAACTGATGAACAAGAGGATGCTGGAACCCACCAAAAAAAGATACCCCACATCCAAAGACAACAAACAAGGCACAGCGAGATGGTAGAAGGGGAACAATCCAGATAAAATCAAATCATATACCCACCAACTGCGTGACTCACAAACTGGAGAACAATAATACTAAAGAAGTTATGTAGCTGTTGTGAAGGTTCTGAACCCCAGGCCAGGCTTCCCATCCTGAGGATCTTACAAAGAGACTAGGAATACCAGAGAATCTGAGACTGAAGGCCATCAGGACTTGATTAAAACACTTTCAAAGAACTGGGAGAAACAGAGACTCCAGTCTGAGGAGGGCACAAACAAAACCTTGTGTGCATCAAGACGCAGAGGAAATGAGCAGTGACTCCAAAGGAGACTAACCAAAACTACCTGCTAGTGTTAAAGGGTCTCCTGTGGAGGTGTGAGTGGACAGGGGCTCACCACAGGGATGAGGGCACTGGCAGCATCAGTTGATATATCTCTCAGCAATCTTGATTTCAGTTTGCACTTTTCATCCAACTTGGCATTTTGCATGATGCACACTGCATATAAGTTAAACAAGCAGAGTGACAATGTACAGCCTTGACATGCATGATCCTTTCCCAATTTGGAACCAGACCATTGTTCCACATCCAGTTCTGTTTGCTTATTGACCTGCATAAAGGCTTCACAGGAAGCAAGTAAGGTGGTCTGATACTACCATCTCTAGAAGAATTTTCCAAAGTTTGTTGTAATCTACAAAATCAAAGGCTTTAGTGTAGTCAATGATTCAGATATATATTTTTTTCTGGAATTCTCTTGCTTTTTCTATGCTCCCATGGATGTTGGCAATTTGATCTCTGGTTCCTCTGCCTTTTCTCAATGCAGCTTGCACATATGAAAGTTCTCAGTTCATGTACTGTTGAAGCCTCATTTGGAGAATTTTGAGCATTACTTTGTTAGCAAGTGAAATGAATGCAATTGTGCAATAGCTTGAACATTCTTTGGCATTGCCCTTATTTGGGACTGGAACGAAAACTGACCTTCCCAGTCTGGTGGTTACTTTTGAGTTTTCCAAATTTGTTGGCATATTGAGTGCAGCACTTCTACAGTGTCATCTTTTACAATTTGAAATAGTTCAGCTGGAATTTCATCACCTCCATTAGCTTTGTTCAGAGTGATGCTTCCTAAGGCCCACCTGACTTCACATTCCAGGATGTCTGGCTCTGGGTGAGTGATCACACCGTTGTGGTTATCTGGGTCATCAAGAACTTTTTTGTATAGTTCTTCTGTGTATTCTTGTCAACTCTTTTTAATATCTTCTGCTTCTGCTAGATCCACACCAATTCTGTCCTTTACTGTGCCCATCTTTGCATGAAACATTCCCTTGGTATCTCTAATTTTCTTGAAGTGATCTCTAGTCTTGCCCCTTCCATTGCTTTCCTCTATTTCTTTCCACTGTTTACTTAGGAAGGCTTTCTCATCTCTCCTTGCTATTCTTTGGAATTCTGCATTCAGATGGGTATATCTTTTATTTTTCCTTTGTCTCTCACCTCTCTTCTTTTCTCAGCTCTTTGTGAGCCCTCCTCAGACAATCATTTTGCATTATTGCATTTATTTTTTCATGGGGATGGTCTTGATCACCACCTCCTGTGCAATATTTTGAACCTCCATCCATAGTTCTTCAGGAACTCTGATTATGAGATTTATTCCCTTGAATCTGTTTGTCATTCCCACCATGTAATCTTAAGATATTTGATTTAGGTCACATCTGTTCATGATATGAGCCACATAAAGATCAAAATGAAGATCTTCACATGAAGATCAGTAAAAGATGGCAAAATAAAGGACAGAAATGGTATGGACCTAACAGAAGCAGAAGATATTAAGAGGTGGCGAGACTACACAGAAGAACTAATCAAAAAATACTTTATTTTTGCTGACTATATAGAACTTTATCCATCTTTGGCTGTAAGGAATATAGTCAATTTGATTTCACTATTGACCATCTGGTTATGTTCATGTTTGGAGTCATTCCCCTGTGTTGTTGGAAGAGTGTGTTTGCTCTGACCAGTGCATTCTCTTGGCAAAACTCTGTTAGCCTTTGCCATGATTCATTTTGTACTCCAGTTCACCATTAACCTTACTATAGAGCCTGTAACCTGGGTAACCTCAAGCCAAAAATCTACCAGGGAGGGAGTGCAAACCACCCATTAGCAGTTAATTGGATTAAAGCTTTACTGAGCATGGTGCTGCCAACCAGATCAAGAACCATTTTTTGCCACCACCAGTCCCTTCCATCAGGAGGCTTGCACAAGCCTCTTAGCCTCCTCCATCAGAGATCAGACAGAAGAAGAAAGAAGAAGTATAGTCCCACAGAGACTAAAACAAAAATCATATTACAGAAATTTAATCATGATGAAAAATAAGAAAATTATGTCCCTGATGATGGGATAAAATTAAACCCCAGAAAAACAACTTAATGAAATGAACATAGACAACCTTCCAGAAAAGGAATTCAGAAAAGTAGTAGTGAAGATGATTCCAGATCTCAGAAAAAGAACAGAGGCAGATACTGAGAAAATTCAAGAAATGTTTTCCAAAGACCTAGAAGAAGTAAAAAAGAAACAAACAATGATGAATAATATACTAGAAGGAATCAATTGCAGATTAACTGAGGCCAAAGAACGGATAAATGATCTGGAGGACAGAATGGTAAAAAATCACTGCCACAGAATAGAATATAGAAAAAAGAATGAAAAGAAATGAGGACAGCCTAAGAGACCTCTGGGACAATATTAAATGCACCCATATTCATATTATAGAGATCCCAGAAGGAGAAGAAAGAGAGAAACGACCTGAGAAAATATTTGAAGAGATCAGAGCTGAAAACATCATGAACATGGGACAGAAAATAGTCAACAAAGTCCAAGAAACACAGAGAGTCCCAGGCAGGATAAACACAAGGAAGGAAGAACACAGTGAGACACATAGTAATCAAACTAACAAAAATTAAATACAGAGATAAAATATTAAATTCAACAAGAGAAAAATGATAAATAACATATAAGTGAATTCCCATCAGGCTATCAGCTGATTTCTTAACAGAAACTCTACAAGCCAGAAGAGAATGGCATGATGTATTTAAAGTGATGAAAGGGAAGAAACTACAACTAAGAAAACCCAGAAAGACCCTTCTTCTTTGATGGAGAAATCAAACACTTTTCAGACAAGCAAAAGTTAAGAAAATCCAGCACCACCAAACCAGCCTTAAAACAGATGCTAAACGAAATTCTCTAGGCAGGAAACAAGAAAAGGAAAAGACCAGTCTAAGGAAAATAAAACCTAAACAATTAAGAAAATGGTGATAGGATCATACATGTTGATAATTACCTTAAATATAAATTGATTAAATGCACCAACCAAAAGATATAGACTGGCTGAGCAGATGAAAACATGTGCATGTATGCAATGTACGCATTTCAACTTACCACATCACTCTGTTTGACCCCTCTCCCCAAATTGATTGAGGTTATTTGATATTGTTAAGTCAATCATGTTCCCATTATGGCTTACAATTGTAATTATCTTTTATTTTTTTGCCTGGCTATTGATTGCGAAAACTGATAAACATCTTTTACTATTGTGATTATGTAACTATTACTCAGTACTATTGTATCATGATTGATTAACAGAAAAATAATGGAACTCTGTATCACCAAAACTACCATTTAACAGGAAAACCTGTAATCACTTTCTAAAATCAGGATGCATATCAGGATTATCTTGGAATTTTTTGAAAAATACAAATGCTCAAATATTGTTTCTTTTTCTCCAGAGCTCCAGATATGTTTCTAGTGAGCAATCACATTTAAAAACAACTAGACTATATAAGGATCTTTTACTTATCTAGTTTGTTTCACTTTATCTATTTCATGTTCAGTGCTCCCATTTCATTTAGTTTATGTTCTCCAATTTCTCCATCTCTTTTATTTTTTCTTGTTGTTCTTTCTCAAGCCTTTATCAAGGATAGTAGGAAAGTTTTGAATACATATATTTAAATAATGTGAATAATATATGTACTTTAGAAAACATGAATTTTTGCCTCACTAAAAAAATTTTTGACCTTTTCATTCCACTTTTGTGACTTAGTATGAATAGAATGCTTGACTTCTAATTTAGACAAATAGATATGCAACAAGCAACAAAAGTTTACTGTATAGCACAAAGAACTATACCTATATATTATAATAATTTATAATGGAAAATAATTTCAAAAATAATATATGCATTTATAACTAAGTCACAAAAAATCTACTTTTCAAAATTTAGTAATGTTTATCTTTTTGTAAATTTTTCTCAGTGTCTTGTGGAAATCTACTAGCAATGTATTGAGATAAAAAATTTAAATATATTTGTGTAGGATATAAGATTAATATACATATAAATGTATTATATTTGAATTATTAACAACATTCAAGATGCTCCTATTCTTATTTTTTTCTGCACTTGATAAAATAAATTCTCAGAGAAATATTAATATGTCTTACTATGATTATATATTTTTTCTTTCCCCTTATATTTCTCCTGATTTTTCATTACGTATCTTTGTTGATAGGTGTCTAATGGTTTATGATGTCTATCTTCTTTGTGAATTGTACCTTTTATCATTAAATATAGTCATCTTTGTTTCATTTAACAATAAATAAAATGAAGTCAAAAGGGGAAAAAAATTCAAAAACCTCAACATGATCAACTAAAATCATGGCATCTAGTCCCATCACTTCAATGCAAATAGAAGAAGAAAGAGTGGAAACAGTGACAGACTTTATTTTCTTGGGCTCAAAAACCACTGCAGATGATGACTGCAGCCATGAAATTAAAAGATGCTTGCTGCTTGGAGAAAAAGTGATGACAAATCTAGACAGCATATTAAAAAGCAAAGACATCACTTTGCTGACAAAGGTCCATATAGCCAAAGCTATGGTTTTTCCAATTGTCATGTTCCGATGTGACAGTTGGACCACAAAGAAAGCTAAGCACCAAAGAATTGATACTTTTGAACTGTGGGGTTGGAGAAGACTCTTGAGAGTCCCTTGAACTGTAAGAAAATCAAACCAGTTAATCCTAAAGGAAATAAATTCTGAATATGCATTGGAGAGACTGATGCATAAGCTGAAGCTTCAATATTTTGGCTACCTAATGTGAAGAGCTGACTCACTGGAAAAGCTTCCTTTGTTGGTAAAGATTGAGGTCAAGAGAAGAAGAGGGAAACAGAGCATGAGATAGTTGAATGGCATGCATCATTGACTATGTGAACTTAAGTCTGAAA
The DNA here is from genome assembly GCA_007570785.1 of Antilocapra americana. NCBI lineage: Eukaryota > Metazoa > Chordata > Mammalia > Artiodactyla > Antilocapridae > Antilocapra > Antilocapra americana. Next base: position 8,772 of record SRVM01013604.1, on the reverse strand, counting down.
AAACCCCAGAAGATAGTGAAGGACAGGGAAGCCTGGCACGCTCCAATTCATGGGGTTGCAAAGAGTCAGTCACAACTGAGCAACTGAACATCAACCACAGCAAACCTCTTCAAGGTGTCTCATCAACTCTCTTTCAGCTTTTTTATCCTATACCAAGACTTGCTGATGTGTGTAGTGGACAACTCTTGGAAAGCAAAAGAGGGATAAAAAAGTTCAAACATTTTTCATTTCGTGTTTCCAATTCTTTTTAATTGGAGGCTAATTTCTTTACAATATTGTGGTGGTTTTATTTCACAACATATTTTAGAAATGTCTCATCTCAAGACAGGGTTGAAATGACTCAGGTGCATTCAGGGACAAAACAGTATACTTAAAAATAAAACTATCATTATATCCTGAAGTTTTGAACTACTGGGATATTACTCAATTGAATAATTCCATGAGCAAAATCTGAACTGGGAAGCTTCTGACTCTTTTACTTCTTTATATAACAACTGCATTTTGCAGGCTTCTGATTCTATTGACATGGGCAAAAAAGTCAATGGTGTTTTCTCTATGTATGTATATATTAACACAGAATACTCTGTGCATGAATATTATTGAAGAAATCTCTGTTTCAACCTAAATTGCCTTTAAGATTGTTAATAACTATGACAATAATTATACAAATATTATGAATAAATCATTATGTGGAAATATTAAGAAAATATCCAACATCTCAGAAAACACCAGATGGAACTGAAATTGATGCCAACTGTCAACTGGGTACTGTTCTAGCATCTCTCATTGTCACACATAAAATACCATAATCAAGCATGAAAAACAAACTCTAGTAGCCAGGCCTGCCTGAGATAGTAGCCTTAGATTCATGTGTATGAGAGAATATATTTGATATAATTCAATGAACTTCAGAGAATAAAGAAGTGTAGGTTGGAGAAGGTCTCATTTCACTACCTCAGAGACTAGTGTGCTAATCAAGGTGTTCTAACACCAAAATTGCATATACATATAATAAATTTAATAAGAGAAATATCTTGATTCATGAACATAATAGTCCACGTTCCTAAGCAATATTGTCCTTTACAGCATTGGGCTTTACTTTCACTACCAGACACATCCACAGCTGAGCATAATTTCTGCATTGGCCCAATATCTTCATTCTTTCTGAATCTATTTCTATGCTCTTTCCCAGTAGCTTATGGGATACCTACAAACCTGGAAGATTCATCTTCTGGTGTCATATCTTTTTGCCTTTTCTTACTATTCATGGTGCTAGAGAAGACTCTTTAGAGTTCCTTGGACAGCCAGGGGATCAAATCAGTCAATTCTAAAGGAAATAAGTCTTGAATACTCATTGGAAAGACTGATGCTGAAGCTGAAACTCCAATATTTTGGCCACCCATTGCAAAGAACTTATTCATTGGAAAAGCCCCTGATGCTGGGAAAGGTTGAGGGCAGGAGGAGAAGGGGGCGTCAGAGGATGAGATGGTTGGATGGCATCGCTGACTTAATGGACAAGAGTTTGAGCAAATTTCGGGAGATAGTAGCCAACAGGGAAGCCTGGTGTGCTACAGTCCATAGTGTAGAAGTATTGGACGTGAGTTAGTGACTGAACAATGACAAGAGAAATACCTGTGAAAGAAAATGGGGAGAAACCTGTAGGAAACCAGTAATGCCATCAGACTGTCATGAAGTTACTCAAGGCATGACCTGAAGTCCTCACTCCCTTGTCGACAAAGGGAAAGGAAAGAGGGATGCTTTGATAAAAGTATCTGAGACTGCAATGCATTCTAAAGGAAAATCGGCAAGGTGAACAGGGAATGCTAGAGCAAAATTTGCTTGTCTTAGGTGTCTTGCATTATTCAGGAACAAGTCATCCTTAATATTCCAACTGAGAGTGGCCCGTGGAAAGTATGGCCTTAGTGTAAACTCAGCAGTGGATTTCAGTGCAGCAGCTGTTGAGACCCTTAGTATATTATAATTCTTGTATGAGGACCACTCTGATGGTTGCTGTACTTGAAATGGGTCTGTCAGGAGTATACAATTTAGCCTCCTGTTGTAGAACTGAGGAGGGTATGTGAACACAGTGATGGGAAATGCCCGAATCTATATCTCATGAATTTAATTCATTAATTAGAAATAAATATCCTGCTGAATTTTTCCAAGTAAAACAATGAAAATCTTGATGATAATGTTATTGTATGCATATTATGATTTCTACAAAATTAGCATTTTACTGGAGGATAACTTTCCTATGCCATGCATTTTTAGATAGCAGATTTCATTTATCTATGATGTTTAAGAGAATATACGAAGGGTGAAAACAATCAGAACTTAGTTGTCCTAATAGTCTTCTGACTTACTTCAGTTTAAATAATGCATTGTATAATATATTATATAAAATAGATTATATAGGCATTATATGTCAATATATATTTTATATGTATAAATATATATTTATATATCCTCTATCTCAAATTTCTATTTTTGCTTTTTCCTTGTAATTTCCTTTACTTCCAAAGGTAATGTATTTTGTTTGGAAGTGAAGTTCTGAATACCCTATCCTCTCTCTCTATTGCTTAAATTTCACTAATGTTGAAAATATTACATTTACATTCAACACGTAAAATATATTTACATTTAGTAAAAAATATCATTTAAGTCTCCATTCCAACTTTTTTCTCTGATGCTCTTGAACTATATATAGTGTTAATGATCACAGGAGAATAAAAGGATTAAGTTTGGAAAATATGTTTGACTAACATAAAAGCTCGGATAAGCCGATTTCCATGAGTAACATTCTGAAGTACCCTAAAATGTTTGAATAGTTTGTTGGAGTACAAAATTTCACAGTCATGCTTTTGTTTTTTCTCTCTAAGAATGCCAGAGGCTAATGTCAGCATTGTGAATATTTCATCAGTTCAGTTCAGTCACTCAGTCGTATCTGACTCTTTCTGACCCCATGAATTGCAACATGACAGGCCTCATTGTCCATCACCACCTCCCTGTGTCCAACCAAACCCATGTCCATCAAGTCGATGATGCAATTCAGTTATCTCATCTTCTGCCATCTCCTTTTTCTCTTGACCTCAGTCTTTCCCAGCATCAGGGTTTTTGCAATGAGTCAGCTCTTTGCATCAGGTGGCCAAAGTATTGCAGTTTCAGCTTCAACATCAGTTCTTCCAATGAACACCCAAGACTGATCTCCTATAGGATGGACTGGTTGAATCTCCTTGCACTCCAAGGGACTCTCAAAAGTCTTCTCCAACACCACAGTTCAAAAGCATCAATTCTTTGGACTCAGCGTTCTTTATAGTCCAACTTCCACATCCATACATGAGCACTGAAAAAACAATAGCCTTGACTAGACAGATTTTTGTTGGCAAAGTAATGTTTCTGGTTTTTAATACACTGTCTAGTTTGGTCATAACACTTCATCCAAGGAGTAAGCGTATTTTAATTTCATGGCTGCAATCACCATCTCCAGTGATTTTGGAGCCCAGAAAAATAAAGTCTGACACTGTTTCCACTGTTTCCCCATCTATCTGCCTTGAAGTGATGGGACCAGATGCCATGATCTTAGTTTTCTGAATGTTGAGCTTTAAGCCAGCTTTTTCACTCTCCTCTTTCACTTTCATCAAGAAGGTCTTTAGTTCTTCTTCACTTTCTGCCTTAAGAGTGGTGTCATCTGCATATCTGAGGTTGATATTTCTCCTAGCAATCTTGATTCCAGTCTTGTGCTTCCTCCAACCCAGCGTTTCTCATGATGTACTATGCATATAAGTTAAGTAAGCAGAGAGACAATATACAGCCTGCTGTACTCCTTTTCCTATTTGGAACCAGTCTGCTTTTCCATGTCCAATTCTAACTGTTGCTTCCTGACTTGCATACAGGTTTCTCAAGAGGCAGGTCAGGTGTTCAGGTATACCCATCTCTTTAAAATTTTTCCACAGTTTGTTGTGATCCACACAGTCAAAGGCTTTGACATAGTTAAAAAAAAGCGGAAATAGATGTTTTTCTGGTACTCTCTTGCTTTTTTGATGATCCATTGGTTGTTGGTAAATTGACCTCTTCTTTTGCTGCCTTTTCTAAAACCAGCTTGAACATCTTGAAGTTCATGGTTCATATATTGCTGAAGCCTGGCTTAGAGAATTTTGAACATTACTTTACTAGTGTGACATGAGTGCAATTGTGCAGTAGTTTTAGCATTCTTTGGCATTACCTTTCCTTGGGATTGGAATGAAAACAGATTTTCCAGTCCTGTGGCCACTGGTGAATTTTACATATTTGCTGGCATATTGAGTGCAGCATTTACACCGTGTCATCTTTCAGGATTTGAAATATCTCAACTGGAATTTCATCACCTCCACTAGCTTTGTTCGTAGTAAAGCTTCTTAAGGCCCACTTGATTTCACATTTCAGGATGTCTGGCTCTAGGCAAATGATCACACCATCGTGATTATCTGGGCCGTGAAGATCTTTTTTGTATAGTTCTGTGTATTCTTGCTACCTCTTTTTAATACCCTCTGCTTCTGTTAGGTCCCTACCATTTCTGTCCTATATTGAGCCAATCTTTGCATGAAATGTTCTTTGCTATCTCTAATTTTCTTGAAGAGATCTGTTGTCTTTCCCATTCTATTGTCTTCTTCTATTTCTTTGAATTGATCACTGTGGAAGGCTTTTTTATCTCTCCTTGCTATTCTTTGTGACTTTGCATTCAAATAAATATATCTTTCCTTTTCTCCTTTGCTTTTCACATACTGTCTTTTCACAGCAATTTGTAAGGCCTCCTCAGACAGTCATTTTGCTTTTTTGCATTTTTTCTCTTTGGGGATGTTCTTGATTCTTGTCTCCTCCACAATGTCACGAACCTCCATCCATAGTTCATCAGGCATTCTGCCTATCAGATCCAGTCCTTTAAATAAATTTCTCACTTCCACTGTATAGTCATAAAGGATTTGATTTAGGTCATATCTGAATGGTCTACTGATTTTTTCCACTTTCTTCAATTTCAGTCTGAATTTGGAAATAAGGAGTTAATGATCTGAGCCACAGTTAGCTCCCAGTCTTATTTTTGCTGACTGTATAGAGTTTTGGCTGCAAAGAATATAATCAGTCTCATTTGGTGTTGACCATCTGGTGATGTCCATATGTAGCATCTTCTCTTGTGTTGTTGGAACAGGTGGTTTACTATGACCAGTGCGTTCTCTTGGCAGAACACTATTAGCTTTTGCCCTGCTTAATTCTGTACTCCAAGGCCAAATTTGCCTGTTACTCCAGGTGTTTCTTGACTTCCTACGTTTTCATTTCAGTCCTATAATGAAAAGGATAACTTTTGGGAGGGCTAGTTCTAGAAGGTTTTGTACATCTTCACAGAGCTGTTCAATTTCAACTTCTTCATCTTTACTTGTCGGGGTATAGACTTGAATTACTGTGATATTGAATGGTTTGCCTTGGAAACGAACACAGATGATTCTGTCATTTTTGAAATTGCATCCAAGTATTCCATTTTGGACTCTTCTGTTGACTATGACAGTGACTCCATTCCTTCTAAGGGATTCATGCACACAGTAGTAGATATAATGGTCATCTGAGTTAAATTCACCCTTTCCAGTCCATCTTAGTTCACCGACTCCTAGAATGTCGATGTTCACACTTGTCATCTCCTGTTTGACCACTTACAATTTGTGGAAAATTCTGAAATACATGGGAATACCAGACCATCTGACCTGTCTCTTGAGAAACCAGTATGCAGGTCTGGAAGCAACAGTTAGAACTGGACATGGAACAACAGATGGTTCCAAATAGGAAAAGGAGTACGTCAAGGTTGTATATTGTCACTCTGCTTATTTAACTTATATGCAGAGTACATCATGAAAAACCCTGGGCTGATGGAAGAACAAACTGGAATCAAGATTGCTGGGAGAAATATCAATAACATCAGATTATGAAGATGACACCACCCTTATGGCAGAAAGTGAAGAGGAACTAAAAAGGCTCTTGATGAAAATGAAATAGGAGAGTGAAAAAGTTGGCTTAAACCTCAAAGTTCAGAAAGCTAAAATCATGGCATCTGGTCCCATCATTTCATGGAAGATAGATAGGGAAACAGTGTCAGACTTTACTTTTCTGGGCTCCAAAATCACTGCAGCCATGAAATTAAAAGTTTCTTTCTCCTTGGATGGAAAGTTATGACCAACCTAGATAGCATATTGGAAAGCAGAGACATTACTTTGCCAAAGATCCGTCTAGTCAAGGCTGTGGTTTTTCCAGTGGTCATGTATGGATGTGAGAGTTGGACAATGAAGAAATCTGAGTGCCAAAGAATTGATGCTTTTGAACTGTGGTGTTGGAAAAGGCTCTTTAGAGTCCCTTGGACTACAAGAAGATCCAACCACTCCATCCTAAAGGAGATCAGTGCTGGGTGTTCATTGGAAGAACTGATGTTGAAGCTGAAACTCCAATACTTTGGCCACCTCATGCGAAGATTTGACTGATTGGAAAAGACGTTAATGCTGGGAAGAATTGGGGGCAGGGGGAGAAGGGGATGACAGAGGATGGGATGGTTTTATGGCATCACCAACTCCATGAACACGGGTATGGGTAGACTCTTGGAGTTGGTGATGGACAGGGAGGCCTGACATCCTGCAATTCATGGAGTCACAGAGTCGGACATGACTCAGTGACTGAACTGAACTGAATTTGCCCTGATTCATGGACCTAACATTCCAGGTTCCTATCCAGTATTGCTCTTTACAGCATCGAATCTTGTTTCTATCACCAGTCCCATTCACAACTGAGTGTTGTTTTTGTTTTGGCTTCATTCTTTCTGCAGTCATTTCTCCACTTATCTCCAGTAGCATATTGGGCACCTTCTGACCTAGTGAGTTTATCTTTCAGTGTCCTATCTTTTGCCTTTTCATACTGTTCATGGGGTTCTCAAGGCAAGAATACTGAAGTGGTTTGCCATTCTCTTCTCCAGTGGACCACATTCTGTCACACCTCTCCACCATGACCTGTCCATTCCGGGTAGCCCCATAGGGCATGTCTTCATTTTATTGAGTTAGACAAGGCTGTGGTCCATGTGATCAGATTGGCTAGTTGTCCATAACTGTAGTTTCAGACTTTCCACCCCCTGATCTCCTCTCTCAGTGCCTACCGTTTTACCCGGGTTTCTTTTACCTTGGATGTGGGGGTCTCTCTTCACGGCTGCTCCAGCAATGCACAGCTGCTGCACCTTTCTTCGGACACGGGATAGCTCCTCTCGGCCACTGCCCCTGACCTCTGGCTGGCGGTAGCTCCTCTCAGCAGTGCTGAGTGTGCCAAATATTTGTAATAAAAATTTTAATTCTGTAAACACTTTACTGGAAACAAAATTTAGTTTCTAATATGTGTCACTGAAGCAATAATTCATTAGATGATCAAATATACAACAGAAGAGTAAGTAGAGATGAAATGATTTAAGGAAAGCAGAGTAATGATCAAGAGTTTATGATAACAAGTTCAAAAAGTATTTGTTGAAGATAATTTATTTATTTTATATAATATATATGAAATAATGTATTTATAGGAATATAAATATATATAAATATAAACATATATTTATATATATAAAATAATATATTCAAACTCAGTTCCTTTCAAAAAATGTTTATGTAATCACATGCAGTGTTGTTAGTACATTACTCTTCTGACAGTCTTTTACACTGTCATATATTCGAAAGTGGGCAGTTTTAACTTTTCTAGTTGTTTTTAGTTTTGTAATTGTTGAAAATCAATTAATAGAAAATTAAGTGGCATATATTAACCACAGTAAACAGACATAATAAAATAAAATATTAATACATTTTTCTTCACCTCATAAATTTATCTCATATTAGTCTACTCTCTTATTGATATTTGTTGCTGTGTACTCCAATTGTCTCTATTTCTGCAAACTATATATACCTACAACGCAGTTTCTACAGAGAAATATGAATGAAATTTCATTGTGGGGTTAAGGTTTTATTTTTTAGCTATCTACCAAAATTCCTCCCTAGAAATTGTATTCATGCACTCGACATTGGCTAGAGCTTTGTTTTCAACATTAAAATTTCTTGATCTTGACTTTCTTTACTAGAACACAAAAAGTAAATGCACTCTTCTGGGTAATATTCCATTATTTAAGTATATAGAGATGTGTGTTTTAAATTAAGATAATTTATTTTTTTAATTAAAAATATAGCACAAACCAAAATACTCAAACTGTGTGAATAGCACATGATCTTTCTGTAGAAATACCCACATGGAAAGTCAATATGTTATAAAATGTAGCCTTGTGTTGGAACACAGATCTGAACAAGCTATAATGAGATATGACCCAGAAGTGACATGTCTACATAGGCAGACTTTGTTCTGCCTTTTCACCCACTTTGATGGGTCCAACACTTTGACACATCTCCAAAGTAGATCCACTTCCTTCTGCATAAACAAGACAGACATATTTTAAGAATATTTTGTGAAGAAAAAGTTTAATGAAGAGGTTTATATCATAAACAAGATAGTAAAAATTTACAAAATCCTCCTTTAAAAAGTATTTTTTTTCCTCCAAAGTTACAGACGTTAAAGTCCTTGAGCATTACCAAGTCATCCTTGGAAATGCAGATCTAGGCTCTTAAGAACAGACTGCATTACTCCTCTTTATTATCATCAATGATGAAATGTTGAAACAATTCTTTCAAATTTATTTGAAATGTGCATATGTAAAGTCACTCGGTCGTGTCCAACTTTATG
>SRVM01013603.1:0-26229 GCA_007570785.1 Antilocapra americana | reverse complement strand
GCAGCTAACTGGTTTTCCTAAGGTCATATTAGTTAATGGAGAAGCTGTGACTTCTTTTGTTTGTTTGTTTGTTTGTTTTTGGCTGTGCTGAGTCTTCATTGCTGTTCTCAGGCTTTCTCTAGTTGGGGTGAGCATCAGCTTTTCTTGTTGCAGAGCATGGGCTCTAGAGTGCTGGTTCAGTAGTTGTTGCTCATGGGCTTCATTGCTCCCTAACATGTGAAATCTTCTTGCAGCAGGAATGGAACCCGTGGACCCTGCACTGGTAGGAGGATTCTTAACCATTGAGCCACTAGGAAAGTCCAGATCTCTGTGACTTCTAGTCTGAGTTTGAGATATATAAGTCTGCTTGTCTATTGAGTTCCAGGGACATTTGATATCAGAAGGTTAACTAACTGGCCACAAAGTAAATAAGCATGACCTAGGGTCTCTGAAATGTAGGGGTCAGCCTTCCTCAGCCATCCCAGAGAAACCAGTAAATATTTATTGCACACCTATGTTCAAACTCCCCTGGTGGTTCAATGGTAAGGAATCTGCCTGCAGTGCAGGAGATGCAGGAGATGTGTGGGAGATTCAGGTTCAATTCCTGGGCTGGGAAAATCCCCTAAAAGTGAAAATGGCAACCCATTCCAGCCTTCTTGCCTGGAGAATCCCATGGACAGAGGGGCCCGGTGGGCTACAGTCCATGAGGTCACAAAGAGTTGGACACCACTGGGCACACACACATTCAGTGACTTGTATGAGATATTGCTTGGGACAGAGAAGCAGGTGTCACTATCTGGTGACAAGGGCTCAAGTCTAGTTGGGAGAAAGATTGCCTGTGAAATACTTCTGTCTTTACACGCTTATGTATTGACTCATTCAACTCTGCAACAGAGTGTCAGGAAGTTCCACAGTGTGTGGACGTTTCTCAGGAAAGGTTTCACAGAGGAGAGAGGACTTGAACTCAAAAGATGGCAGTATCCCCTACCTGGGTAGTGCAATAAAGGTAACAATTGTCTCTTCAGGTCCTGTATTAAAATTCACACAAGACCTGAGAGGGTCCTAATCTATAAGCAAAGACTGACCCAAGGGGTGTGGGAAGGAATGGCATATTGTTTCTGGCCAGAGGACAGACGTGAGTGATGTGATGGAGGTCCTGTGGAGAGGAAGGTTACTAGTAGGAACCCCTCATTTCTTATCACATGCTATGACAGGGCTGTCTCTACTCTCTACTTCTCCTTAGCAGAAACAAATACTGCTAGATAGAATTTTTTTTTTTAATATGAAAGTGCACTTCTTATTTCTTTACCTGCTTCATGTCATTGTTAATTTTTTTGCATTTAATCTAATTATACTCCGAAGACTGAAACTTTGTATAAAGGTGATAAACAATTCATAACTGAAATACGTATTGATAAGGTATAAATAGCAAAACTAAAAATATGGAAGAGGACGAGAGGGAAGTGAAAATAGAATAAGCTTATGGATTATTCCATAGGCATACGTGAGTCCAAGGGTTATTTTAATAGACTTTAGTTTTTAGAGCAGTTTTAGGTTCACATCAGAGTTAAGTAGAAGGTACACAGATTTCTCATATACCTCCTGCTCCCACACATGCACAGCCTCCCTGACTATCAGCATTCAGCACTAGAGTGGTATATTTGTGTTAATTAATCTACATTGACAAGTCATTATCACTCAAAGTCCATAGTTTACATTAGGGTTTACTCTTGATGTACACTGTTTTGGTTCTGAGAAATATATAATGACCTGTATCCACCATCACATTATCATACAGAGATGTTTCACTGCCCCAAAATACCCTGTGCTCTGCATATACATCCATTCCTTCCCCCAACCCCTTCCAACCACTGATCTGTTTAGTCTCCATACTTTTGCATTTTAAAGAATGTCATATAGTTGGAATCCTACAATAAATAGTCTTTTGAAATTGACTTCTTTCACTGAGTAATACGACTTAATGTTCTTACATGTCTTTTCATGGCTTGATAAGTCAGCTTCCCACGCCCCATTTTTATTGAGATATATTTGGTATATAACATTGTGTAAATTTAAGGTGCACAGTGTGATGTTTTGATGGTCATATATATTATAAAGTGATTACCATGTTAAAGTTAGTTAACACATCTATTACCTTACATAAGTTACCTTTTCTGTGCTGGTGGTGGTTGTGAGAATATTTAAGATCCACTCTCTTAGCAACTTTGAAGGATACAATATAGTATTGTTAACTATAGTCACCATACTGAATATTAGATCCCCTGAACTTGTTCATCTTATAATTGGAGGTTTGTATCCTTTGAACAACATCTCCCCGTTTCCCCTCCCTGCAGCCCCTGGCAACCACCATTCTACTCTCTGTTTCTGTGAGTTTGGCTCTTTTTTTAGATCCCACATGTAAGTGAGATCGTACAGTATCTGTCTCTCTGTCTGACTTATTTCACTTAGCATAATGCCTTCATGGTTTATCCATGTTGTCATAACATTCAGGATTTCCTCTTTTTTATGACTGAATAATGTTTCATTGTGTATATATGTATACATTTACACACACAGTTGCTTTATTCATTCATGCACAGGCACTTTGTATCCATGTCTTAGCTATTGTGAATAATGTTGTAATGAACAAGGGGCTGTAGATATTTCTTTGAGGTAGTTATTTAATTTTCTTTGGCTATATATGAGAAGTGGGATTTCTGGATCATATGGTAGTTTTATTTTTAATGTTTTGGAGGAAATCTTATGCAATTTTACATAGTACCTGTTAAGTTAAATTCTCGCCAACAGTGTACAAGGGTTCTCTTTTCTTTAATATCCTTGCCAATACGTGTTCTGTCTTTTTGATAATAGTAATTTGAACAGTATTGTATGAGTTCCTATATTAACCATTTATCAGATAGATGATTTGAAAATATTTTCTCCCATTCCATAGATTGCCTTTTCATTTTGTTGTTTCCTTGGCTGTGCATGAGCTTTTTTATTTGATGTAGTCGCACTTGTCTATTTTTGCATTTGCTGCCTGTACTTTTAGTGTCATATCCAAAATTTTTTTGCCAAAACCTAGGTCAAGGAGCTTGTCATAGGAAAGCTGTGTTTTCTTCCAGGAGTTTTATGGTTTCAGGTCTTAAATTTAAGTCTTTAATCGATTTCAAGTGAATTTTTGTGAGTGCTATAAGTTGGGAGTTCAATTTTATTCTTCTCATGTGGATAACTAATTTTGCCCAATACCGTTTATTGAAGAGTGTTTTCCCACTAAATATTCTTGGCTCCCTTGTCAAATACTAGTTGACCGATTATGCACGGGCTTATTTCTGAGCTCTTGATTCTGTTCCATTGTTCCATGCTGTTTCAAATAGTATACTTTGTAATATAGTTTGAGATCAAGAAGTGTGATCTCTCCAGCTTTGTTATTCATTCTCAGGATTGTTTGGGTATTTGGAGTCTTTTATGGTTCCACACACATTTTAGATGGCTTTTTCTATTCTGTGAAAAGATGTCACTGGAATTTTGATAGGAATTGCATTGAATGTGTAGTTGGCTTTGGGTAGTATGGACATTTTAACAATATTCTTTCTATACAGGAAATGGGGATATCTTTCCATTTATGTCTTCTTCAATTTCTGTCCTCAGTGTCTTATAGTTTTGGTGTATAGATCTTTTACCTCCTTGGTTAAATGTATTTCTAAGTATTTTATTGTTTGATGTATTGTAAATGAAATTATTTTCATTATTTCTTTTTCAGATACTTTGTCCTTAGTGTATAGAAATGCAACTGATTTCTGTATGTTGATCATATATCTTGCAAATTTACCAAATTCACTGATTAGTTCTAAAATTTTTTAATGAGGTCTTTAGGGTTTTCTGTATATAAGATCATGTCATCTGCAAACAAACAATTGAACTTCTTCCTTTCTGATTTTGATGTCTTTTATTTTTCTTGCCTACTTTCTCTGAGACTTGAGTACAATCCTGAATAGGAGTGGTGAAAGTGGGCACCCTTATCTTGTTTCAGTTCTTACAGGAAAAGCTTTCAATTTTTCTCCATTGAGTATGATGTTGCCTTTATTATGTTGAAGTATGTGCCTTCCAACCTAATTTGCTGAGAATTGTTTTTCATGAAAGGATGTTGAATTTTGTCAAATTCTTTTTTTCCCATCTGTTGATATGATCATATGATTTTATCTTTCATTCTATTAATGTGGTGAATGACATTTACTGATTTGTATATTTTGAACCTTCCTTGCATCACAGGGGTAAATCCCTTTTGATCATGTGCTATGGAATTCAATTTGATAGTGTTTTGTTGAGAATTTTGCATTTACCTTCATTAGGAATATTGGTTTGTAATTTCTTATTATGTCCTTATCTGGTTTTGGTATCAGAGCAATGCTGGTCTCATAAAACCTGTTGGGGAGTGTTCCCACCTCTTTGAATTTTTGGTAATTGAGAAGGATTGGCATTAATTCTTTAAATGTTTGGTAAAATTCACCAGGGAAGCCATCTGGTCTTGGAATTTTATGTGTTGGGAGTTTTTTGATTACCAATTCAGTCTCCTTATTTGTTACTGTTCTGTTCAGATTTTCAGTATCTTCATGATTCAGTCTTGGTAGGTTGTATGATTGCAGTAATTTATCCATTTCTTCTAGGTTATCCAGTTTGTTGGTTTGTAATTGTTCACAGTTATCCCTTAAAATCCTTTGTATTTGTGTGGTATCATTTATAATGGTTCCTTTTCATTTATAATTTTGTATGTTTTCTTACTTTTTCATGATTAGTTTAGCTATAAGATTTTCAATTTTGATTATCTTTAAAAAACAACTTTTAGTTTCATTGACCTTTTTTATGTTTTCATGTTCTGTGTTTCATTTATTTGCAAATCTTTATTTCCATCTTTCTGCTAAGTTTGGGCTTATTTTTTTATCTAGTTCCTTGAGGTATACTGTGTGGTTGTTTGAGATCTTTTTTTAAAAATAATGTAGGCACTTATTACTATAAACTTTCTTCTTAAAACTACTTTTGCTGCATAAGGTATGATATGTTGTTTCTATTTTTATTTGTTTCAATACATTATTTTTATTCCCCTTTGATTTATTTGACCCATTAGGTGTTCAGGAGTGCACTGTTTCCATGTATTTGTGAATTTTCCAATCTTCTTCCTATTTTTGATTCCTAGTTTTATAACATTTCAATCCAAAATGATACTTGATAAAATTTCAATTGTCTTAAATTTTATGAGACTTGTTTTGTCTATTTGGGTTAATTATTACCATTAACAGTTGTTGTTTCAACTTGCCTAGGTCTTTACTGTCTACATATGTCTTTCACATCCTGTTTTGGATCCTCACCATTGCCTATGAGATTTCTGCTTTCAGAAAAGGGCTGTAATGCTTGATACATTGTTGCAGGTTTACTTATAAAGCAGTTATCTTGGGACAATGTGCTTTAGAAGAGAGCATGCAAAAATGTTTTCTTGGAGTTATTAAGAGGTCATTTTCCTTGACAAAGGAAAAAAAATGTGTCTCTAATGTAAAACTCCCGATGATTTACTCCAAAGATTGTGGACTATGTGCTTAGTTAAATGTCTCACTTTTTTGTTGCTACTCCATGTTTTGTAAAGACTAGTTTCCCAATCAGTCCACTGCCCCTTAAATCACCTTCCCTGTGTCCCTGGGGGACCCCAATGCCTCTGAATTGGGTAATAGTACACTTATTGTACTAATTATAAGTTATAGAACACTGATATGGAACACGCTTTACACATGCCCCATGTCCATCTGTTCCAGGTCTGGCAACAGTAAGCACTCCCTTTGAAACAACATTTCTTGGGGATTATTGTACTCCTCTGGTTAGTCCATTAGTGTTTGGCATCTTGCCCCAATTTCACCGTGACCCTTTCTTTGATTGCCCAGAAATGTGTTGCATGTCCTGCATATCCGATTGTTGAAACTCTTAAGACCTTGCTGAAATTCAAAATTCTAGAGATGCCAAAAGCCATACTTCCAATTAGGCAGACAAGAGGCTTACCACAGTGAAGTCTGGGGCCAGTGGAGAGCTGTCTTACCCCCTCACTCCAGCATTGAGGTGGAGAACTCCACGTAACCAAACTTTTAGTGCCTTCCAATCAGGAGCTTATGCTTCAAAGGTTTTAGCCCAAAGCAAGGCTATATGCCCTCACCCCCACCCTGTGGCACAGTGGTAAAGACTCTGTCTGCCAGTGCAGGATTTGCAAGAGAGGCAGATTCAATTTCTGGGTCCAGAAGGTCCTCTGAAGAAGGAAATGGCAACCCACTCCAGTATTCTTGCCTGGGAACTCCCATGGACAGAGGAGGCTGGCAGGCTACATACAGTCCATGGGGTTGCAAAGAGTCTGACGTGACTGAGCACACACATGCACTTTCCTGCCCCCATTCCTAGAGATGCACATACCTCAAAAGTTACTAGGCTGGACAACCCCCGCATCCCAAGTGAACCAGTCACCCCCAATCACAGAGAAGAGGGAAGTTCAAAATGGGGAGTGGGAAAGGAGAGGAGTCAGGATGAGAGGGATGGTTAGCTATGAGGGATGGGGACAAGTAGCCCAGCAAGTTTTGACTCCTTCCTTCCTATCTTGCCCCATAGTCTTTTGTAGCACTGCCTCCGTTAAGAACTTGCAGGCAGAGGAGTAAAGATGTAGAACCATTTGCTGTAAGAGTCAGTTGGTTAATAAGCACCAACCACCCTAGATTTTCACCTAGGTTCACTGGAAGTTGGTTAAAATTTCCTCTCCAAGTCCTTCCCCTTTAATTCCATCCCCCAAACACATCAAACACTGTGAGCTCCCTTTGGATTCCTGCACAGTGCCTACCTCATTTTCTTGGGAAACCCAGAAGTAGGTCTTAGTATACCTTTCACTGTGTCTGCCTCTGACACCTTGGGGCTATTTTGCTTAAACAGAAATGCAGGACTAGACATAACTGTGCTTTTTCAGTTCTGAGTGTAATGGTTGAGAAAACCCAATGGGTGCTTGGTTTTCCTGATGATGGTATAATGTGATACCACACAATCATATGCTGCATTTTTGTACTTTCTCTATAAAACATCTGTATCTTTACCTTTTTTATAATGCTAGGTTCTTGATTAATTGGATTTTATTTCCTTTGTATTTTCTTCATGAAATTTCATTTAGGTGGATGCCCTTTACCCAGGTAATTCTGGTAGATTAGCTGTTATACCTTCTCTCTTCTCAGTGTGAACTTCTATTAGGTCATTCTTATTCTGAGAACTCACCAAGGGCGCTCAATGAGAGTTCTCCAACACCACAGTTCAAAAGCATCAATTCTTCAGTGCTCAGCTTCTTTATTGTCCAACTCTCACATCCATACATGACTACTGGAAAAACCATAACTTTGACTATTCAGACCTTCGTCGGCAAAGTAATGTCTCTGCTTTTTAATACGCTATCTATGTTTGTCATAGCTTTTCTTCCAAGGAGCAAGTGTCTTAATTTCACGGCTGCAGGCACCATCTGCAGTGATTATGGAGCCCAAGAAGATAGAGTCTCTCACTGTTTCCATTGTTTTCCCATCTATTTGCCATGAAGTGATGGGACTTGATGTCATGATCTTAGTTTTTTCAATGTTGAGTTTTAAGCCAGTTTTTTTACTCTCCTGTTTCAATTTCATCAAGAGGCTCTTTATTAGAGAAATGAAAATCGAAACTATAATAAGATCTTGCCTCACACCAGTGAGAATGCCCATCATTAAAATGTCTACAAACAATAAATACTGGAGAAAGTGTGGAGAAAAGGGAACCCCCTTGCACTGTTAGTGGGAATGTAAATTGATACAGCCACTATGGAAGACAGTATGGAGATTCCTTAAAAAAAAACTAGCAACAAAACCACCATATGACCCAGCAATTCCTCTCCTAGGCATATACCCTGAGGAAATCAAAACTGAAAAAGACACATGTACCCCAGTGTTCATTGCAGCACTCTTTACAATAGCTAGAACATGGAAGCAACCAAGATGTTCATCAAAAGATGAATAAAGAAGCTGTGGTACATATATACAATGGAATATTACTCAGCCATAAAAAGGAATGCATTTAAGTCAGTTCTAATGAGGTGGATGAACCTAGAGCCTATTAAACAGAGTGTAGTAAGTCAGAAAGAGAAAGATAAATGTCGTATACTAACACATATATATGGAATCTACAAAGATGGTACCAATGAATTTATTTATAGGGCAGCAATGGAGAGACAGACATAGAGAACAGACTTATGGACATGGGAGGGTGGGAAGAGAGGGTGAGATGTATGGAGAGAGTAACATGGAAACTTATATTACCATATGTAAAATAAATAGCCAATGGCAATTTGCTATATAACTTGGGGAACTCAAACAAGTGCTCTGTATCAACCTAGAGGGGTGGGATAGGGAGGGCAATGGGAGGGAGGTTCAAGAGGGAGGGAGCAAATGTATACCTATGGCTGGTTCATGTTGATGTTTGACAGAAAACAACAAAATTCTGTAAAGCAATCATACTTCAATTAAAATAATTAAATTTTAAAAACCATTTTCAGAAGCATGAGGCCCACTATGCTCAGGAATAGGTATAACATGAAGTGAAAAGGGAAAGGAGTGATAGAGGAGATATTTAATCTGGCCTGCCTGAAACATTTATCCTATTTGCAAGGTTCAGAAAAGGAGTTCAGTTAGGGATCCACGTGTCTAAAAATATTTGAAATGTTCAAACCAAATGATAAACCATTAAATAAGTTGTATCTCCTTCCATGACAAATGTACCTTCCTAATGACCTGGAAGGCCAGGTTGGGATTTAGAATTCTCGGACTCCTGTAAGTTCTGCCCTGATGGTGTGGGAAGAGCTGCCCTCCCTCCCCTCCCTCTGCCCATGCCCTGGCTGCTGGGCCAGGCTGCATCCCCTTCTGGGCCTACAACCCCTCCTTGGGCCTGGGAGCACCCATCCCAGTGGTGAGTGCAGTCAGCCCTCTCCGGGACAGGTCTAAGAGGAGCATACGGGCCCTGGAAGCAGGCTAGGGACTGTTCAGGGCTGCCAGGTACCTGGAGCATGGGCTAGCAGGGGCACACCCCTTGTACCCACGGGCTGGGCTCCTGGCCCTGGTGGGAGGGGTGTGACTGGAAGCAGACAAAGCGGCCCTCTAAAGCATAGAGATCAAGACAGATACCTCTTGCCTGGGCCTGGAAGCGATAGTTTTAACAACTAGCACTGCAGAAATACTAACAAATCAGAAGCAGTTTGAAGGGCCTCAAATCATACTCAAATCATACCTGCCCTTTGAGTTGAAATAATGGTGACAGGGAGTGCTTTGCCTTCTGTCTCACCACGTGGTTCCAGCCATAAGGAATAATATAACACATTTTAAAATGTCAACACTGGTGACCAAAAAAAAAAATCATGGGGATCTTAAGTTTACTTCACTTTAATCAACATTAAATACCTACTAACAGGAAAATTCATTGCCTAGGACTTTGGGAGAGAAAGATAAATAAAACCCTTAAAGGCCCCAGCCATTTAGAGGTTCAGTCCAGGGGTTGGTTTTGATGGAATAAGTGGATGTAGTGTGTGTATTTGCATGTGCACATAGTTAGAATATAAGACATGCCACCACAGAACATGACAGTAGGTTATCAGTTATCTATAAGAAGATCAGGAGCCAAGCCCGGAGGAACAAAATATGCTTCAGGTAGACCATGTTTCAGATACCTAGGAAACCTTAAGTAAATGTAGAAATGAGCCTGTCTAGTCTCAACCCCCCAGGTCCTTCCCCTTCTCTGATCTCCACTCTGGTCAGCTACAACTTTACTTTTTATTACCTTAAACAGAGTCAAAGACTAAGTCCATTCCCTCCCTTTTCTCTTTTTATTTTTACTTATTATGACATACTTCAGATCTGCCCAAAATCATAAAGAATACTACTATAAACACTATTTACCCACCACCCAGTTTGAGAAATGTAAATTACAGATATAGTTGAAGCCCACTACATATCCCTCCCCAATAGGATCGCTGTCTTTTTCTTTCCCCAAGAGGTAACCACCATCCTAAATGTGGTTTATCTTTCCACTGCATGCCTTTCTGTATGCTTGCGTATGCATACATCCTCACAGGAATTGCGTTGTACTCTCTGTGTCTACCATCCATTCCTGCTGAGTGAAGGTTCTCTTAGACTTCATATACCCGGTATCATGTCTGTGACTTTCGGGAACCAGCTCTGTCCTTTGGGTATTTTTCTGGTGCCATCCCCTATCCACCACAGCCTCTCTGTGTCTCAGCCCCTGTGAATCCTAGTCTCCTCCCCAGTCCAGCCCTTATTGTCCTGTTCAATTTACCTCCAACAGCCCCAAGGCAGTGAACAAAGGCTGGTCCCACCATAGGTGGGTCTCAACTTCTCCCCCCGTGGCTCTCAACCAGTGCTTTTCAAACCCTGGCTGCATCAGAATCCCCTGGAGGGCTTGTTAAAACACAGACTGCTGGGCTCTACTCCCAGTTTCTGATTCACAGGTCTTTGGTGGAGCCGAAGAATTGTGGGTGATGCTAATAATGCTATTTTAAGGGCCAAACATTGAGAACCAGCACTCCAAATCAGTGTCTGGGCTCAGGCTCAGCAGCACCATCTGGCCTCCAGGCAAGCTGGGCCATCCATCAGGTTTCCATCAAAAGCACCCAGCAGTACTGTGAAATACACACATAACACAAGTCATGTGTAATTTTAAATGTTCTAGTAGCCACATTTAAAAAGTAAAAAGAGGGCGTCCCTATTGGTTCAGTGGTTAAGAATCCACATTGCAGTGCAGGGGACACAGGTTCAATCCCTGGTACAGGAAGATCCAACATGCTGAGGGGCAACTAAGCCCATGTTCTGCAACTCCTGAAGCCCATTTGCCCTAGAGCTCATGCTCCACAGAGAAGCCACCTCAATGAGAAGTCTGTGCACCGTAACTAGAGAAAGCAATGAAGACCAGTGCTGCCAAAAGTAAAAATAATTTTTTTTTAAAAAATAAAAAGGAACTGGAGAAAGTAATTTTAATGCTATATTTAATACTAGATTATCATTTCAATATGTAGTTATTAATGAGTCTTTATTTTTTACATTTGTAGCACATCTCAACTCAGATTGAATGCTCAGCAGCCACACATGGCTAGTGACCAGTACAGTAAACAAGTTCAGATCTAAGGCCTTGACCTCCATTTCTGTCTTTACAAAATTGTTTTAAATACAAATTTTGTTTTGGGCTGCAATAAAAGAAATTAAAACAGGCTTATCAAATGGTGGAATGTGATGCCTTCCAATGATGTAAAACGGCTTCTCCTTTTTAAAGAGATTTAAATCAGGATTACTTTTACACATAAATCTATCTACATTTAAGTTTACTACTTTAAAACTTATATTTGACAGCATTTGTTCTAGTTAAAACTATCTGTAAAAGATGAAAGCCAATTAGATACTGGATTTTTATTAGATATTATTATTAGACAGTTGCTTTTTGGGTGATGAATTTTGGAATGAAATCAGTGTTAATAACATTCCCATGGGCTTCTGAAAAATCTAAAAATAGTGAACAATGGATCCTTTCTTCTTTCTCTGTCTTCTTTCTAGTCTTCCAAACTGCAGGAAGAAATGAGAGAAAATGAACAATTATACAGCATCAGCCAGCACCAGAGGCTTTCTAAATCTAAGAAAAAAGTCAGCCTTAGGTATATCTGCTGCATCTGAGGGTTGTATCTCAACAAGGAGAGAAGAAAAACACAGTTTCCTCTGTAACCTGCATCCTGGATACTGGGTGCATGTACAACCTGATGGCTTCTATCATGTGATCCTACCAACCTTGTCTCCCTCTTGCCCAACACCATAAATGCTTTTCTTCCCTTCCTTTGAGAGGCTAGTCTGGGACTTAAATCACTCTTTCTACCTTAAAAGCCTATGCTCACTCCACAGATGATACTCCCTTACCCTCCCAGATCCTTGGTTTCCATATCTACCATATGAGAAAGAGGCTGTTATGAAACACACCACTATTAAAATGAGGGAAAATGTTAATCATTAAAGACAAGATCGATCTTATACCTTCACTCCCAACTCAGTGATAAACAACAGTCATACTATGACTGTTGCTTTTGACTGTCACATAAAATACAAAAATCTACAACTGAACACATGTTTACGTATTAATCACTAAATGTGGTCCTACTTGAAATTCTGAACTTCTTGCTATTTCTAAGTAGTTACATTCTAAAGGGCATCATCTCTTAGTGCAGGAGACTGCACTTCTGTGGTCAAGAAATGAAAGCCCCACTAGTGCACAGTCCAGCTGCTGCTGCTTCTAGTCACTGTTTTCTAAAGAAATACTGGTCTCAGGTACTGATACATTTACAACTTGTTAGTAGTCTTACAGATAGAGGACAAAAGACCTCATAAGAACAAATGAGAAGCCATGAAGTACATTTCACTTCATGCTCTTTATATTCCCGGGTGCAGGAATGTTCTATAAACATTAGGTAAATTTGAGTTGTTGAACTAATTTTAAACAAACTTTTTCTTAACTTACTCTGAGAATTAAAAAGCAAAACCAAAATTGGTAAATGCCTAGGAATAGCTGGGTTACTTTCAAAGCTATACACAGATACCTGGACTTTCTGGGCCTGTCCTTTGCTGGGTCCAGATCCTTTTCTGGTTCTTCTTGTTTTCGGTTATACTTCTTTTCTTTCCCCTCACTTTTGGTGCCCTGAGCCTCTTCTTTGGAGTTCTCATCCTGGCATTCAGTTGTTTCTTTAGATAAGAATAATAGACTTTGGGACCAGACATTCACAGAAAAACAAATCCCAACTCAAAAGCAATAGCAAGACATCCAGTATTCTACCCTTAGGAGAAGCAGGAGGACAGAAGCAACTAAGAAAAGAGTACCTGGGGGCCTTCCTTCTGGTGGATACAACACTTCCATGGCCCTCACTTTGCTGCTGCTTGATCATTTTCACAATGACATTATTTCTTCTTTTCTAGTAAATCTGTCACCCTGTGCTACTGACTACTATTGGTCAAGGATCAGAATCCTCTGGGTCTGATGCATTCTGGATGTTTTGGTCAGAACTTTCTCACCAAAATATGTTTTGCTTCAGTAACAAATTCTATGGGGAAGCTCATTAGTTCCTCAATCCCTGAATATTTCATTTTGACCAAGTGCTTCCATATGAGTTCATAATGTTTTGGGATCAACTTTCCAAGAATCTTGCCATTTTTAAAAGCCATGAACCAAATATGCTGCTGCTGATGCTGCTAAGTCACTTCAGTCATGTCCGACTCTGTGTGACCCCACAGACGGCAGTCCACTAGGCTCCCCCATCCCTGGGATTCTCCAGGCAAGAATACTGGAGTGGGTTGCCATTGCCTTCTCCAGAACCAAATATGAGGTATATCATTTGCTTGTTCTCTTCCATGTTCTCTTAAGCTGCCTCTCGAACACCTGCCTCCACTTTCACCTCTGGGCTCATAACTGGCACCAATCATCTCAGACCTCTTACCAGGGTTGGCAGAGGGCAGCTTATTTTCCCCCCAAGCCAAATAAGTCGTTATGGAGTTGGGCTTGTACTGGGCCCCTCTGGCCTTTGATTCAAGGAGGCCCTGACTCCTGGCCTCCCCTCCTGCCCCCCCCCCCCCCCCCCCCCCCCCCCCCCCGCCCCGAGCCTGCCCCCTCTTCGGGATCCCTGGTCCCCAGACCCGGCTTGCAGCTGCCAGTGTCTCCATCCCCCTCAACTCTCCCCCGCCCCTTGAAGGCTCACCCTCAGGGGCGGCCGGCTCCGGCGCCATTTCCCACAAGCTGGACTCCTCAGGCTCCTCAGCGGCCGTCTCCCCTAAAGAGGCCTCCTCAGCCTCCTGGGCTTCCTCCGCCTGCTCCACCTCCTGGTCTGGGGCTTCCTCCGCCGGCCCCTCACCAGGTCCATCCGATGGCACCTGGACCTGAGAGAACCGAGCCACGGCGGCTGAGACGTGGTCAGACAAGCGCTGCTGGGTCCGGCCCTGGACGGACACATGGCTGTCACTGGGCTGGATGAGGAAGTGGTTGTTGTAGTACAAACGGTTCAGCACCGAGTGCACCATATCCAGGAACATTAAGCGGAAGTGGCTCATGGGGAAGCGGCGTGCTTCCACCATGTCGTCCACGTCCTGCGCCTGCTCCTCCTCCTCCTCAGCCGGCCCGATGTCTGAGCCCTCCTCGGCGTTCGTGGCCTCCAGAGCTGCCTCCCTCAAGCCTCCTGAGGCCTCCGCGACTCCACCTGCCTCGGCCTCAGACATGGCGTCACCCCTGCGAGGCTCGGAGTTGCGGTCCACACCTTCATAGGCTCCGGCCTGCGCCCCCACTGCACCTGCTGGGCCTTCCTGCCCGCCAGGGGCTGGATCTTCATTCCCCGTGGTGGACATGGCAGCGGGTAGTTACCTCAGCCGGGCAGGTGATAACGGCAGTGGCACAGGTGATGGCACCGAAAGTGGTTGCCCTGAAAGGAGGCTGAGGGCAGTGAGATGGAATGAGGCAGTCACTGAAGAGACCACAGAGGAGGCCCCACGACCAGGAGGGTGGGCGGCCAACGGCTGAGGCGGCCAACGGCTGAGGCGGCCAACGGCTGAGGTGGCCAACGGCGGAAGCGGCCCCCGGAAGCCAGGTCGAGGGGCGGGACCAGAAGAGTAGGCAGAGGCATGCGCCCCCTCGTCACAAACTTTGGGCTCATTTGCTGACAAACAAGGATTGACGTGTTCTGTGTCCAATGAATGGCCAAGACCCTTGGTTGTCAAATTGCCCACAATCGTCTACTTGTTCTTTGACGCCTTAGGCTTCTGACATGTGTTGAGGTCTTCTAGGTTCATGTCGTTTATGTGATTGTGCAGGAAATTATTTATGAAGGCATCCTGGGCCATGTGAACTGTGAGAAATTTCCCACCTGGGAATTTCCACCTGGTAATGGCTCATATGAATAGAGACAGGGTCATAAAAATGTGTATCTCACATGTTAGCAGTACTAAAAAGCTCCCAAGAAGAGAAAGAGAACTTGGATGATTTAACTTGGTTAAAAATAGTTGGAAAAGAGTAGACAAATTGAAATGAATGCAGTCAGAACTGAATGTTGAAGAAGTGTTGAAGAAGTTAGGAGCTAGAAGGTGTATAATAAACCCAGACAAATTCACTTAAAGCTTTGAAGACTGAATTTATAAAAGAGAGGTTTCTTTAAAGGAACAGGTCATCTCCTAAGAGTTAAGCATGACAGACATTAAAAAGGCCGTCTTCCTAGGATGTTTTAGAGGCAACAGTCCCAGACTTTTTATTGATCTCAAGATCCACTTAGTCAAGACCTCAAGTGTAATTTTGAAAAGTATACAGAAATTAACTGCTTTTATAGTCATTCTGTAAAAAAAGTTTTGTAGCACTAAAAATATTTTTTTGTAATAGACATAGCAGATTACACCTGGATGTTACATTTAGGAAAAATACTAATAAGTCTCATAACTGTAAAGAGGGATTTTTTTTCCTTTCATTAATCCAACCAAATTTCAGTGTTTTTATTTTTCCTTTGTCTCACCTCAGGAATGGAGCATGGTGTTGCTGTAAATCATTGGTTTAAATTTGGAGGCAATGTCAATAATCTCTCATCCCAAATTCTCATTATAAAGACAGCCAAAAAGGCAGAATCCCAATCTGAGGTCTGAGTTGGTTTAACATTTGCTGCCCTAAGGGATCTTGGAACAGTTACTTATCATTTCTAGGCCTCAGTTTTATCATCTCTATAGGTGGAGTTCAATCAAGATATGAGTTAGGTAGATGGAACAAGATGGAATTACATTTAGGATACTGAGCATTTGTTGAAAACATTTTTTCAGTTTGATTTTGCCTTTTAAGTTGGTTAATGTTTCCAAGTATGTAGTTTTTCATTTTTGTTGTAAAATCTAATAATATTTTCTTTTTTCTTGGTTTTAACATCATACATTTGCAAATCTTTTCTCATCCAGAAATGAATTTTGTACTTTATTCTTTTTGGAGATCTTCTGAATGTTTACATTTAACTCCTTAATTTGGAATCAATAATGACTCATAGTGTTAAGATGAAAATCTCAGTTGATTTTTAAACAGCTCATGTATAATACCATTTGTTATATATTAATTCCCCTATGTAAGGATGTGTGGGCTTTACAGGTGGCACTAGTGGTAAAGAACCTGCCTGACAATGCAGGAGATGTAAGAGACATGGATTCGATCCCTGGGTTGGGAAGATTCTGTGGAGGAGGGCATGGCAATCCATTCCAGTATTCCTGCCTGGAGAATTCTATGAACAGAGGAGCCTGGGGGGCTATAGTCCATAGGGTCACACAGAGTCAGACACAACTGAAGCAACTTAGCGTGCATACACATAAGGATGTGTGGCCAAGTCCCCATTTAGCATTTTCTATAAAGACAAAACACACATTCTCCTAGGGCTTCAGGGCTGGAAAGGCCTTTAGATATGGAATCTAAGACCATTCTTTTTTAAATGGGGAAACTAAGGTTCAGAGCTGCTAACTGGCTTCCCCAAAGTCATGCCAGTTAGTAGAAGAGCCAGGACTAGGACCAATTCCTGACCTTTAATCTGAATTGAAACATACCTCACACATCAGCTTTGGCCATTTTATTTCCTATTGGACTTGTCATAGAACAGTGTCATAGAACATCAACATCAGACATGGTCACTCTGAGACCATATTGAAAGGAGACAAAACAGGACCAAAAACAAGGTCATGCATTACTAAACATCCCCCTCTCTTGGCTAAAATGAATGTCTACAACTTCTTTACCAATTACAACTTTATCCTCGTTCTAGTCTCCTCTCCTTACAGGTAAGATTTATTCAAATATCAATCAGAGAATTGCCTCAGCTACCTAAAGACATCTAATCTAGTGCAAACCCCTGTTTCCTTGAAGGAAAAACTTCCCAAAATAACTCAATCAAACTCCAACCTCTGTAACAGGTTCTTTCTGATACTTGTTAAGACATCACATGGTTCCCCCATGATGTGTTTTCTCCCTTACTGCAAAGAATAGTAAACTGAACTCACTCAACTACAGGCATACTTTTGTGATCTTTGGCTGGAGGACACTGATGGTGTAAAACATTTCCATCTTTACACTGTAATACATGAACTCAAACAAGTGAGTCAAAAGGCATTGAAAGTTTTTTCTCAGAAAAGGCTTCTCAGAGTGCAGCAGACCTGAACTAAGGACAATAAAGACAGGATGTTGTCTCTGTGTGGCCCTTGTTAAAATGCGCTTGTTAACCCCAGTGAGTCCCTGGTTGTAAAAAAGTCTGTGGCCTTCCCTGGTGGCTCAGACGGTAAAGCGGCTGTCTGCAGTGCAAGTGCAGGTTCAATCCCGGGGTTGGGAAGATCCCCTGGAGAAGGGAATGACAACCCACTCCAGTAATCTTGCCTGGAAAATCCCGTGGACAGAGGAGCCAAGTAGGGTACAGCCCATGGGGTCACAGAGTCGAACACGACTTCAGTTTCACTTTAGGGATAGGAAGGTCCGTCTAGTCGAAGCTATGGTTTTTCCACTAGTCATGTATGGATGTGAGAGTTGGACCATAAAAAAGCTGAGCACCAAAGAATTGATGCTTTCAAACCTTGGTATTGGAGAATACTCTTGAGAGTCCCTTGGACTGCAAGGAGATCAAACCAGTCAATCCTAAAGGAAATCAGTCCTGAACATTCATTGGAAGGACTGAGGCTGAAGCTGAAATTCCAATACTTTGGCCACCTGATAGGAAGAACTGTCTCATTTGAAAAGACCCTGAAGTTGGGAAAGATTGAAGGCAGGAGGAGACGGGGATGAGAGGCGGGACAAGAGGATGAGATGGTTGGATGGCATCACTGACTCAATGGACATGAGTTTGAGTAAACTCTAGGAGTTGGTGATGGACAGGGAAGCCTGGTGTGCCGCAGTCCATGGGGTCACAAAAAGTCGGACACAACTGAGCAACTGAACTGAACTGAGGGGTAGGAAAAGGAGGCAGATGTTGTTTCTGGCCAGAGGGCAAACCTGGGTGATGTGATGGAAATCCTGGGGTAAGGACGGCGCTTAATTAGGGCACCCCTATTTCCTTTTTTTTCTCCATATATATATTTAATATTCATTTATTTAAAAAATATATTTATTTATTTATTTTCTTTACATTATTGTGTTGATTTTGCCATACATTGACATGAATCCACCATGGGTATACATGTGTTCCCCTTGCAGAACCCCCTCCCACCTTCCTCCCAATTCCATGCCTCTGGGTTATCCCGGTGCACCAGCCCTGAGCACCCTATATCCTACATCAATCCTGCACTGCCAATTCATTTCACATATGATAATTTACATGTTTCAATGCTATTCTCCCATATCATCCCACCCTCGCCCTCTCCCATAGAGTCCAAAAGACTGTTCTATACATCTGTGTCTCTTTTGCTGTCTTGCATACAGGGTTATTGCTACCATCTTTCTAAATTCCATATATATGCGTTAGTATACTATATGGTTGTTTTTCCTTCTGGCTTACTTCACTCTGAATAATAGGTTCCAGTTTTGTCCACCTCAGTAGAATTGATTCAAATGGATTCTTTTTAATAGCTGAGTAATATTCCATTGTGTATATGTGCCACAGCTTCTTTATCCACTCGTCTGCTGATGGACATCTAGGTTGCTTCCATGTCCTGGCTATTGTAAACAGTGTGGCGATGAACATTGGGGTACATGTGCCTCTTTCAATTCTGGTTTCCTCAGTGTGTATGCCCAGCAGTGGGATTGCTGGATCATATGGCAGTTTTATTTCCAGTTTTTTAAGAATCTTCACACTGTTCTCCATAGTGGCTGTTCTAGTTTGCATTCCCACCAACAGTGTAAGAGGGATCCCTTTTCTCCACATCCTCTCCAGCATTTATTGCTTGTAGACTTTTGGATGGCAGCCATTCTGACTGGTGTAAAGTGGTACCTCATTGTGGTTTTGATTTGCATTTCTCTGATAATGAGTGATGTTGAGCATCTTTTCATGTGTTTGTTAGCCATTTGTATGTCTTCTTTGCAGAAATGTCTGTTTAGTTCTTTGGCCCACTTTTTGATTGGGTCGTTTATTTTTCTGGAGTTGAGCTGCAGGAGTTGCTTGTATATTTTTGAGATTGTTTGTCTGTTGCTTCCTTTGCTATTATTTTCTCCCATTCTGAAGGCTGCCTTTTCACCTTGCTTTTAGTTTCCTTGGTTGAGAGCACCCCTATTTCCTGTCCCATGCTGTGACAGAACTGCCTCCACTCCTCTTTAGCAGAGAAGCACATACTCCTAGGTAGACTGGGTTTTTTTCCCCCTACAGAAGTTGTGACCCCATGGACTGTAGCCCACCAGGCTCCTCTGTCTATGGGATTTTTGAGGTAAGACTCCTGGAGTGGGTTGCCATTCCCTTCTCCAGGGGATCTTCCCGACCCAGGGATCGAATCCAGGTCTCCTATTTTTTACCACCTGAGTCACCAGGGAAGCCGCCCCCCCCCCCCATGAAACCAGAGTATTATTGCTTTCTTTACTTCCTCCTATCTCTGTACATTCTTTTTTCAGAACTTTCAACAAGACCATCCCTATTCACTTTAGGGGAGATAGCATGGTACCAAACAAAGCCAACAAAACAAGACAAATCTTACAAGTGTCTTTCCAGGTCATGAAAAACTAGTCTGTCCACTTGAAGCTAAAGGACAAACACTTCAGACCCTAGTCATTTAAGCATTCACTAAGCACATATAAGCACCTATTATATACCCGGAATTATGTTAGGATGTGGGGACTCAGGTATCTAAGACCCATGGCTTGTTCTGGTTTATGATCTAGAGGATTAGACAGACACTTGGGCAATGACGACACACTCTGTCAAGTGCTATAACAAGGATGAGCACAAAGTGTTAAGGAAGCATGGGAGAGTAGATGATTAACTATGGCCGGTGGATGAAGGGGGTGGGCTGGTACCTGGGAAAGTGCTCAAGAGGGGGCATTTCAGGGGGTCCTGAAGCTAGGAATTCAAATGGCAGTAAAAAGGCAAGGGGCAGGGAGGTTACTATAGGTAAAGGAAGCATTATAAACAGTGGCAGAGGTGTGTTGGTGTATACCTATCCAGGGAGTAAAATGGCAGGAGTGTAGAGCAGAGTGGCAGATGGGCCTTTAATGTAGATAGGGCCATGAAAGCTCCAGTAAAGAGTTTGCCCTTTGCCCTGAAAAGGAGGTTGGCTTCCAAAGCAAAAAATAATATTGAGATGGTGGTAGAGTTAGCAGAAGAGTTTTGGTGCATTTAGGAATGAGTTGAGTCGAGAAAAGTTCTGCTAAGGCCCTCCAAGGTCTTTCTAGCAAGTTTTAGTATCCTGCACTTTTCTTCTTTATAAAAATAATATATATTCTTTGTACAACAGATTAATAAAACACATAAGACTAAAGAGGGAATAAAAAAATCACACATATCTTGCCCATACCAATGAACAAGATAATAATATAAATATAAGTAAAAGACATGTGTAGATAAATCATAGATAAATACAAATGGTTTTTAAATATATGGACAAATGGCTTTGGAACATATGGACATATGCTCAATCAATTCAAATTAAAATTATATTGAGGTAATGATAATCATTAGCATTTATTAAGTAATGATAGGCTGGGCACTATTTTAAACACATAGATTATTTTATTTACTTCTTGCCACAGTCGTATGATGTGAGTACTGTTACTAACCATCTTTTGCAAATAAGGAAACCAAAGCACAGAGATGTTTAGCAGTATTCTCAAGGATACACAGCCAGTAAGGAACAGAGCCTGGATTAAGAACATAAAAACCACCCTTAATCTCACTATCTAGAAATGATCACTCTGCTATTTAGTAAATAGTCCAGTTTCATTTTTCTGATTTGGCAAGAAACTGATTGTTACTTCTTCTCTTTGATTAGAGATTCCCAGTCTCCAACCCTTGAATAATAGGAAGTTGGCTATTGATTGCAAACATATATTCTTGACCATATTAAGTTTTCTGTCCCTTTGTTATTAATAGGTGTGTGGCTTAGGGTAAACTTTGCTTATGGTCCTTAGTTTCATCTTAACAAAGAGAATAATCACCACCCTACGGGGTTCTTGTGAATATTTAACACGATAATATACAATGAACATTATCAGAATTAAGGGTTATTAGTGAGGTTTGTCAGGGTCTCCTCATCTTCTAAGCATGCCCTTTTATTCAGAGGAAGCAGAATTTTAATTCGGTCCTCTTGTCCACCCTCAATCAGTAAATGCTTGCCTTCTGTACAGAAGAAATGCCCCCCTCCACTTTTATGTTCTTAGTAATTTTCATGGGAATCTTTCTCCCAAATTGTTCTATGGCTGCCTCTACCTTGGAATTCAAGTTTTAGTCAAAGAACACTCACAGGGGATCATCCCTGACTACAACTTGTCACCCACTGCCACCCCAAACACTCTTATATTACCACCCTTTCTATTTCCTTCATAGCTTTGAACTTTTCCCATTTAATAAATTTTATCTTTGTTTTTATTACTGCTATACTCACTCCCCAGCCTCTCCAACCACCACCAAGAGTTAAGTGCCACAAAGGCATGGCTTATTGTCTGTCTTCTTCACTATGTCCCCCAAACACCTAGAATGATATCTGGAACAGAGTAAATACTCAGAGTTTTATTTATTTATTTTAAAGATTTATTTATTTATGCCTGCACTGGGTCTTCATTGCTGCATGGGTTTTTCTGTCGTTGCAGCAAGCTGGGTCTACTTTCTAGTTGCAGGGTGCAGGCTTCTCATTGTCGTGGCTTCTCTTGTTGTGGAGCATGGCTCTAGGCATGTGGGCTCAGTAGTGGCTCCTGGACTCTAGAACACAGGTTTCCTGGACCAGTAATTGAACCCACATCCCCTGCATTGCCAAGCAGGGGATTTTTTTTTTCTTTACCCCTGAGCCACCAAGGAAGCCCCTTAAACATTTGTTAAATGACTATAAACAACTTGCTTCCCCTATATTGGTTAATTGTACAAGTCACAAAGTCAAATGCTACTATGTGTAGGATCACATTTATGAATTTGGAGAGCCCCCAGTGGGTGAGATTAAACTTGAGCCTTGAACGTCAGTGAAGTTTGGGTAATTTCTCTATATACCAGTACATCTCATATTACCAGAAGGATGGTAAAAAATCTGCCTGCAATGCAGGGGACCCAAGTTCAATCGCTGGCTTGGGAAGATCCCCTGGAGGAGGAAATGGCAACCCACTCCAGTATTCTTGCCTGGGAAATCTCATGGACAGAGGAGCCTGGTGGGCTGCAGTCCATGGGGTTGCAAAGAGTCCGACATGACTTAGTGACTAACACATACACATAAGTATCTTTAGATTGAGGGGAACAAGTTCACAGAAAAAAATTGTCTTTTAATTTGGCCATTCAAAATATATATAAGATGGCAGAGAATTGCATCAATGTTAATGTTTGTTTGCTTTGTGGTTAGCTCATTCTAAATTTCAACTTTTGGAGGTCAGAGAGGTTACATATTAAATTGCTGTCTCTTTACATAATGTAAGTTAAAAATCCTCTAAAATTTTCTTCCCCTACTTTGCCACAGGGTCTGAAATTGCCTATCTTAGCATAATTTCATCATTTCATCAGACCTTTCAGAGACAAATACATCATCCTACCTGAAAATACTATTACTTTTATATCATTAGCCAGGTATTACATCAAGGAAGGGTGTTGAGGAACTGGGACAGGAATTTTGAGAGCAGATGAGTAGAGGAATAAAGAAAAGATCTGGGGGCATGGAGTGCTCCCAGGGAAAGGAGGCCTATATGGGGAGTGACAGTGACCTTGATTTTAGATGCTAGGGGATATTGGTGGAATTGAGGCCACCAGGGGCCACTGCTTGAGAGTTAACAGGATGTTGCTGAAAACAGAGGCAAAGGATCTAGGGATGCGAGTCTTGTTCCACTTTCATAGCTTTGCCTCAGGTCAACCTTGTCTCTGGAAGTATTTGATACTTTAAGACAGAAAGGTGAAGAAGATTCTTTGAGCTTCCATACAGTGAGGGTCTTGAGATGGAATGTAGGGAGGCTGCTTGTGAAGTATGCTATTGTAGCATACTGGAGAAGAAGTCTGTTAATGCCATCCTGAATGGGTATCTAAGTAGCCTTCACTAATTGTAGAACAAGGCCTTCCCCCCAAACTCCCTTTCTCTGATTAACTACCTTTCACCCACTTCTTATCCCGATTCTAGAGATTAGGCCCATTTACTACTTAAAGTCACACATAAGATTATAGCAATGTTAGTTTGGGCACTAATAGAAACCTCCTTGGGGCCCAGGTAATCTTTGTTTAGTTTAAGAAATAAAACAATAGAAGTGGAGTTGGAGGTCTGCACATCCTCTCCTCAAATAGTAATGGGTGTCATGAGTTTGGTGTTTCATTCCCGTGTACTTTGCCTACATTTATGGGAAATGAAAGAGGTTGTTAAATATACACTTATACCCCAAAGTACATAGAATTTTTGGCATGTTTTAAAACCTTATATAGATGGCA
Organism: Antilocapra americana; assembly: GCA_007570785.1. Taxonomy (NCBI): domain Eukaryota; kingdom Metazoa; phylum Chordata; class Mammalia; order Artiodactyla; family Antilocapridae; genus Antilocapra; species Antilocapra americana. The sequence goes on along the minus strand of SRVM01013603.1, from coordinate 2,621 downwards.
CTACAATATCTGTATTTGTTTGTCATTAGTTTTTGCCTTACACTTTTCTCTACTATCTCCATGAAATCATTATCCTCAGAGGGGTATGTGACTCAAGCTCCAAGGAGTTCTAGTCTCCTCTCCAGATGAGCCCTTGCTGTCCTGGTCACTTTACTCACAACACTTTTGAGCGAGTGAATTAAGGTTGGTCTTACCTTAGATGGAGGTGAGCCTCTTCCTCTGTTGTCTTAGCCAAAGTGCAGGGCTGGGCTCACCTGTACTATGTGACCTCCTAGACCATTACACTGGGAGCCACACTTTGAAAACCACTATCCTAGAGCATGAGGCACGGGATGAGATGTTTGGATGGCATCACTGACTCGATGGACTTGAATTTGAGTAAGCTCTGGGAGTTGGTGATGGACAGGGAGGCCTGGCGTGCTGCAGTCCATGGGGTTGCAAAGAGTCAGACACGACTGAGCGACTGAACTGACGGACTGACTCTAGAGCAGGCATCCTCAACCTCTGGGATCTAGTGCCTCATGATCTGAGGTGGAGCTGATGTAATAATAGAAATAAAGTGCACAATAAATGTAATGCACTTGAATCATCCTGAAACCATTCCCCTCCTCCTTGGTCCGTGGAAAAATTGTCTTCATTGAAACTTGTCCCTGGTGCCAAAAACGTTGGGTACCACAGCTCTAGAGCATCTTTTTCCCCTTGATATTTTAGCCTTCTTTCAACAAAATAACCTGATACAAGTTTACAAAGAGGTGAAAGGGTAGCATTCCTAGAAGGCAGAGTGCTACAAAAACTGCTCTGCTAAGTATAAAATGAAGACAAGACTTTTTTAACATCCCATCGATGAATCACTTGTCTCTACGTTTCTTTTAATTTAACCATCAATGCAAAGATCATCAATTAAGTTGACAGTTATTGAAGGTGGCTTTACTGGAACCCTTAACCATGCATATGGTTAGGTTAGAAGTACATTGTGTACTAGTGAGTACAAGAGACTACATTTCTACTGCACAATGATGAAGGCACAAGTCATGTAAGCTAATTTGAAAACTACTTCAATTGGTTTCTCAGGAAGGCTTTCTAAACCACTCTTAGTTTCCATTAAGGATTCTGATATTTTGCAGCTGTAGGCGTATACCTATGACAAAAGTACTTCACGAGAACCAAACTATGGATGTTCAAGGATGTGGTAAATTATGTATCTGCAGAAAAGTGGAGACCATTAAGATTCTAAGAAGAAAGCACTGGTTTTAAAACCTTTTAAAAGCTGCTTATTTAGCTACCTAGAAATATTTTTAAAGAAGGTATAAGCAGTGCAGAGTATGTTTAAGCTATTCTCTAATGATATACAACACCCTTGGCTCACTGCAGCTTGCCGTCAACAAAGTTGTGTTTATTTTAGGGTTCTTCTTCCACTTCTGGTTAATCATTTTCTTCCTCTTGCTTTGCTTCTTCTCACTTGATTCTTGGCCTGTCCAACAGTCATCATTCTGTGTGTCTTATCCTGTTGAGTATAATACTGATCTTGTGCACTCATGAAAGAAGAATTCCAACTGATCTTTAGGAATTTTACCTGTACCAACCCCACTTAGTATTCTAAATTTAGGAATTTCCAGAGTACAAAAGTAGCTGAAGTATGAGTCCTTGAAAGGTTTTTGTACCCTATTCTAGAAGTTCCATTTCCTTTGCTCTCCTGTCCCTTAATGCATTCTGAGTGACATTCTTCTTCCAATGTATCTAGCACCCAATGCAGCCTATGACTTGTGGTCCATGAGAAGAGAAGGATCAAAATCATCCAGGTATGACTTTATTAGATATGTTTTAGTCAACACCTCATTTGAGAAATAATCACTGGATTCAGAGAAATTCAACTGTGAAATTTGTAGGCTCTCCAGCATCTGAGAACTTGTGAACAAGTATTTCAGATGCTCTAAAATAGGCTCATTGACTTTCTGACTCACATTTCTGAGCAACTCTGCATTCTTTAAAACTTTCATGCCAAGATAAAGAATTCTTTCAGGGCGGCTTTTACCTTCAGACTTTTCCTCAAGTTTTTTCTTTTTAATTTCCTCAACAACTGCCTCTGCAATACCTGGTTTCCATTTATTTTCATAATCTGTAAGCTCATAAGATGATTTTGTATCTTTTATCGTACAGTTTGATAGGGGCATACTTCCTCTCAGTATCATGAATTACTTTATGATGTTTAGATTTTGTTTTTGCCTGTTCTAACTGGAATTTTCTGAGGGAATTAAGTTGCTTAATGCTATTAATCAAGTCCTGAAAACAGTTTACACATGCTACAACTGAAGCACCGCATGTTTCTTGGGAAACCTGAGGAATATGCCTTCCCTCAACAGTTTGTTCTTTCTTCCTGTTCTCAACAGCACAGTGGCCCCCTCAACTGTGGCACACTCCAGTCTCCACGCCACAAACTCTGTGACAGAAAACAGAGTCTCCTGGGCACAGCTTGAGGGTCTTTTGCTTTCCCACCTCAGGACCTTTATCTTCCTCTGGTGAACTACGAGGCCAAGTTGCTCAAGTGTCCTCCATCATCTCACTAAGACAGGCGGGCCAGGAGGGTGTGGGTGGGGAAAGATGGTGGGCAGCCCGAGGCACAG
>ML661384.1:696-41077 GCA_007570785.1 Antilocapra americana | reverse complement strand
AAGGTACTTGTTGTCTAACCTATACAGTGGGTTGGATGGCTCAGATTGATGGAGTATCACAAGTACAGAAGATGTGATTTCATATAGATTTGGTGTGACGTCATATACATTGTGGGTGACGTCATGAGTACATTGGATGTGATGTCATAAACGTAGCGGTGTGACGTCATAAAGAGGGGATGTGATGGCATATAGAGTACGTATGACATCATACACATAGAGGGTGTGATGTAGTACGTATAGCGCTTTTGATCAAAGGATACTTTGGAAATCATGTCAGATAGAGTGGTTGTGATGTCAGATAGAGTGGTTGTGCTGTCATCCCCACAGGCAGCCTGATGTCTCATTAGTGGATATAACATCATAGACATAGTGAGTGTGATGTGCCAGATAAATTGCCTGTGATTTCACATGCAGCTTGGATGTGATGTCGTAAAGTGGATTAAACATCATATAGAGTGGGTGTGACGTCATGATTACAGTGTATGGAATGTCATACCTTGAACATGGCGTCCTAAGATTGGGTGTGATATCATGAATATACCTGAGTTGATGTTTGAAACACTGGGGTGTGATGTCATAAAGAGGTAATATGACGTCATAGATAGCATATGACGTCATACAGGTACTGGGTGGAATGGGCATCAAGTGGGTGTGATATCATCTGTACAGTGGGTGGAATGACACTGATACAGTGTTAGCGATGTAAGATACAGTGTTTGTGATGTTGAAGAGAATGGGTAGAGAAACCCATATACTGCACATGATGTCATACATATATTGGATATGATATGCATACATGCAATGTGTGTGATATCATCGAGAGAGTGGTTGTGATGATGCAGTCGAGTGTTGGGGCCCGCCCGGCTGAGGCTATCAGCCAGAGCCATTACAGTCGGAACACTCCAAGCCTGCTGCCATATAAGTCACTTATTACGTGCCAGCTATGCATTCAGCTGGAAAATCACCAAAAGAATCATGTGGCGAACATATATCCGACAGGCCAATCACCCACAAGACACGTATTCCTTACATGCCCGTCATAACTCCCCCTTCCCTTTTCCCACTCCCTGCCCTTCTCCCCAGATTTAATCGCCTTGCGCTCAATAAAGTTTTGCAGCTTGATCAGAACCTTTGTCTTGCTGCCGTTCTTCGCGCCTCTTATCCCACCCCCCTTTTTTTCCGTTTTCAGGTGGATTCGGAGCTCACGTTGATTGCTCTGCGGCCCAGAACGACTGTGCACAGCTAGCGGCCGGAGCAAGTGATGCCCAACGTGGGGCCCGAAAACCGCTTGGACGGACCGCCATCCCCGTTGACCAGTCCCAGCAAGGAGCACCACGATTACCCGCTCCTGAGACGACTCCGGAGAGAGTCCCCCCCCCTCGATGGCGCATTCCGTCAGGTAAGTATTAATCATGGGACAAGCATGTTCGAAAGATGATGTTTTTATTAGCCAGGTTAAAAAATCCCTCAAGGTGCGAAGAATTCAGGTTCATAAACAAGATTTAGTTTCGTTTTTTCATTTTATTTTTAAGACCTGCCCCTGGTTCCCTCAAGAGGGTACTATCGACACTCGTATGTGGAATCGTGTCGGAGATTGCCTTAATGACTATTATCGTGTCTTTGGTTCCCAGACTGTGCCTATCACCACCTTTAACTACTACAATCTTGTAAACGTTATTCTCACCAACCAGGGCCATACCCCAGACATTCAGTACCTTTGTCAGGAAGGACAAAGAATCCTTTCCCGCCACTCCCGTCCCTCCTCTAGAGCGCCCTCTACCCAAGATCTTATACAAAGCGATCACATACACCCAAATAACTCCAGCGCCACTACCGTTACTCGACCCCCCCTCACGGGCCCTCTCAAACTGTTCCTCGATTTCTATCAATATTGAGACAAATCCAAATCCTACTGCTATACACCCCGATCTTAAAGACCTAAAAGGAATAACCAGCATGGACACAGACGATCAGCTGCCCCCTGCTGACCGAGCTAATCTAGAAGATTAGGCAGCCCACTATAACTGCCCTGACTGGCCTCCCTCTTCCTCTGTCCCTTCCATTCCCGACACAGCCGTTGTTTTAAACAAGCCCACGCTTAATGCCTCTCCGCCGCCGCCCGATTCCGCGCCTCCCGCCTGTTCAGCTGCCATCTTACACAGCTCTGTGCTCCTGCCCTTTGTGGCACCGCCATATTTTCCCACCCACCCAGTTACGCCCACCACTCCCAACACAGCCCGCCTTCCAGCTCCAATTCTGCATAACACTGAGCCTCCACCCATTAACCAAACTCCCCTCCCCCAAACAACTTCCCTTCAAGAAGCCCAGATTTTCATCCGAGAGGTGAAAGCGGTAGCCAAAGAACTCGCAGACCTGACTGTCTCCGCCCCCCAAGAGCTCTTAGCCTTCCCAGTAACTAGGAGCCAGGCTCAGCCACCACCTCCTGAGGCGAGAGACTCTCAAAGCCCTGAGCCCAGTGCTCACGAACCCCCACTTAGTGATCATGATGAAGAAGAGTCAGAACACTAGGCTTCTGACGATGATGAGCCCCCGGTCCCACCATCCCCCCATACTTACAAAAAGCTCAGCTTAAAAACGCTAGAAAAGGTCAAAGCGGCAGTGGCCAACTACGGCCCCACTGCCCCCTTCACTGTTGTCCTGATTGAAAAACTTACTGATCGATGGCTTACACCCAATGATTGGTTCTTCCTAGCCAAGACTGCCAAAAGCGGCGGTGATTTTATACTCTGGAAAAGTGAATATGAAGAGGCTTCCAAACAGTTTGTTTAACGCAATTCGCGTAAGCCCTCCTCAAAAGGTTGGACTCTCAAAAAGTTCCTTGGCTCTGTCCCCTACCAACATAAGGAAAAACAGCCTCAATTTGCTCCCTGGTTACTAACACAAATTCAGTCAGCAGGTGTTAAAGCGTGGAAATGCCTTCCCCAGAAAGGCGCTGCCACCACCTCACTTGCGAAGATCAGACAGGGCCATGATGAGCCATATAGTGATTTCATTAGTCGCTTACGAAAACTGGCCGAACGGCTTTTTGGCTCTGGAGAAAGCGAAAGCGCCTTCCTTAAACACCTCACTTTCGAACAATAGACATTTTGACAGCCACCCACCTGGCGCTTAACATCTCTAACCCCAGTCTTGCCCAAGACTGCTGGCTATGTCTCAGCCAAGGCACGCCCATGCCCCTGGCTGTCTCCGTTAATACATCAGACCTCAACACTATTGACCAAAACTGCACTCTCGGCCTGCCCTTCAGGGTCCAACCTACACTGTTTTCATTCTCCCCCTGCATCTACAAACACCCGCACAATGATTCCACAGATATCCCCGTTGGTTTCGCTACCTTTAACAACTGTAGCTCTGTGTTTAACTATACCTCTAGCTACACCAGCCTCCTATGCCCTGGACCAGGAAAGGCCTTCGTTTGCGGAAACAATCAAGCCTATACCGCCCTACCCCCCTCATGGACAGGGCTGTGCGCCCTAGCCACCCTGCTGCCAGACATAGATATCATTCCAGGAAATGAGCCCGTTTCCGTTCCCGCTTTTGACCACCTTGCGGGATGGCACAAAAGAGCCCTAGCCATTATCCCCTTGCTTGCTGGGTTAGGAATCTCTGGAGCGATAGCTATGGGATCTGCAGGCCTAGGATATGCAGTTCATTCATATTCAAAGCTCTCTAAGCAGCTCATTGATGATGTCCAGGCCATATCCAGCACCATTAGTGATATCCAAGATCAACTAGACTCCCTAGCAGAAGTAGTCCTTCAAGACACACGAGGCTTAGATTTTCTCACCGCAGAACAGGGAGGTATCTGCCTTGCCTTACAGGAACGCTGCTGCTTCTATGCCAAAAAATCCGGCATTGTCCGAGATAAAATAAAAAGGCTACAAGAAGATCTAGAAAAAAAGAAGGAAAACGCTAATAGAGAATCCCTTTCTGACATGCCTTAATGGACTACTCCCCTATCTCCTTTCCCTTCTTGGGCCCCTGATCACTGTCCTCCTGCTTCTCACCTTTGCCCCCTGGGTACTGAGGTGTGTCACGACACTTGTCAAAGACCAGCTTAACGACATACTAGGGAGACCCATCCAGATCCACTATCACCAGTTAGAAATGCTCGACCATGAAAATGATCAAGGCCCTCTCCCAAGGGAGCTGCATGATTCTCGAGAGTCTGCATTGCAGCCCAGTTGCTGCAATGGACACCGCTAGGTGCACGACAAAGTACAGCAAGGAGGGGCATCCACCAAAGAGGCCACTCTCGAGCCTCCTGCGAGGTAAGCCAGCTTGCATGGAGATTGACACCAAAATCCTCCCCTCCAAAAAAGGGTGTCCATTAAGCTCTACGCAGAGCTCAGGAGGAGCTTGGCCACTGCCTTCCCTAGCCGGTCAATCTCCAAACAAAACCAGATTCCTCGCCTTACAAAACAAAAAGGGAGGAGATGTTGGGGCCCGGCCGGCTGAGGCGATCAGCCAGAGCCATTACGGTCGGAACACTCCAAGCCTGCTGCCATATAAGTCGCTGATTACGTGCCAGCTATATATTCGACTGGCAAATCACGAAAAGGATCATGAGGCGAACATATATCCGACAGGCGAATCGCCCACAAGACACGTATTCCTTCCATGTCCGACAGAACTCCCCCCTCTCTTTTCCCACTTCCTCCCCTCCTTCCCATATATAATCTCTTTGCGGTCAATAAAGTTTTGCAGCTTGATCAGAACTTTTCTCTTGCTGCCATTCTTCGCACATCTTGTCCCACCCCCCTTTCATCTGTTTTCAAGTGGATTCGGAGCTCAAGTTGACTGCTCTGTAGGCAAGAACAACTGCGCCCAGCTAGCGGCCGGAGCAGTCGAGTGGGTGCAATGTCATAAATACTGTGATTTAATGTCATAAATAGTGAATGTGATGTTGAGTCTAGTGCATGCGATGTCACACATATGCCCAGTGTGATGACACAGGTATGGTATGTGCTGTTATTTGTATTAAAGTTGTGATGTCATATCCAGTTGATGGGACTTCACATGTAGTGGGTGTGATGGCATGAATACAGTGAAAGTGATGTCATAAATACAGTGGTGTGATGTGAGAATGAGTGGATATGATGTCATAAAGAGCCCTTAAGATGGAATAGATACATTGGGCAAGATGTCATACACAAGGTACTTGTCATCAAACCTATACAGTGGGTTTGAAGGCTCAGATTGATGCAGTATCACAAGCACAGAAGATGTGATTTCATACAGCTTTCATGTGACTTCATATACATTGGGGGTGACGTCATGAGTACATTGGATGTGATGTCATAAATGTAGCGGTGTGACGTCATAAAGAGGGGATGTGATGGCATATAGACTACGTATGACATCATACACATAAAGGGTGTGATGTCATACGTATAGCGGTTTTGATGAAAGTATACAGTGGAGATCATATCACATAGAATGGGTGTGATGTCATCCCCACGGTGCTCCTGATATCTCATTAGTGGATATAACGTCATAGACATAGTGAGCGTGATGTCACAGATAAATTGCCTGTGATTTCACACGCAGCTTGGATGTGATGTCATAAAGTGGATGAGACATCATACAGAGTGGGTGTGACGTCATGATTACAGTGGATGTGATGTCATACCATGGACATGGCGTCATAAGGGTGGGTGTGATATCATGAATACACCTGATTTGATGTTTGAAACACTGCTGTGTGATATCATAAAGAGTGGATATCACATCATAGAGAGCATATGATGTCATACAGGTACTGGGTGTGATGGGCATAGACTGGGTGTGATATTTTTTGTACAGTGGTTGGAATGACACTGATACAGTGGAAGCAATGTCAGATATAGTGTGTATGATGTCGAAGAGAATGGGTAGGGAAACCCGTATACTGCGTATGATGTCCTACCTATGTTGGATATGATATACATACATGCAATGTGTGTGATATCATCGAGAGAATGTTTGTGCTGATGCAGTCGAGTGGTTGCAATGTCATAAATACTGTGATTTAATGTCATAAATAGTGAATGTGATGTCGAGTCTAGTGCATGTGATGTCATACATATGCATAGTGTGATGACACAGGTATGGGATGTGCTGTTATTTGTATAGAAGATGTGATGTCATATACAGTGGATGGGACTTCACATATCGTGGGTGTGATGGCATGAATACAGTGCAAGTGATGTCATAAATACAGCGGTGTGATGTGAGAATGAGTTGATATGATGTCATAAAGAGCCCATATGACAGCATAGATATATGGGGCATGATGTCATACATAAGGTACTTGGTATCTAACCTATACAGTGGGATGGATGGCTCAGATTGATGCAGTATCACAAGTACAGAACACGTGATTTCATATACCTCTGATGTGACTTCATATACATTGGGGGTGACGTCATGAGTACATTGGAAGTGATGTCATAAATGTGGCGGTGTGACGTCATAAAGAGGGGATGTGACATCATAAGTACATTGGATGTGATGTCATAAATGTAGTGGTGTGAAGTCATAAAGAGGAGATATGACGTCCGAGACAGCAAGTGACATCATGCAGGTACTGGGTCTGATGGGCATCGAGGGGGTGTGATATCATCTGTACAGTGGGTGGAATCACACTGATAAGAGTGGAAGCGATGTCAGATATAGTCTGTGTGATGCCCAAGAGAATGGGTTAGGGAAAACCATATCCTGCGTACGATGTCATACCTATATTGGATATGATATGCATACATGTAATGTGTGTGATATCATCGAGAGAATTGTTGTGATGATACAGTCGAGTGACTGCAATGTCATAAATACTGGGATTTAATCTTATATATCTTGAATGTGATGGCGAGTCTTGTGCATGTGATGTCCTACATATGCCCATTGTGATGAGACAGGTATGGGATGTGCTGTTATTTGTATAGGAGATGTGATGTCATATACAGTTGATGGAACTTCACATATAGTTGGTGTGATGGCATGAATACAGTGCAAGTGATGTCATAAATACAGAGGTGTGACGTGAGAATGAGTGGATATGATGTCATAAAGAGGCCATATGACAGCATAGATATATTGGGCACGATGTCATACATAAGGTACTTGTCATCTAACATATACAGTGGGTTGGATGGCTCAGATTGATGCAGCATCACAAGTACAGAAGATGTGATTTCATATAGCTTTGATGTGACTTCATATACATTGGGAGTGAGGTCATGAGTACATTGGATGTGATGTCATAAATGTAGCAGTGTGACGTCATAAAGAGGGGATGTGATGGCATATAGAGTACGTATGAATTCATACACATAGCGGGTGTGATGTCGTACGTATAGCGGTTTTGATGAAAGTATACAGGGGAGATCATGTCAGGTAGAGTGTGTGTGATGTCAGATACAGTGGTTGTGCTGTCATCCCCACAGGGTTCCTGATGTCGTATTAGTGGATATAACGTCATAGACATAGTGAGTGTGGTATCACAGATAAATTGCCTGTGATTTCACACACAGCTTGGATGTGATGTCATAATGTGGATGAGACATCATATAGAGTGGGTGTGACGTCATGATTACAGTGGATTTGATGTCATACCGTGGACATGGAGTCCTAAGAGTGGGGGTGATATCATGAATACACCTGATTTGATGTTTGAAACACTTGGAGGTGATGTCACAAAGAGGGAATATGACATCATAGAGAGCATATGACATCATGTAGGTAGTGGGTGTGATGGGCATCGAGTGAGTCTGATATCATCTGTACAGTGGGTGGAATGACACTGATACAGTGGAAGCAATGTCAGATATAGTATGTGTGATGTCCAAGAGAATGGGTAGGGAAACCCATATACTGTGTATGATGACATACCTATGTTGGATATGATATGGATACATGGAATGTGTGTGATATCATTGAGAGAATGGTTGTGATGATGCAGTCGTGTGGGTGCAATGTCATAAATACTGGGATTTAATGTTATATATCGTGAATGTGATGTCGAGTCTTGTTCATGTGATGTCATGCATATGCCCAGTGTGATGACACAGGTATGGGATGTGCTGTTATTTGTATAGTAGATGTGATTTCATATACACTTGATGGGACTTCACATATAGTGGGTGTGATGGCATGAATACAGTGCAAGTGGTGTCATAAATACAGTGGTGTGATGTGAGAATGAGTGGATATGATGTCATGAAAACGCCATATGATGGCATAGATATATTGGGCAGGGTGTCATACATAAGGTACTTGTCATCTAACCTATACAGTGGGTTGGATGGCTCAGATTGATGCAGTATCACAAGTACAGAAGATGTGATTTCACACAGCTTTGATGTGACTTCATATACATTAGGGGTGACGTCATGAGTACATTGGATGTGATGTCATAAATGTAGCGGTGTGACGTCATAAAGAGGGGATGTGATGGTATATGGAGTACGTATGACATCATACACATAGAGGGTGTGATGTCATATGTATAGTGGTTTTGATGAAAGGATACAGTGGAGATCATGTCTGACAGAGTGTGTGTGATGTCAGATATAGTGGTTGTGCTGTCATCCCCACAGGGCTCCCGGTGTCTCATTAGAGGATATAACGTCATAGACATAGTGAGTGTGATGTCACAGATTAATTGCATGTGATTTCACAAGCAGCTTGGAGGTGATGTCATAAAGTGGATGAGACATCATATAGAGTGGGTTTTACGTAATGATTACAGTGGGTGTGATGTCATACCGTGGACATGGTGTCCTAAGAGTGGGGGTGATATCATGAATACACCTGATTTGTTGTTTGATAAACTGGGGTGTGATGTCATAAAGAGGGGATATGACGTCATAGAGATCATATGACATCATGCAGGTCCTGGGTATGATTGGCATCGAGTGGGTGTGATAACATCTGTACATTGGGTGGAATGACACTGCTATAGTGGAAGCGATGTCAGATATAGTGTGCTTGATGTCCAAGAGAATGGGTAGGGAAACCCACATACTGCGTATGATGTCATACCTATGTTGGATATGATATGCATACATGCTATGTGTATGATATCATCGAGAGAATGGTTGTGACGATGCAGTCGAATGGGTGTAATGTCATAAATACTGTGATTTAATGTCATAAATAATGAATGTGATGTCGACTCTAGTGCATGTGATGTCATACATATGCCCAGTGTGATGACACAGGTATGAAATGTACTGTTATTTGTATAGAAGTTGTGATGTCATATAGAGTTGATGGGACTTCACATATAGTTGGTGTAATGGCATGAATACAGTGGAGTGATGTGAGAATGAGTGGATATGCTGTCATGAAAAGGCCATATGACGGCATAGATATATTGGGCACTATGTCATACATAAGGTACTTGTCATCTAACCTAAAAAGTGGGTTGGATGGCTCAGATTGTTGCAGTATCACAAGTACAGAAGATGTGATTTTATATATCTTTGATGTGACTTCATATACATTGGGGGTGACGTCATGAGTACATTGGATGTGATGTCATACCGTGGACATGGAGTCCTAAGATTGGGTGTGATATCATGAATACACCTGATTCGATGTTTGAAACACTGGGCTGTGATGTCATAAAGAGGGGATATGATGTCATAGAGAGCATATGACGTCATGCAGGTACTGGGTGTGTTGGGCATAGAGTGGGTGTGATATCATCTGTACAGTGGGTGGAATAACACTGATACAGTGGAAGTGATGTCAAATATAGTGTGTGTGATGTCCAAGAGAATGGGTAGGGAAACCCATATACTGCATATGATGCCATACATATATTGGATATCATATGCATACATGCAATGTGTGTGATATCATCGAGAGAGTGGTTGTGATGATGCATTCCAGTGTTGGAACCCGACCGGCTGACGCCATCAGCCACAGCCATTACAGTCGGAACACTCCAAGCCTGCTGCCATATAAGGCACTGATTACGGGCCAGCTATACTTTCGGCTGGCAGATCAACAGAAGCATCATGCGCCGAACAAAAATCCAACAGCCCAATTGACCACAAAACACATATTCCTTACATGCCCATCAGAACTCCCCCGTCCCTTTTCCCACTCCCTCCCCTCCTCCCCATATATAATCGCCTTGCACTCAATAAAGTTTTGCAGCTTCATCAGAACCTTTGTCTTGCTGCCATTCCTCGCACCTCTTATCCCACCCCCCTTTCATCCGTTTTCAGGTGGATTCGGAGCTCACGTTGATTGCTCTGCGGCCCAGAGCGACTGTGCACAGCTAGCGCCCGGAGCAAATGGAGCCCAACATGGGGCCCGAAAACCGCTTGGACGGACCGCCGTCCCCGTTGACCAGTCCCAGCAAGGAGCACCATGATTAACCACTCGTGAGACGACTCCAGAGAGAGTCCCCACCCTCGAAGGTGGCATTCGGTCAGGTAAGAATTAATCATGGGACAAGCATGTTCGAAAGATGATGTTTTTATTAGCCAGCTTAAAACATCCCTCAAGGTGCGAAGAATTCGGGTTCGTAAAAAAGATTTAGTTTCGTTATTTCATTTTATTTTTAAGACCTGCCCCTGGTTCCCTCAAGAGGGTAATATCGACACTCGTATGTGGAATCGTGTCGGAGATTGCCTTAATGACTATTATCATGTCTTTGGTCCCCAGAGTGTGCCTATCACCACCTTTAACTAGTACAATCTTATAAAAGATATTCTCACCAACCAGGGCCATACCCCAGACATTTAGCGCCTTTGTCAGGAAGGACAAAGAATCGTTTCCCGCCACTCCCGTACACCCTCTAGAGCGCCCTCTACCCAAGATCTTATACAAAGCGACCCCATACACCCAAATAACTCCAGCGCCACTACCGTTACTCGCCCCCCCCTCATGGGCCCTCTCAAACTGTCCCTCGATTTCTATCAATATTGAGACAAATTCAAATCCTACTGTTATATACCCTGATCTTAAAGACCTAAAAGGAATAACCAGCACGGTCACAGACGATCACCTGCCCCCTGCTGACCGAGCTAATCTAGAAGATGAGGTAGCCCAGTATAACGGCCCTGACTAGCCTCCCTCCTCCTCTGCCCCTGTCGCTCCCGCCACAGCCACTGTTTTAAACAAGCCCACGCTTAATGCCTCTCCGCCGCCGCCCGCTTCCTTGCCTCCGGCCTGTTCAGCCGCCATCTTACACGGCTCTGTGCTCCCGCCCTTTGTGCCACCGCCATATTTTCCCACCCACCCAGTTACGCCCACCGCTCCCAACACAGCCCGCCTTCCAGCTCCTATTCTGCATAACACTGAGCCACCACCCATCAACCAAACTCCCCTCCCCCAAACAAATTCCCTTCAAGAAGCCCTGATTTTCATCCAAGATGTTAAAGCGGTAGCCAAAGAACTCGCCGACCTGACGGTCTCCGCCCCCCAAGAGCTCTTAGCCTTCCCGGTAACTAGGAGCCAGTCTCAGCCTCCGCCTCGTGAGGCGACAGACTCTCAAAACCCTGAGCCCAGTGCTCACGACCCCCCACTTAGTGATCATGATGAAGAAGAGCCAGAACACTCGGCTTCTGACGATGATGAGCCCCCGGTCCCACCATCCCCCCATACTTACAAAAAGCTCAGCTTAAAAACGCTAGAAAATGTCAAAGCGGCAGTGGCCAACTACTGCCCCACTGTCCCCTTCACTGTTGTCCTGATTGAAAACCTTAGTGATCGATGGCTTACACCCAATGATTGGTTCTTCCTAGCCAAGGCTGCCCTAAGCGGCGGTGATTTTATACTCTGGAAAAGTGAACATGAAGAGGCTTCCAAACAGTTTGTTGAACGCAATTCGCGTAAGCCCTCCTCAAAAGGTTGGACTCTAAAAAGTTCCTTGGCTCTGACCCCTACCAACATAAGGAAAAACAGCCTCAATTTCCCCCCAGGTTACTAACACAAATTCAGTCAGCAGGTATTAAAGCGTGGAAATGCCTTCCCCAGAAGGGTGCTGCCACCACCTCCCCTGCAAAGATCAGACAGGGCCATGATGAGCCATATAGTGATTTCATTAGTCGCTTACAAAAACTGGCCGAACGGCTTTTTGGCTCTGGAGAAAGCGAAAGCGCCTTCCTTAAACACCTCACTTTCGAACAATAGACATTTTGACAGCCACCCACCGGGCGCTTATCATCTCTAACCCCAGTCTAGCCCAAGACTGTTGGTTATGTCTCAGCCAAGGCACGCCCATGCCCCTGGCTGTCTCCGTTAATACATCAGACCTCAACACTATTGACCAAAACTGCACTCTCGGCCTGCCCTTCAGGGTCCAACCTACACTGTTTTCATTCTCCCCCTGCATCTACAAACACCCGCTCAATGATTCCACAGATATCCCCGTTGGTTTCGCTACCTTTACCAACTGTAGCTCTGTGTTTAACTATACCTCTAGCTACACCAGCCTCCTATGCCCAGGACCGGGAAAGGCATTCGTTTGCGGAAACAATCAAGCCTATACCGCCCTACCCCACTCATGGACAGGGCTGTGCGCCCTAGCCACCCTCCTGCCAGACATAGATATCATTCCAGGAAATGAGCCCGTTCCCGTTCCTGCTTTTGACCACCTTGCGGGATGGCACAAAAGAGCCCTAGCCATTATCCCATTGCTTTCTGGGTTAGGAATCTCTGGAGCGATAGCTATGGGATCTGCAGGCCTAGGATATGCAGTTCATTCATATTCACAGCTCTCTAAGCAGCTCATTGATGATGTCCAGGCCATATCCAGCACCATTAGTGATATCCAAGATCAACTAGACTCCCTAGCAGAAGTAGTCCTTCAAAACAGACGAGGCTTAGATCTTCTCACCGCAGAACAGGGAGGTATCTGCCTTGCCTTACAGGAACGCTGCTGCTTCTACGTCAACAAATCCGGCATTGTCCGAGATAAAATAAAAACGCTACAAGATGATCTAGAAAAAAGAAGGAAAATGCTAATAGAGAATCCCTTTCTGACAGGCCTTAATGGACTACTCCCCTATCTCCTTTCCCTTCTTGGGCCCTTGATCACTGTCCTCCTGCTTCTCACATTTGCCCCCTGGGTTCTGAGGGGTGTCACGACACTTGTCAAAGACCAGCTTAACGACATACTAGGGAGACCCATCCAGATTCACTATCACCAGTTGGAAATGCTCGACAATGGAAATTATCAAGGCCCTCTCCCACGGGAGATGCATGATTCTCGAGAGTCTGCATTGCAGCCCAGTTGCTGCAATGGACACCGCTAGGTGCGCGACAAAGTACCGCAAGGAGGGGCCTCCACCAAAGAGGCCACCCTCGAGCCTCCTGCGAGGTAAGCCAGCTTGCATGGAAGTTGACACCCAAATCCTCCCCTGCAAAAAAGGGTGTCCATTAAGCTCTACGCAGAGCTCAGGAGGAGTTTGGCCACTGCCTCCCCTAGGCGGTCAATATCCAAACAAAACCAGACTCCTCGCCTTACAAAACAAAAAGGGAGGAGATGTTGGGGCCCGGCCGGCTGTGGCGATTAGACAGAGTCATTATGGTCGGAACACTGCAGGCCTGCTGCCATATAAGGCGCTGATTACGTGAAAGCTATACATTTGACTGGCAAATCACCAAAAGGATCATGAGGCGAACATATATCCGACAGGCCAACTGCCCACAAGACACGTATTCCTTACATGCCTATCAGAACTCCCCCCTCCCTTTTACCACTCCCTCCCCTCCTTCCCATATATAATCGCCTTGCGGTCAATAAAGTTTTGCAGCTTGATCATAACCTTTGTCTTGCTGCCGTCTTCGAGCCTCTTGTTCCACTTCCTTTTCATCTGTTTTCAGATGGATTCGGAGCTCACGTTGATTGCTCTGTGGGCAAGAGCGACTGCGAAAGGTAGCGGCCAGAGCAGTAGAGTGGGTGCAATGTCATAAATACTGTGATTTAATGTCATAAATAGCGAATGTGATGTCGAGTCTAGTGCATGTGATGTCACACATATGCCTAGTGTGATGACACAGGTATGGGATGTGCTGTTATTTGTATAGAAGATGTGATGTCATATACAGTTGATGGGACTTCACATATTGTGGGTGTGATGTCATGAGTACAGTGCAAGTGATGTCATAAATACAGTGGTGTGAAGTGAGAATGAGTGGATATGATGTCATAAAGAGCCCATATGACGGCATAGATACATTGGGCACGATGTCATACATAAGGTACTTGGCATCGAACCTATACAGTGGGTTTGATGGCTCACATTGATGCAGTATCACAAGTACAGAAGATGTGATTTCATAGAGCTTTGATGTGACTTCATAAACATTGGGGGTGACCTCATGAGTACATTGGATGTGATGTCATAAATGTAGCCCTGTGACGTCATAAAGAGGGGATGTGATGGCATAGAGAGTACGTATGACATCATACACAAAGAGGGTGTGATGTCATTCGTATAGCCGTTTTGATGAAAGGATACAGTGGAGATCATGTCAGATAGAGTGTGTGTGATGTCAGATATAGTGGTTGTGCTGTCATCCCCACAGGGCTCCTGATGTCTCATTAGTGGATATAACGTCATAGATATAGTGAGTGTGATGTCACACATAAACTGTCTGTGATTTCACACGCAGCTTGGAAGTGAGGTCATAAAGTGGATGAGACATCATATAGAGTGAGTATGACGCCATGATTACAGTGGATGTGATGTCACACCTTGGACATGGAGTCCTACGAGTGGGGGTGATATCATGAATACACCTGATTTGATGTTTGAAACACTGGGGTGTGATGTCATAAAGCGGGGATATGACGTCATAGAGAGCATATGATGTAACACAGCAACTGGGTGTGATGGGCATAGAGTGGGTGTGATATCCTCTATACAGTGGGTGGAATGACACTGATACAGTGGAAGCGATGTCAGATATAGTGTGTGTGTTGTCCAAGAGAATGGGTAGGGAAACTCATATACTGCATATGATGTCATAAATATATTGGATATGATAGGCATATATGCAATGTGTGTGATAACATCGAGAGAGTGGTTGCAATGATGCAGTCGAGTGGGTGAAATGTGATAAATAATGTGATTTAATGTCATAAATAGTGAGTGTGATGTCGAGTCTAGTGCATGTGATGTAATACATATGCCCCGTGTGATGATACAGGTAATGGATGTGAAGTTATTTGTATAGAAGATATGATGTCATATACAGTTGATAGGACTTCACATATAGTGGGTGTGATGGCATGAATACAGTGCAAGTGATGTCATAAATTCAGTGGTGTGATATGAGAAAGAGTGAATATGATGACATAAAGAACCCATATGACGGCATAGATATATTGGGCACGAAGTCATATATAAGGTACTTGTCATCTAAACTATACAGTGGGTTGGATGGCTCAGATTGATGCAGAATCACAAGTACGGAAGATGTGATTTCACATAGCTTTGATGTGACTTCATATATATTGGGGGTGACGTCATGAGTACATTGGATGTTATGTCAAAAATAAAGCGGTGTGACGTCATAAAGAGGGGATGTGATGGCATATAGAGTACCTATGACCTCATACATATAGAGGGTGTGATGTCATACGTATAGCGGTTTTGATGAAAGGATACAGTGGAGATCATGTCAGATAGAGTGGGTGTGATGTCAGATAGAGTGGTTTTGCTGTCATCTCCACAGGGCTTCTGATGTCTCATTAGTGCATATAACGTCATCGACATAGTGAGTGTGATGTCACAGATAAATTGCCTGTAATTTCACACGCAGCTTGGATGTGATGTCAAAAAGTGGATGAGACATCATATAGAGTCGGTGTGAGGTCATGATTACAGTGGATGTGATGTCATACCGTGGACATGGAGTCCTAAGAGTGGGTGGGATATTATGAAAACACATGATATGATATTTGAAACACTGGGTTGTGATGTCATATAGAGGAGATATGACGTCAGAGAGAGCATATGATGTCATACAGGTACTGGGTGAGATGGGCATAGAGTGAGTGTGATATCATCTGTACAGTGGGTGGAATGACACTGATACAGTTGAAACCATGTCAGATATAGTGTGGTTGATGTCCAAGAGAATGGGTAGGGAAACCCATATACTGCATATGATGTCATACATATATTGGATATGATATGCATACATGCAATGTGTGTGATATCATCGAGAGAGTGGTTGTGATGATGCAGTCGAGTGGGTGCAATGTCTTAAATATTGTGATTTAATGTCATTAATAGTGAATGTGATGTCGAGTCTAGTGCATGTTATATCATACATATTCCCAGTGTGATGACACAGATATGGGATGTGCTGTTATTTGTATAGAAGATGTGATGTCATATACAGTTCTTGGGACTTCACCTATAGTGGGTGTGAAGGCATGAATGCAGTGCAAGTGATGTCATAAATACAGTGGTGTGATATGAGAATGAGTGGATATGATGTCATAAAGAGCCCATATGACGGCATAGATATATTGGACACGATGTCATAATTAAGGTACTTGTCATCTAACGTATACAGTGGGTTTGATGGCTCAAATTGATGCAGTATCACAATACAGAAGATGTGATTTCATATAGCTTTAATGTGACTTCATATACATTTAGGGTGATGTCATCAGTACATTGGATGTGATGTCATAAATATAGTGGTGTGACGTCATAAACAGTAGAAGTTGTGGCGTATAGAGTATGCATCACATCATACACATAGAGGGTGTGATGTCATATGTATAGTGGTTTTGATGAAAAGATACAGTGGAAATCATGTCAGGTAGAGTGGGTGTGATGTCAGATACCCTGGCTGTGTTGTCATCCACACAGGGCTCCTAACGTCTCATTAGTGGATATAACATCATAGTCTTGTGAGTGAGATGTCACAGATAAATTGCCTGTGATTTCACATGCAGCGTGGATGTGATGTCATAAAGTGGATGAGACATCATATAGAGTGGTTGTGACGTCATGATTACAGTGGATGTGATTTCACACCGTGGACATGGAGTCCTAAGTGTGGGTGTGATATCATGAATACACCTGATTTGATGTTTGAACCATCGGAGTGTGATGTCATAAAGAGGTGTTATTACATCAGAGAGAGCATATGATGTCATACAGGTACTGGGTGTGATGGGCATAGAGTGGGTGTGATATCATCTGTATAGTGGGTGGAATGACACTGATACAGTGGAAGCGATGTCAGATATAGTGTGTGTGATGTTCAAGAGAATGGATATGGATAACCATATACTGCATATGATGACATACACGTATTGGATATGATATGCATACATGCATTGTGTGTGATATCATCGAGAGAGTTGTTGTGATGATGCAGTCGAGTGGGTGCAATGTCATAAACACTGTGAATTAATGTCATTAATAGTGAATGTGATGTCGAGTCTAGTGCATGTGATGTCATAAATAAGCTCAGTTTGATGACACAGGTATGGGATGTGCTGTTATTTGTATAGAAGTTGTGATGTCATATACAGTTGATGGGACTTCACATATAGTGGGTGTGATGGCATGAATACAGTGCAAGTGATGTCATAAATTCAGTGGTGTGATATGAGAATGAGTGGATATGATGTCATAAATAGCCCATATGACGGCACAGATACATTAGGCACGATGTCATAAAAAAGGTACTTGTCATCTAACCAACACAGTTTGTTTTGATAGATCAGATTGATGCAGTACCACAAGTACAGAAGATGTGATTTCATATAGCTTTGATGTGACTTCATATACATTGGGGGTGACGTCATGAGTTCATTGGATATGCTGTCATAAATGTAGCGGTGTGACATCCTAAAGAGGGGACGTGATGGCATATAGAGTACGTATGACATCATACACATAGAGGGTGTGATGTCATAGGTATAGTGGTTTTGATGAAAGTATACCTTGGAGATCATGTCAGATAGAATGGTTGTGATGTCAGATAGAGTGGTTGTGCTGTCATCCCCACAGGGCTCCTGATGTCTCTTTAGTGGATATAACGTCATAGACATAGTGAGTGTGATGTCACAAATAAATTGCCTGTGATTTCACATGCAGCGTGGGTGTGATGTCATAAAGTAGATTAGACATCATATAGAGAGGGTGTGACATCATGATTACAGTGGATGTGATGTCATACCGTTGACATGGAGTCCTAAGTGTGCTCTGGCCGCTAGCTGGGCGCAGTCGCTCTCGCCCGCAGAGCAATCAACGGGGTTTCCGAATCCACCTGAAAATGGATGAAAGGTGTGGGACAAGAGGTGCAAATAACGGCAGCAAGAGAAGGGTTCTGGTCATGCTGCAAACTTTATTGAGCACAAGGCGATTATATATGGGGAGGAGGGGAGGGAGTGGGAAAAGGAATGGGGGAGTTCTGACGGGCATGTAGGGAATACGTGTCTTGTGGGCGATTGGCCTGTCGTATATATGTTTGCCGCATGATCCTTTTGGTGATTTGCCAGCCGAATGTATAGCTGGCACGTAATCAGCGCCTTATATGGCAGCAGACTTGCAGTGTTCCGACTGTAATGGCTCTGGCTGATCGCATCAGCCGGCCTGGCCCCAGCATCTCCTCCCTTTTTTTTTTGTAAGGCGAGGGGTTTGGTTTTGTTTGTACATTTACCGGCTAGGGGAGGCAGTGGCCAAGCTCCTCCTGAGCTCTGCATAGAGCTTAATGGGCACCCTTTTTTTGGAGGGGAGGATTTGGGTGTCAACCTCCATGCAAGCTGGCTTACCTCGCAGGAGGCTCGAGAGTGTCCTCTTTGGTGGAGGCCCCTCCTTGCGGTACTTTGTCGTGCACCTAGCGGTGTCCATTGCAGGAACTGTACCGCAATGCAGACTCTCGAGAATCATGCAGCTCCCGTGGGAGAGGGCCTTGATAATTTTCATGGTCGAGCATTTCCAACTGGTGATAGTGAATCTGGATGGGTCTCCCTAGTATGTCGTTAAGGTGGTCTTTGACAAGTGTCGTGACACGCCTCAGAACCCAGGGGGCAAAGGTTAGAAGCAGGAGGACAGTTATCAGGGGCCCAAGAAGGTAAAGGAGATAGGGGAGCAGTCCATTAAGTCCTGTCAGAAAGGGACTTTCTGTTAGCGTTTTTCTTCTTTTTTCTAGATCTTCTTGTAGCCTTTTAATTTTATCTCGGACAATGCCGGATTTGTTGGCGGAGAAGCAGCAGCCTTCCTGTAAGGCAAGGCAGATACCTCCCTGCGGTGAGAAGATCTAAGCCTCGTCTGTTTTGAAGGACTACTTCTGCTAGGGAGTCTAGTTGATCTTGGATATCACTAATGGTGCTGGATATGGCCTGGACATCATCAATGAGCTGCTTAGAGAGCTGTGCATATGAATGAACTGCATATCCTAGGCCTGCAGATCCCGTAGCTATCGCTCCAGAGATTCCTAACCCAGCAAGCAAGGGGATAATGGCTAGGGCTCTTTTGTGCCATCCTGCAAGGTGGTCAAAAGCAGGAACGGGAATGGGCTCATTTCCTGGAATGATATCTATGTCTGGTAGCAGGGTGGCTAGAGCGCACAGCCCTGTCCATGAGGGGGGTAGGGCGGTATAGGCTTGATTGTTTCCGCAAACGAATGCCTTTCCTGGTCCGGGGCATAGGAGGGTGGTGTAGCTAGAGATATAGTTAAACACAGCTCTGCAGTTGGTAATGGCAGTGAAGGCAACGGGGATATCTGTGGAATCATTGTGCGGGTGTTTGTAGATGCAGGGGGAGAATGAAAACCGTGTAGGTTGGACCCTGAAAGGCAGGCCGAGAGTGCAGTTTTGGTCAATGGTGTTGAGGTCTGATGTATTAACGGAGATAGCCAGGGGCATGGGCATGCCCTGGCTGACACATAGTCAGCAGTCTTGGGCTAAATTGGGGTTAGATGTGTTAAGCGCCTGGTGGGTGGCTGTCAAAATGTCTATTGTTTGATGGTCTAGGTCTGTTCCCCGTGATTTGTGGAGTGCTATAGGGTGGTAGGAAAGCTTTGAAAATTGTCTATCAATGAGATGTTCTATCTTTTTTTGAACGATAATCTCTCTCACTCTGTCCTGGTGTCCACCTCCATCAGAGATGTGAATAGGAGCAACCTGTTCCCAGCATACCGGCTGTCCCATTGTGCCCTTGCACCCGACCTCTAGGTATGGGCTGAAGCCAACGGGTGAGGTACGGTTGGTTCCCCCCGTTTTAGTTTTTTGGAGTATGGCAGTGAAAAAGATTTGATTGTCATATGTGCACTCTTGAGTCTCATGATAACAGGAAGAGTGCATTGTCTCTTGAAATCCATCGGTTTCGCATTTTTTGGGGCAAGGACCTGGCCTGCCATTGATCGCAGATATAACAGGGGGTTTTGGTACACAGCGCCAGTGAACCTTACCACTTCCAGGCCTAGTCACCTCACGTGTCAGAAAGGCCATTTTGGTGTCACAATCAACTTTTAAGGTCCAAAATGATGGATCTGTGTAATGGTCGACGTCGATTCCTCCACAGCATTCGCATGGTGGTCCAAAAAGAGTGAGGTATAGTTGTGGCTTGGCTTGAGGTATAGTGGTGGCCGGAGCCCTCCATCTATTGTTTGGCATCGCAGTATTGGTAACAGTAGTGGGAAAAGCCAATGAGGATGCATATGGTCTGAAAGAGAAAAGAGGAAAAAGGGTTTTCCTCAGGGCGCATCATTGTTCCCTGGGATGTGATTAAAGTTAGTTTGGGGGGGCCCAATGGTTGATGTGTCGTATTAGCCTTTCAGGTAACCACCGTGGGCCGTCTTCTTTTTGGTCATAAATGCAGGCTGAGCCTCTTCCCCAAATGAGGACGGGGTCTGGGCCCTTCCAGGCGCGAGTGAGGGGGTCGCGCCACATGACTGTGGCCTGTTGGCTAAAGGTTTGTGGATGCCAGTGGCGGTCAGCCGCTGAGTGTCCCTGAGAGTCTAGGGTGAGGAAATTGAGTTGGAAGAGTGCATGGTTTAGGAGGTTATGAGGATGTTGTTTTGTGAACCTGAGGGGCGAATGTGTCAGGCAGTTGATGGAATTTTTTAAAATCTGATGAGCTCTCTCTATAATGCCTTGTCCCTGGGGATTGTAAGGGATGCCTGTGATATGTTTGATCTGAAGCCGTTGGCAAACAGTCTGAAACTTTTTTCCAGTATATCCGGGGCCGTTGTCTGTCTTGATAGTACGAGGTTTGCCCAAGACGGATAGGCAATGGATCATGTGAGAGATGACATTTTTTGATGCCTCACCTGTTTGTAGAGAGGCAGCTATGAACCTGCTAAAGGTGTCAATAGTAACATGAATGAACTTAAGTTTTCCAAAAGCCATGAGGTGAGTTACATCCATCTGCCAGATAGCATTTGGGGTGATTCCCCGGGGATTTACTCCCAGGTGAGGCACAGGCGCCGAGGGGACGCAATGGGGACAGGCCTTGACAATTTCTCTAGCTTGGTCTCTTGTGATTTTGTAAAGCAGGCGAAGGGTATGGGCATTTAAATGGTGTAAGGTGTGGGCTTGTGTTGCCTCAGTGATAGGGTCTGTGAGGACAAAATAGACAGTTGTGTGGCGGCATCTGCTAGGGCGTTGCCCTCAGTCAGGGGTCCGGGAAGGTCAAGGTGGGCACAAAGGTGTCCAATGAAAAAGGGGTGTTGTCTTTGTAAAATAAGAGCTTGTAACTTAGCAAGTAGAGGAGCGGCATTTGTGGAAGGTTTGATGAAGGGGACGGTTTCTAACAGGGGTACTGACTGAGCTATGTAGGCACTGTCGGTGTAGAGGTTGAATGGTTGGTTGGCAAGCTAGGTAAAGACTTTGAGGATGGCGAATAGCTCTACAAGTTGTGCAGAGGTATAGGGAGATTTTGTTGTGAAGGTTTGTCCATTGAGAACATAGGCAGCCATGCCATTTGAAGATCCGTCAGTAAAGATGAGGGCGGCTTTGGGGAGCGGAGTTGTTTTAGTGATTTTAGGGAAGACAAATGGATGGGTCTTAGCGAACTGAATAATGGGATCGCTAGGGTAATGGTTGTCAAGGTTTCCTGTGAAGGAGGACAGCGCAGTAGCCCATTCATCGGAGGTTTGTAAAAGCCAATTTGATTGGTCTTGTGAGTAAGGGATAATTATTGATTCTGGGTCTTTACCAAACAGCTGGCGACTGGTGGAGCGCCCCTTTATAATTAGCGTGGCAAGAAGGGAAGGGTAAGGCAATAGGACTCGAGAGGGGGAAGCTGGGAGGTGGACCCAAAGGAGGGGTTGACCGTTTTTTGAGGGATCTGTTGTCTTTGGTTGCCAAAAAACTCTGGTAGGGGTATGCGTTGTAGGTAGTAAGAGGTATATTAGAGGCAGGCTGTAAGAGATCTGTTGAGCAGTTTGGTTTTGGATAGCCTTGTTGATAATGTCTAGAGAGTGTTTTGCCTCGGGCGTCAAAACATGAGGAGACAGGGGGTCTGAATCTCCTTTGAGGATATTCTTAAGTGGGAGGAGGGCCTCTGTGGGCAGTTTTAGGTTCGGCCGAAGCCACTGAATGTCTCCAAGAAGTTTTTGGAAGTCATTAAGCGTTTTTAGCCTGTCTGTTCTAAGGCGGATACGAGGGGTAAATATATGCTGATGGCAAAGTTCAAATCCTAGATAAAAGTATGGTCGGATGTTTGTACTTTATCGGGGGAGACTTGTAGCCCTTGTCTTGTAAGGCAGGCGATCAGGTGGGCGTGACAGGCCCTGACAGTGTCTTCGTCAGGACATGCCAAACGGATATCGTCCATATAATGGAGAATGTATGCCTGAGGCCACTGTGCCCTGACTGGGGCAATAGCTGCCGCAACAAATTTTTGACATAGGGTGGGACTATTGGCCATGCCCTGTGGCAGCACTTTCCAATGGTAACGAGGCATGGGGCCTTGAAAATTGGTTTGTGGGACACTGAAGGCGAAATAAGGCCTGTCGTCGGGGTGGAGGGGGATGGTAAAGAAGCAATCTTTTAGGTCTATGACGATCTTATGGTAACTGGCAGGGATGGCAACTGGCGAAGGGAGGCCAGGCTGTAAGGCCCCCATGGGGATCATTGCTTTATTAATGGCCCTAAGATCCTGTAGGAGGCACCATTTGCCAGATTTCTTTTTTATTACGAATATGGGTGTATTCCAGGTGGAATTAGTGGGCTCAATATGTCTTGATGCAAGCTGTTCCTGTACTAACGCTATCGCAGCTAAGGTTTTTTCATGGGTAAGGGGCCACTGATTGACCCAAACAGGATCCACTGTCTTCTAAAGGATCTTGTCTGCATGGTGTACAGGACTATCAGTGGCCACTAGAGAAAATTTTGGGGGAATCCTAAACCTGCTTTGTCTGTTTTAGGAGGGATCGTAATGGGCTTCGTGATTCCTTGACCTCTTTTTCCTAGTTCCTGACCTGGCAGGAAGCCTTGATTAAGCATTTGGGTCATAACTATGTCATTGGGGCTGCACATGATCACCTTCATTTGGGAGAGGATATCTCTCCCCCACAGGTTAACAGGCAGATTGGGGAGAACAAAGGGAGTGACGGAGCCACTATTTCCCTCAGCATCTTCCCACATCAGGGTTTGAGAGCTTTGTTGGGGGTTAGCAGCTTGTCCAATGCCGCGCAGATGGGTGGCAACAGGTGTTAATGGCGAAGACTTTGGCCAGTGGGATTGGGATATGACAGTAGCGTCTGCTCCTGTGTCTAAGATGCCTGTAAAGACTTTGCCATTAAGTTTGAGCTTGAGTGAGGGGCGGTGGTGAGAGACTTGTTGAACCCAGTATGTGTCTGATGAGCCAGGGGTGCTGGAGCCCCAAGAAGCCTTTTTGAAATTTGAGTTAATATGCTGTAAGGGGAGAATAATGATCTGTGCTAGCCTGGTGCCTTTTGGGATTGAGATTAGATCATGAGTGGTGGAGACAATGATATGAATTTCTCCCTCAAAGTCATTGTCAAGAATGCCAGGGAACACTAGGATCCCTTTAATGGTGGAGCTAATACGGCCAAGAATAAAGCCGAATGTGTTAGGTGGTAAGGGGCTATATACGCCGGCAGGGAGCATCAAAGGGCTATTATTTGGAGTTAATATTGTGTCGGTGGCGGTACAGAGGTCCATTCCTGCACTGCCTGCGGTTGCCCTCCAAAGATCTGAGACAAGGAGGCATGGTTGATTACTGGGAGGGTCGGAATTGTAGGGTTGGGGATTTGAGGGTTGAACTGTGAAGCCCCTGAGTTCGTCCCTGGGTTGGGGCCCTGGGGCTGGCCCCTGTTGGAGTTTCCCTGTTTTGGGGGGAGGGGTTGTCCATTAATGTCTGTCTTGGAGCAGCATTCTGAGGCCCAGTGAAACCCCTTTTTCCAACGGGGACATATTGTCGAGGGAGGGGATCTTTGAATATTGGGAGTGCCACTATTAGAGTCATAAGGGGTCTTGGCGTGGGGGTTAGATAAGGCGTGGGCTCGTTGTGGGCAAGCCCGCGAAAAATGTCTGAGCTGTTTGCAGGTGAAGCAAAGGCGATCACAATCATGATACCTCTGGTTTTGGAGCAAAGCTTTGTAAGGCAGCCCCAATAGTGAGCCCCAGAGCATGAGCACACCCGATGCCTGAGCAAAGGTGGACATACTCTGAGAGGTCTTTTTCACGATGAGGTTGAATAGCATTTTGGCAGGCGGGGTTAGCATTTTCAAAAGCGAGTTGTATAAGGAAGGTGCTTTCGCTTTCTCCAGAGCCAAAAAGCCATTCAGTCAGTTCTTGTAAGCGACTAATGAAATCTCTATATAGCTCATCAGGGCCCTGTCTGATCTTTGTAAGGGAGGTGGTGGCAGAAACTTTCTGGGGAAGGCGCTTAAAAGCTTTATCACCTGCTGACTGAATTTGTGTTAGTAACCCGGGGGGAAATTGAGCCTGTTTTTCTTTACGTTGGTAGGGGTCAGTGCCAAGGAACTTTTTGAGAGTCCAACCTTTTGAGGAGGGCTTACGCGAATTGCGTTCAACAAACTGTTTGGAAGCCTCTTCATATTCACTTTTCCAGAGTATAAAATCACCGCCGCTTAGGGCAGACTTGGCTAGGAACAACCAATCATTGGGTGTAAGCCATCGATCACTAAGCTTTTCAATCAGGACAACAGTGAAGGGGGCAGTGGGGCCGTAGTTGGTCACTGCCGCTTTGACCTTTTCTAGCGTTTTTAAGCTGAGCTTTTTGTAAGTATGGGGGGATGGTGGCACCGGGGGCTCATCATCATCAGAAGCGGAGTGTTCTGACTCTTCTTCATCATAATCACTAAGTGGGGTTCGTGAGCACTGGGCTCAGGGCTTTGAGAGTCTGTCGCCTCGCGAGGCGGAGGCTGAGCCTGAGTCCTAGTTACTGGGAAGGCTAAGAGCCCATGGGGGGCAGAGACAGTCAGGTCGGCGAGTTCTTTGGCTACCGCTTTAACCTCTGGAATGAAAATCAGGGCTTCTTGAAGGGAAGTTGTTTGGGGGAGGGGAGTTTGGTTGATGGGTGGTGGCTCAGTGTTGTGCAGAATAGGAGCTGGAAGGTGGGCTGTGTTGGGAGCGGAAGGCGTAACTGGGTGGGTGGGAAAATATGGCAGTGGCACAAATGGTGGGAGCGCAGAGCTGTGTAAGATGGCGGCTGAACAGGGCGGAGGCGCAGAAGCGGGGGCGGCGGTGGCGGCGGAGAGGTATTAAGCACAGGGTTGTTTAAAACGGTGGCTCTGGCGGGAGCGGCAGAGGTAGAGGAGGAGGGAGGCCAGTCAAGGTCGTTATAGTGGCCTGCCTCATCTTCTAGATTAGCTCGGTCAGCAGGGGGCAGCTGATCGTCTGTGTCCGTGCTGGTTATTCCTTTTAGGTGTTTACGATCGGGGTATATAGCAGTAGGATTTGGATTTTTCTCAATATTGATAGAAATCTAGGGACAGTTTGAGAGGGCCCGTGAGGGGCGGCGAGTAACGGTAGCCGCGCTGGAGTTATTTGGGTGTATGGGGTCGCTGTGTGTAAGATCTTGGGTAGAGGGCGCTCTAGAGGGGTGACAGGAGTGGCGGGAAAGGATTCTTTGTCCTTCCTGACAAAGGTGCTGAATGTCTGGGGTATGGCCCTGGTTGGTGAGAATACCTTTTATAAGATTGTAGTAGCTAAAGGTGGTGATAGGCACAGTCTGGGGACCAAAGACACGATAATAGTCATTAAGGCAATCTCCAACATGATTCCACATACGAGTGTCGATAGTACCCTCTTGAGGGAACCAGGGGCAGGTCTTAAAAATAAAATGAAAAAACGAAACTAAATCTTTTTTCCAAAGCCGAATTCTTTGCACCTTGAGGGATTTTTTCAGCTGGCTAATAAAAACATCATCTTTCGAACATGCTTGTCCCATGATTAATTCTTACCTGACCGAATGCCGCCGTCGAGGGAGGGGGCTCTCTCCGGAGTCGTCTCACAAGCGGGTAATCATGGTGCTCCTTGCTGGGACTGGTCAATGAGGAAGCGGTCCGTCCAAGCGGTTTTCGGGCCCCACGTTGGGCGCCACTTGTTTCGGCCGCTAGCTGGGCGCAGTCGTTCTGGCCCGCAGAGCAATCAACGGGGGGTCTGAATCCACCTGAGAACGGATGAAGAGGTGGGACAAGAGACGCGAAAAATGGCAGCAAGACAAAGGTTCTGATCAAGCTGCAAAACTTTATTGAGTGCAAGGCGATTATATATGGGGAGGAGGGGAGGGAGTGGGAAAAGGAAGGGTGAAGTTCTGACGGGCATGTAGGGAATACATGTCTTGTGGGCGATTGGCCTGTCGGATTTGTGTTCGCTGCATGATCCTTTTGGTGATTTGCCAGCCGAATGTATAGCTGGCACGTAATCAGTGCCTTATATGGCAGCAGTCTTGCAGCGTTCCGACCATAATTGCTCTGGCTGATCGAATCAGCCGGCCGGGCCCAACAGAGATGTCAGATAGAGTGTGTGTGATGTCAGATAGAGTGATTGTGCTGTCATCACCACAGGGCTCCTGATGTCTCATTAGTGGATATAACATCATAGACATAGTGAGTGTGATGCCACAGATAAATTGCTAGTGATTTCACACGCAGCTTGGATGTGATGTCATAAAGAGGATGAGACATCATACAGTGTGGGTGTGAGGTCATGATTACAGTGGATTTGATGTCATACCGTGGACATGGAGTCCTAAGAGTGGGTGTGATATCATGAATACACTTGATTTGATGTTTGAAACACTGGGGTGTGATGTCATAAAGAGGGGAAATGACGTCATAGAGACCATATGATGTCATACAGGTACTGGGCGTGATGGGCATAGAGTGGGTGTGATATCATCTGTAGAGTGGGTGGAATGACACTGATACAGTGGAAGAGATGTCAGATATAGTGTGTGTGACGTCCAAGAGAATGGGTAGGGAAACCCATATACTGCGTATGATGTCATACCTATATTGCATATGATATGCATACCTGCAATGTGTGTGATATCATCGAGAGAGTGTTGTGATGATGCAGTCGAGTGGGTGCAATGTCATAAATACTGTGATTTAATGTCCTTAATAGTGAATGTGATGTCGAGTCTAGTGCATGTGATGTCATACATATACCCAGTGTGATGACACAGGTATGGGATGTGCTGTTATTTGTAGAGAAGATGTGGTGTCATATACAGTTGATGTGACTTCACATATACTGGGTGTGATGGCGTGAATACAGTGCAAGTGATGTCATAAATACAGTGGTGTGATGTGAGAATGAGTGGATATGATGTCATAAAGAGCCCATATGACGGCATAGATATATTGGGCACGATGTCATACATAAGGTGCTTGTCATCTAAACTATACAGTGGGTTTGATGGTTGAGACTGATGCAGTATCACAAGTACAGAAGATGTGATTTCATATAGCTATGATGTGACTTCATATACATTGGGGGTGACGTCATGAGTACATTGGATGTGATGTCATAAATGTAGGGGTGTGATGTGATAAAGAGGGGATGTGATGGCAAATAGAGTACGTATGACATCATACACATAGAGGGTGTGATGTCATACGTATAGCGGTTTTGATGATAGGATACAGTGGAGATCATGTCAGATAGAGTGTGTGTGAATTCAGAGAGAGTGGTTGTTCTGTCATCCACACAGGGCTCCAGATGTCTCATTAGTGGATATAACGTCATAGATATAGTGAGTGTGATGTCACTGATTACTTGCCTGTGATTTCACACATAGCCTGTTTGTGATGTCATAAAGTGGATGAGACATCATATAGAGTGGGTGTGACGTCATGATTACAGTGGGTGTGCTGTCATACCGTGGACATGGAGTCCTAAGAGTGGGGGTGATATCATGAATACACCTGATTTGATGTTTGAAACACTGTGGTGTGATGTCATAAAGAGGGGATATGACGTCACACAGAGCACATGACTTCATACAGGTACTGGGTGTGATGGGCATAGTGTGGGTGTGATATCATTTGTACCATGGGTGGAATGACACTGATACAGTGGAAGAGAAGTCAGATATAGTGTGTGTGATGTCCAAAAGAATGGGTAGGAAAACCCATATACTTCGTATGATGTCATCCCTATGTTGGAGATGATATGCATACATGCAATGTGTGTGATATCATCGAGAGAATGGTTGTAATGATGCAGTCGAGTGGATGCAATGTCATAAATACTGTGATTTAATGTCATAAATAGTGAATGTGATGTCAAGTCTAGTGCATGTGATGTCATACATATGCCCAGTGTGATGACACAGGTATGGGATGTGCTGTTATTTGTATAGAAGATGTGATGTCATATACAGTTGACGGGACTTCACATATAATGGGTGTGATGGTATGAATAAAGTGCAAGTGATGTCACAAATACAGTCGTGTGATGTGAGAATGAGCGGATATTATGTCATATAGAGCCCATATGTCGGCACTGATATACTGGGCAGGATGTCATACATAAGGTACTTGTCATCTAACCTATACAGTGGGTTGGATGGCTCAGATTGATGCAGTATCACAAGTACAGAAGATGTGATTTCATATAGCTTTGATGTGACTTCATATACATTGGGGGCGACGTCATGAGTACATTGGATGTGATGTCTTAAATGTAGCGGTGTGACGTCATAAAGAGGGGATGTGATGGCATATAGAGTACGTATGACATCATACACATAGAGGGTGTGATGTCATACGTATGCCGATTTTGATGACAGGAAACAGTGGAGATCATGTCAGATAGAGTGTGTGTGATGTCAGATAGAGTGGCTGTGCTGTCATCCCCACAGGGTTCCTGATGTTCTCATTAGAGGACATAACATCATAGACATAGTGAGTGTGATGTCACAGATAAATTGACTGTGATTTTACAAGCAGCTTGGAAGTGATGTCATAACGTGGGTTGGACATCATATAGAGTGGGTGTGACGTCATGATTACAGTGAATGTGATGTCATAAATGTAGGCGTGTGACGCCATAAAGAGGGGATGTAATGGCATATAGAGTACATATGACATCATACAAATAGAGGGTGTGATGTCATACGTATAGCGGTTTTGATGAAATGATACAGTGGAGATCATGTCAGATAGAGTGTGTGTGATGTCAGATAGAGTGGTTGTGCTGTCATCCCCACAGGGTTCCTGATGTCTCACTAGTGGATATAACGTCACAGATATAGTGAGTTTAATGTCACAGATAAATTGCCTGTGATTTCACACGCAGCTTGGATATGACGTCATAAAGAGGATGAGACGTCATGCAGTGTGCTGGTGAGGTCATGATTACAGTGGATGTGATGTCATACCGTGGACATGGAGTCCTAAGAGTGGGTGTGATATCAAGAATACACCTGATTTGATGTTTGAAACACTGCGGTGTGATATCATAAACAGGGGAAATGACGTCATAGAGACCATATGACGTCATACAGGTACTGGGCGTGATAGGCATCGAGTGGGTGTGATATCATCTGTACAGTGCGTGGAATGACACTAATAGAGTGGAAGCGATGTCAGATATAGTGTGTGTGACGTCCAAGAGAATGGGTAGGGAAACCCATATACTGCGTATGATGTCATACCTATGTTGCATATGATATGCATACCTGCAATGTGTGTGATATCATCGAGAGAATGGTTGTGATGATGCAGTCGAGGGGTGCAATGTCATAAATACTGTGATTTAATGTCCTAAATAGTGAATGTGATGCCGAGTCTAGTGCATGTGATGTCATACATATGCCCAGTGTGATGACACAGGTATGGAATGTGCTGTTATTTGTATAGAAGATGTGATGTCATATACAGTTGATGTGACTTCACATATAGTGTGTGTGATGGCATGAATACAGTGCAAGTGATGTCATAAATACAGTGGTGTGATGTGAGAATGAGTGGATATGATGTCATAAAGAGCCCATATGACGGCATAGATATATGGGGCACGATATCATACATAAGGTGCTTGTCATCTAAATTATACGGGGCGTTGGATGGCTCAGACTGATGCAGTATCAGATGTACAGAAGATGTGATTTCATATTGCTTTGATGTGACTTCATATACATTGGGGGTGACGTCATGAGTACATTGGAAATGATGTCATAAATGTAGGGGTATGACGTGATAAAGAGGGGATGTGATGGCAAATAGAGTACGTATGACATCATACACATAGACGGTGTGATGTCATACGTATAGCGGTTTTGATGACAGGGTACAGTGGAGATCATGTCAGATAGAGTGTGTGTGATGTCAGAGAGAGTGGTTGTGCTGTCATCCCCACAGGGCTCCTGATGTCTCATTAATGGATATAACGTCATAGACATAGTGAGTGTGATGTCACTGACTAATTGCCTGTGATTTCACACATAGCTAGGTTGTGATGTCATAAAGTGGATGAGACACCATATAGAGTGGGTGTGACGTCATGATTACAGTGGATGTGATGTCATACCGTGGACATGGACTCCGAAGAGTGGGTGTGATATCAGGAATACACGTTATTTGATTTTTGAAACACTGTGGTGTGATGTCATAAAGAGGGGATATGACGTCATAGAGAGCACATGACGTCATACAGGTACTGGGTGTGATGGGCATAGAGTGGGTGTGATATCATTTGTACCATGGGTGGAATGACACTGATACAGTGGAAGCAATGTCAGATATAGTGTATGTGATGTCCAAGAGAATGGGTAGAGAAAACCATATACTGCGTATGATGTCATCCCTATGTTGGATATGATATGCATACATGCAATGTGTGTGATATCATCGAGAGAATGGTTGTGATGATGCAGTCGAGTGGGTGCAATGTCATAAATACTGTGATTTAATGTCATAAATAGTGAATGTGATGTCGAGTGTACTGCATGTGATGTCATACATATGTCCAGTGTGATGACACAGGTATGGAATGTGCTGTTATTTGTATAGAAGACGTGATGTCATATACAGTTGATGGGACTTAAAATTTTTTGCGTGTGATGGCATGAAAACACTGCAAGATATGTCATAAATACAGTGGTGCCATGTGAGAATGAGTGGATATGATGTAATAAAGAGCCCATATGATGGCATAGATATATTGGGCACGATGTCATACATAAGGTACTTGTCATCTAACCTATACAGTGGGTTGGATGGCTCAGATTGATGCAGTATCACAAGTACAGAGATGTGATTACATATAGTTTTGATGTGACTTCATATACATTTGGGGTGACGTCATGAGTACATTGGATGTGCTGTCATAAATATAGCAGTGTGACGTCATAAAGAGGGGATGTGATGGCATATAGAGTACTTATGACATCATACACATAGAGGGTGTCATGTCATACATATAACGGTTTTGATGAAAGGATACAGTGGAGATCATATCAGATATAGTGTGTGTGATGTCAGATAGAGTGGTTGTGCTGTCATCCCCACAGGGCCCCTGGTGTCTCATTAGTGGATATAACGTCATAAACATAGTGAGTGTGATGTCACAGATAAATTGCCTGTGATTCCAAATGCAGCTTGGATGAGATGTCATATAGTGGATGAGACATCATATAGAGTGTGTGTGACATCATGATTACAGTGGATGTGATGTCATACCTTGGACATGGTGGCCTAAGTGTGGGTGTGATATTATCAATACACTAGATTTGATGTTTGAGACACTGGGGTGTGATGTCATAAAGAGGTGATAGAACATCATAGACAGCCTATGACGTCATACAGGTACTGGGTGTGATGGGCAGAGAGTGGGTGTGATATCATCTGTACAATGGCTGGAATGACACTGATACAGTGAAAGCGATGTCAGATATAGTGTGTGTGATGTCCAAGATAATGAGTAGGGAAACCCATATACTGCGTATGATGTCATACCTAAGTTGGATATGATATGCATACATGCAATGTGTGTGATATCATCAAGAGAATGGTTGTGATGATGCAGTCGTGTGGGTGCAATGTCATAAATACTGTGATTTAATGTCATAAATAACGAATGTGATGTCGAGTCTAGTGCATGTGATGTCATACATATGGAGATTGTGTTGACACAGGTATGGGATTAGCTGTTATTTGCATAGAAGATGTGATGTCATATACAGTTGATGGGACTTCACATATAGTGGGTGAGATGGTATGCATAAAGTACAAGTGTGTCATAAATACAGCGGTGTGATGTGATAATGAGTGGATATGATGTCATAAAGAGCCGATATGATGGCGTAGATATACTGGGCACGATGTCATACATAAGGTACTTGTCATCTAACCTATATAGTGTGTTGGATGGCTCAGATTGAGGCAGTATCACAAGTACAGAAGATGTGATTTCATCTAGTTTGATGTGACTTCATATACATTGGCGGTGACGTCATGAGTACATTGGATGTGATGTCATAAATGTAGCGGTGTGACGTCATAAAGAGGTGATGTGATGGCATATAGAGTACGTATGACATCACACATAGAGGGTGTGATGTCATACGTATAGCGGTTTTGATGAAAGGATACAGTGGAGATCATGTCAGATAGAGTGTGTGTGATGTCAGATAGAGTGCTTGTGCTGTCATCCCCACAGGGCTCCTGATGTCTAATTAGTGGATATAAGGTAATAGACCAAGTGAGAGTGATGTCACAGATAAATTGCCTGTGATTTCACACTCAGCTTGGATGTGATGTCATAAAGTGGATGAGACAACATATAGAGTGGGTGTGACGTCATGATAACAGTGGGTGTGATGTCATACTGTGGACAGGGAGTCTTAAGAGTGGGGGTGATATCATGAATACACCTGATTTGATGTTTGAAACACTGGGGTGTGATGTTAAAAAGACGGGATACAACGTCATAGAGAGCATATGATGTATGCAGGTACTGGGTGTCATGGACATAGAGTGGGTCTGATATCATCTTTACAGTGGGTGGAATGACACTGATACAGTGGAAGCGATGTCAGATATACTGTGTGTGATGTCCAAGAGAATGGGTAGGGAAACCCATATACTGCGTATGATGTCATACCTATGTTGGATATGATATGCATACATGCAATGTGTGTGATATCATTGAAAGGTTGTGATGATGCAGTGGAGTGGGTGCAATGTCATAAATACTGTGATTTAATGTCATAAATAGAGAATGTGACGTCGAGTCTAGTGCATGTGATGTCAAACATATGCCCAGTGTGATGACACAGGTATGGGATGTGCTGTTATTTGTATAGAAGATGTGATGTCATATACAGTTGATGGGACTTCACATATAGTGGGAATGATGGCATGAATACAGTGCAAGTGATGTCATAAATTCATTGGTGTGGTATGAGAATGAGTGGATACGATGATACAAAGAGACCATATGACGGCATAGATACATTGGGCACAATGTTATACATAAGGTACTTGTCATCTAACCTATACAGTGGGTTTGATGGCTGAGACTGATGCATTATCACAAGTACAGAAGATGTGATTTCATTAGCTTTGATGTGACTTCATATACATTGGGGGTGACGTCATTAGTACATTGGATATGATGTCATAAACATAGTGGTGTGACGTCATAATGAGTGGATGTGATGGCATATAGATTACGTACGACATCATACACATAAAGGGTGTGATGTCATACGTATAGTGGTTTTGATGAAATGTTACAGAGGAGAATATGTCAGTTAGTGTGGGTGTGATGTCAGATAGAGTGGTTGTGCTGTAATCCACACAGGGCTTCTGATGTCTCATTAGTGAATATAATGTCATAGACAGAGTGAGTGTGATGTCACAGATAAATTGCCTGTGATTTCACAGGCAGTGTGGATGTGATGCTATAAAGTGAATGAGACATCATATAGAGTGGGTGTGAAGTCCTGATTACAGTGGATGTGATGTCATACAGTGGAAATGGAGTCCTAATTGTGGGTGTGATATCATGAATACACCTGATTTGATGTTTGAAACACTGGGGTGTGATGTCATAAAAAGGGGATATGACGTCATAGAGAGCATACGATGTGACACAGGTACTGGGTGTGATGGGCATAGAGTGGGTGTGATATCATCTGTGCATTGGGTGGAAAGACATTTATACAGTGGAAGCGATTTCAGATACAGTGTGTGTGATGTCCAAGAGAATGGGTAGGGAAACCCATATACTGCATATGATGTCATACATATATTGGATATGATATGCATGCATGCATTGTGTGTGATATCGAGAGAGTGGTTGTGATGATGCAGTCAAGTGGGTGTGATGTCATATACACTGTGATTTAATGTCATAAATGTTGAATGTGATGTCGAGTCTACTTTATGTGATGTCATACATATGCTCAGTGTGATGACACAGGTATTGGATGTGCTGTTATTTGTATAGAAGTTGTGATGTCATATACAGCTGATGGGACTTCACATATAGTGGGTGTGATGGCATGAATACAGTGCAAGTGATGTCATAAATACAGTGGTGTGATATGAAATGAGTGGATATGATGTCATAAAGAGCCAATATGACGGCATAGATACATTGGGCAAGATGTCATACATAAGGTACTTCTCATCTAACCTATACAGTGGGTTTGATGGCTGAGACTGATGCAGTATCACAAGTAGTAAATATGTGATTTCATATAGCTTTGATGACACTTCATATACATTGGGGGTGACGTCATGAGTACATTGGATGTGATGTCATAAATATAGTGATGTGACGTCAGAAAGAGTGGATGTGATGGCATATAGAGTACGTATGACATCATACACATAGAGGGTGTGATGGCATACGTATAGTGGTTTCGATGAAAGGATACAGTGGAGATCATGTCAGTTAGAGTGGGTGTGATGTCAGATAGAGTGGTAGTGCTGTCATCCACACAGGGCTCCTGATATCTCATTAGTGGATATAATGACATAGACATAGTGAGTGTGATATCAGAGATATATTGCCTGTGATTTCACATGCAGTGTGGATGTGATGTCATAAAGTGGATGAGACATCCTATAAACTGGGTGTGACGTCATGATTACAGTGGATATGATGTCATACAGTGGACATGGAGTCCTAAGTGTGAGTGTCATATCATGCATACACCTGATTTGGTGTTTGAAACACTGGAGTGTGATGTCATCAAGAGGGGATATGAGGTCATAGAGAGAATACGTTGTGACACAGGTACTGGGTGTGATGGGCATAGAGTGGGTATGATATCATCTGTACAGTGGGTGAAATGTCACTGATACTGTGGAAGCGATGTCAGATAGAGCGTGTGTAATGTCCAAGAGAATGGGTAGGGGAACCCATATACTGCATATGATGTCATACATATATTGGATATGATATGCATACATGCAATGTGTGTGATATCATCGAGAAAGTGTTGGTTGATGATGCAGTCGAGTGGGTGCAATATCATAAATACTGTGATTAAATGTCATAAAGAGTGAATGGGATGTCGAGTCTAGTGCATGTGATGTCATACATATGCCCAGTGTGATGACACAGGTACTGGATGTGCTGTTATTTGTATAGAAGTTATGATGTCATATCCAGTTGATGGGACTTCACATATAGTGGGAATGATGGCATGAATACAGTGGAAGTGATGTCATAAATTCAGTGGTGTGGTATGAGAATGAGTGGATACGATGTCATAAAGAGCCCATAAGGCGGCACAGATACATTGGGCACGATGTCATAGATAAGGTAATTGTCATCTAACATATACAGTGTGTTTGATCTCTCAGATTGATGCAGTATCACAAGTACAGAAGATGTGATTTCATATAGCTTTGATGAGACTTCATATACTTAGGGGGTGACGTCATGAGTAAATTGGATGTGATGTCATAAATATAGTGGTGTGACATAATAAAGAGTGGATGTGATAGCATATTGAGTACGTATGTCATCATACACATAGAGGGTGTGATGTCATACGTATTATGGTTTTGATGAAAGGATACAGTGGAGATCATGTCAGATAGAGTGGGTGTGGTATCAGATAGAGTGGTTGTGCTGTCATCCCCACAGGGCTCCTGATGTCTCATTAGTGGATATAACATCATAAACATAGTGAGTGTGATGTCACAGGTAAATTGACTGTGATTTCACACACAGCTTGGAAGTGATGTCATAAAGTGGATTGGACATCATACAGAGTGTGTGTGACGTCATGATTACAATGGATGTGATGTCATACCATGCATATGGAGTCCTAAGAGTAGGTGTGATAACATGAATACTCCTGATTTGATGTTTGAAACACTGGGGTGTGATGTCATAAAGAGGGGATATGAGGTTATAGAGAGCATATGACGTCATACAGGTACTGGGTGTGATGGGCATAGAGTTTGTGTGATATCATCTGTACAGTGGGTTAAATGACACTGATACAGTGGAAAAGATGTGCTCCAGCAGCTAGCTGCGCGCAGTCACTCTGGCCTGCAGAGCAATCAACGGGGGGTCCGAATCTACCTCAGAACGGATGAAGGGTTGGGACAAGAGACGCGATACGGCAGCAAGACAAAGGTTCTGATCAAGCTGCAAAACTTTATTGAGCGCAAGGCGATTATATATGGGGAGGAGGGGAGGGAGTGGGAAAAGGAAGGGGGAAGTTCTGACGGGCATGTATGGAATACATGTCTTGTGGCCCATTGGCCTGTCGGATATGTGTTTGCCGCATGATACTTTTGGTGATTTGCAGCCGAATGTATAGCTGGCAAGTAATCAGCACCTTATATGGCAGCAGTCTTGCAGCGTTCCGACCATAATGGCTCTGGCTGATCGAATCAGCCGGCCGGGCCCAACAGAGATGTCAGATAGAGTGTGTGTGATGTCAGATACAGTGGTTGTGCTGTCATCACCACAGGGCTCCTGATGTCTCATTAGTGGATATAACATCATAGACATAGTGAGTGTGATGCCACAGATAAATTGCTAGTGATTTCACACGCAGCTTGGATGTGATGCCATATAGAGGATGAGAAATCATACAGTGTGGGTGTGAGGTCATGATTACAGTGGATGTGATGTCATACCGTGGACATGGAGTCCTAAGAGTGGGTGTGATATCATGAATACACCTGATGTGATGTTTGAAACACTGGGGTGTGATGTCGTAAAGAGGGGAAATGACGTCATAGAGACCATATGACGTCATACAGGTACTGGGCGTGATGGGCATAGAGTTGGTGTGATATCATCTGTAGAGTGGGTGGAATGACACTGATACAGTGGAAGCGATGTCAGATATAGTGTGTGTGACGTCCAAGAGAATGGATAGGGAAACCCATATACTGCGTATGATGTCATACCTATGTTGCATATGATATGCATACCTGCAGTGTGTGTGATATCATCGAGAGAATGGTTGTGATGATGCAGTCGAGTGGGTGCAATGTCATAAATACTGTGATTTAATGTCCTAAATAGTGAATGTGATGTGGAGTCTAGTGCATGTGATGTCATACATATGCCCAGTGTGATGACACAGGTATGGTATGTGCTGTTATTTGTATAGAAGATGTGATGTCATATACAGTTGATGTGACTTCACATATAGTGGGTGTGATGGCATGAATACAGTGCAAGTGATGTCATAAATACAGTGGTGTGATGTGAGAATGAGTGGATATGATGTCATAAAGAGCCCATATGACGGCATCGATATATTGGGCACGATGTCATACATAAGGTGCTTGTCATCTAACCTATACGGGAGGTTGGACAGCTCAGATTGATGCAGTTTCACAAGTACAGAAGATGTGATTTCATATAGCTTTGATGTGACTTCATATACATTGGGGGTGACGTCATGAGTACATTGGATGTGATGTCATAAATGTAGGGGTGTGACGTCATAAAGAGGGGATGTGATGGCAAATAGAGTACGTATGACATCATACACATACAGGGTGTGATGTCATATGTATAGCGGTTTTGATTACAGGATACAGTGTAGATCATGTCAGATAGAGTGTGTGTGATGTCAGAGAGAGTGGTTGTGCTGTCATCCCCACAGGGCTCCTGATATCTCATTAGTGGATATAACGTCCTAGACATAGTGAGTGTGATGTCACAGATAAATTGCCTGTGATTTCACACGCAGCTTGGAAGTGATGTCATAAAGTGGAAGAGACATCATGTAGAGTGGGTGTGACGTCATGATTACAGTGGATGTGATGTCATACCGTGGACATGGAGTACTAAGATTGGGGGTGATATCGTGAATACACCTGATTTGATGTTTGAAACACCGGGGTGTGATGTCATAAAGAGGGGATATGACGTCATAGAGAGCCTATGACGTCATGCAGGTACTGGGTGTGATGGGCATCGAGTGGGTGTGATATCATCTGTACAGTGGGTGGAATCACACTGATACAGTGGAAACGATGTCAGATATAGTGTGTGTGATGTCCAAGAGAATGGGTAGGGAAACCCATATACTGCGTATGATGTCATACCTATGTTGGATATGACATGCATACATGCAATGTGTGTGGTATCATCGAGAGAATGGCTGTGATGATGCAGTCGAGTGTGTGCAATGTCATAAATACTGGGATTTAATGTCATAAATAGTGAATGTGATGCCGAGTCAAGTGCATGTGATGTCATACATATGCCCAGTGTGATGACACAGGTATGGGATGTGCTGTTATTTGTATAGAAGATGTGATGTCATATACAGTTGATGGGTCTTCACATATAGTGGGTGTGATGGCATGAATACAGTGCAAGTGATGTCATAAATACAATAGTGTGATGTGAAAATGAGGGGATATTATGTCACAAAGAGCCCACATGACGGCATAGATATATTGGGCACGATGTCATACATAAGGTACTTGTCATCTAACCTATACAGTGGGTTAGATGGCTCAGATTGATGCAGTATCAGAAGTACAGAAGGTGTGATTTCATATAGCTTTGATGTGACTTCATATACATTGGGGGTGACGTCATGAGTACATTGGATGTGATGTCATAAAAGTAGCGGTGTGACGTCATAAAGAGGGGATGTGATGGCATATATAGTACGTATGACATCATACACACAGAGGGTGTGATGTCATATGTATAGCGGTTTTGATGAAAGGGTATAGTGGAGATCATGTCAGATAGATTGTGTGTGACGTCAGATATAGTGGTTGTGCTGTCATCCCCACAGGGCTTGTGATGTCT
Source organism: Antilocapra americana (assembly GCA_007570785.1). NCBI lineage: Eukaryota > Metazoa > Chordata > Mammalia > Artiodactyla > Antilocapridae > Antilocapra > Antilocapra americana. Next base: position 1,365 of record ML661384.1, on the reverse strand, counting down.
CATTAGTGGATATAACGTCATAGACATAGAGAGTGTGATGTCACAGATAAATTGACTGCGATTTCACACGCAACTTGGAAGTGATGTCATAAAGTGGATGAGTCATCATATAGAGTGGGGGTGACATCATGATTACAGTGGATGTGATGTCATACCGTGGATATGGAGTCCTAAGAGTGAGGGTGATATCAGGAATACACCTGATTTGATGTTTGAAACACTGGGGTTTGATGTCATAAAGAGGGGATATGACATCATAGAGAGCATATGACCTCATGCATGTACTGGGTGTGATGGGCATCGAGTGGGTGTGATGTCATCTGTACATTAGTGGAATGACACTGATACAGTGGAAGCGATGTCAGATATAGTGTGTGTGATGTCCAAGAGAATGGGTAGGGAAACCCATATACTGCGTGTGATGTCATACCTATGTTGCATATGATATGCACACATGCAATGTGTGTGATATCATCGAGAGAATGGTTGTGATGATGCAGTCGAGTGGGTGCAATGTCATAAATACTGTGATTTAATGTCATAAATAGTGAATGTGATGTCGAGTCTAGTGCAAGTGATGTCATACATATGCCCAGTGTGATGACACTGTATGGGATGTGCTGTTATTTGTATAGAAGATGTGAGGTCATATACAGTTGATGGGACTTC
>SRVM01013600.1:0-22380 GCA_007570785.1 Antilocapra americana | reverse complement strand
TTTTATTGAAAAGCTAACTGAGCTGTGCAAAAGTGAAATGTGACCCGAGTCACTCAGCTATAAAGTGGCTGTTAACTGTCACTGTGTTAGTCGTGCAGTCGTATCTGACTCTTTGCAACCCCATGGACTGCAACCCATCAGGATTCTCTGTCCGTGGAATTATCCTGGCAAGAATACTGGAGTGGGTTGTCATTCCCTTCTCCAGGGGATCTTCCCAACCCAGGGATACAACCTAGGTCTCTTGCATTGCAGACAGGAGCTTTCTTTACCATATGAGCCACCAGGCAATCCTAATAAATGGATGAACCTGTGTTTAATCCTGGGTCTGCCTGACTCCAAACTCAATGTTCTTTCCCTACACCTGCCACTGATGACACGTGGGGAAGTGTGGACTGCTATCTAGTCAGGCCAATGAGGACTCTCTGATTCAACAAGCATCAGGAGGGCAGCGTCTGTTCCTATGGCCCCCAGAAGAGGAAGGCTGGTAAGCAGACAAAGCCAGAGGGGCCTGTGGAGTCCTGGACCTGAGCCCTCCTGTCCTCCTGAAGCCTCCATGTCTCCACAGTGGATGGGCAAATTCTCCAAGATCGTGCTCCAGGCGCACTGCACGGGGGCCTGTGTGTCCCTGGTGAACGCCTGTGTGACCAGTGAGTACAGGCCTGGTGGGCTCAGTCCAGGGCTAGGCACTGGGGCCTTGGCCTCTCTGGCAATCGTTGGGTAGGGTTGAGGGGGATAGTAAGGGGCTGGACCCTGCCCACTAGCTGCTTTCTCTGCACAGGCATCCTCTACATGCCCAGGGGACCTGCAGTGGACTTTGTGCCCCTCCTGAACAAGACCCTCAGCAGCAACAGCTTTGAGGTGTACCAATGCTGCCAGCAGGCCTTCCAGGGGTGAGTGACTGGGCCAGGAGGCCACGGGTGGGGTGATGACAGTGATAGGGTGCAGAAACTTGAGTACATGGGGTGGGGAAGGCCTTTGGTACCAGAGCAAGGGTGGAGAAATGTTATGGCTGTGGCTGATGTAACCAAGAACAAAGGAAGTGGGGCTTGAGGACCAAACTTAGAAGAAGGTTGGACCAGAGACATGGAGCAACTTCCCTGAAGTCGCTCAGCCTTTAATGGTCAGCAGAGCCCATTCCTGGAGTGCAGAGTATAGCTTCTGCTTCTTTTCATCACCAGCCCGAAGTTCAGCCTAGAGGCCCTGGACAACTGTTGTCAATTCTCTAATCACATAGTCTTTGTATAGCAGGGATAGAACGTCTCTGTGTCTTCCAGTTGTTATTCTCTCCCAGTAAGCAGCTGCTGCCACCCTTCTCTCTCCAGACCCCCCTATCCTGTGGGAAGCCACAGGGCTTATACCACCTCAGGCACAAATCAGGAAGGGTGACCAGGGGCTGGGTGGAATGAGGGGTGGCCCTCAGCCCTCACCTCCTTTTTGCTCTTGCATTTCCTCCCTCCTCAAATGTAATGTTCAGAATCGCCTCTGTATCTTCTCTCTTCTCTGTCTGCCCTGCCCTGGGTCAACCCTGTTTGCCCACCCCTTCTTCTCTGGGGCTCTCAGCTCTGGCAATTCACTGGCCTTATTCCCTTCTCCTCTCTGGGCACAGGAATCTCGCTGTGGCTCAACCCCTGCCACATGGCTTTTCCTGGAGATGCTTTCCACCACTTTCATAGACTCCCCTACTGCCCACCTCCACAGCACTTTCCATACTGGTGGCTTGTGTAGCACTGTCCTCCAAGGTATGCAGAGCTTTCCATAATCCTCTAGGTTTGGGAAACACTGGGCTAAATAAAGTTAGGATTTTTTGGTTTTGTTTGTTTTTCTCACTGTGGACTTGTCAGAGCTTGATGTGGATATAACAGGAGACGTTTTCCAAAATTGGCTGTAAGAATCTTTTGGATGGACGCATCTTTTAGTTGAGGATCCCAAGGGAAACAATCTGGAAAATATTGATTCATGTTCCGACTGCTTTACTCTACATAACTATCACCTTTGTAGATGTTTACTGAACACTACGTGTCAGTACACTGTTCTCAGTGATTCATAGTTTGTAACTCAGTCCTTACCACAACCGTGTGAGGCAAGTGCTGTTGTCATCCCTAGTTGAAGGACCAGAGTTCAAAGAGGTTAAGTAAGTTGCCTAAAGTGGCACAGCTGGGAAGAGGAAGTCAGGACTTGATCCCCAGCCATCCAGTTCCACCAGCTATAGTGTGTGGTCTCTCCACTAAGCTGCTAAGAGCTCAGTTGTCTGACTTGCCCTACACCCTCTGTTTGCCTCTTCACCCCATCCCCATCCCTCTGCTCCAGCAGGTCAGGCATCTGCTGTCTTTTCTGTGCCTCTGAGCCTTTGTTTTGGGAGTTCTTGTCACCCAGCATGTCCTGCCCTATGCTCCTTGCACTCTGTCCTCATTTCCTTAGCAACTTTGGCTGCTGGGGCCTGCAGGATGCTTCTGCCCCCCATTGGCCATGGGGCACCTGACCCCTCACCCACCTCTGTTGGATAAGGCTCCCCAGCTGGGGCATGAGGTAGAGGCCCAGCTGGTTAGTAGTTACCATGCTCTGTCAAGGACCTAGGCTCTACTAGGCACTGGTCTTACTCCTTGTGACCCCCACGGGCTGGCCCTCGGTACTTTCTGAAGGGCCCACGTCCTTGCCCTTAGCTCAGCACAACAGAGTCAGTGGCCTGACTCCCATGCCCCAAGGCAAGGCTATTTCCTGCTCCCTGCAGCCCCGACTTCCCTTGAGCTGTCACAGGAGGCCCTCCTGACTGGACATCACAGCTGTCTCTTAGTATCTGGGCGCCACCTCCCCCAACTTCCTTTCCTGGACCACGTGTACACACATCACCTGGCCAGTTACATTCCCGAGAGGACTATTGGCCCCTGAGAGACAGGACTCAGATATTTCTATGTCCTCATGGTGCTCAGCACAATGCTGGGCCTGTGAAAAGCGGGAGTTTTCCAGGTGGCACTAGTGGTAAAGTACCCACCTACCAATGCAGGAGACTTAAGGATACACAAGTTTGATCCCTGGCTTGGGAAAATCCCCCTGGAGGAGGGCATGGCAACCCACTCCAGTAGTCTTGCCTGGAGAATCCCATGGACAGAGGTGCCTGGCAGGCTACAGTCCCTGGGGTCGCCAAGAGTTGGACATGACTGAACCAACTTCGTACATATTGTGCACATATTGTGAAAGGTGTTAAATGAGTATTTATGGAACGGAATTCACCTTCTGTCAGACGCACTAGCATGCATGCCATGCTGTAACTGTATAGACTGTTTTGAGCTCAAGAGCTTTACTGACCGAGGGGACTCCTTGGTCATCTGAGCAGCAGACTCTTACCATCTCCTCCACCCACCATGGTCCTTCTTCTTCTTCTTGCACATGCAGAACCTGGGAGGCCATTGAGGGTGGGACTGCAATAATACACTGCTTAGAGAGGAGGTGCCTGTGCTGGTACCAGCTGCCTGTGCCTCAATCAGATCATTGCAGTCACTCAGCCATGTCCAACCATTTGCGACGCCATGGACTGCAGCAAGACAAGCTTCCCTGTCCATCACCAACTCCTAGAGCTTACTCAGACTCATGTCTATTGAGTTGGTGATGCCACCCAACCATCTCATCCTCTGTCATCCCCTTCTCCTCCTGCCTTAAATCTTTCCCAGCATCAGGGTCTTTTCCAGTGAGTTAGTTATTAGCATCAGGTGGCCAAAGAATTGGAGTTTCAGCTTCAGCATCAGTTCTTCCAAGGAATATTTAGGACTGATTTTCTTTAGGATTGACTGGTTGGATCTCCTTGCAGTCCAAGGGACTCTCAAGTGTCTTCTCCAACATCATAGTTCAAAAGCTTCATTTCGTCAGCACTCAGCTTTCTTCACCATCCAACTCTCACATCCATACATGACTACTGGAAAAACCATAGCCTTGACTAGATGGACCTTTGCTGGCAAAGTAACATCTCTGCTTTTTAGTGCCTGTGCCTAATTGCACCCTAAGCAGCAGCTTCTGGGTCAGGATTGGCCTGGATGCCTCCACTTAACCCACCCCCCCGTCAGAAAAGGCATTGCTAATCAATCACAGCGTCCCTTGCACTAAATCCAAATAGGGACTCAGAATCTGGATGAGCTCAGGACTGGACGAGCCCACCACCAAGTGATTCGAGGTGCCTTTACCAGACCTTAGACTTCCCTGGTGGCTCAGATGGTAAAGCATCTGTCTGCAATGCAGGAGACATGGGTTCAATCCCTCTGTTGGGAAGATCGCCTGGAGAAAGAAATGGCAACCCACTCCAGTATTCTTGCCTGGAAAAGCCCATGGACGGAGGAGCCTGGTAGGCTACAGTCAGTCCGTGGGGTCACAAAGAGTCAGACACGACCGAATGACTTCTCTTTCTTCCACTTTACCAGACCCTAAGGACCCAGATTGATTTTGTATCTCTGGCCTGAAAAAGTCTCAGCTTTGTGAAACACTCTAGAAATCAATGAGGACAGGGTGTCCAAGTGGTTAACGCTGAGGGAATATGCTGCCTTTTCCCTGTGCTCTACACACATGAAATCAAATCCTACCTTCATCAGATGTGTGCTTTGGGGCTTCCCTGGTGACTCGGATGGTAAAGAATCTGCCTGTAACTCAGGAGACCTGCGTTTAATCCCTGGGTCAGGAAGATCCCCTGGAGGAGGAAATAGTGACCCACTCCAGTATTATGGCTTTGGAAATCCCATGGACAGAGGCTATAGTCCATGGGGTCGTAAAGAGTCAGAGATGGCTGAGCGACTAACATTTTCCCTAGAAAATCAAAGGGAGTTGAAGCAGAGAGGATCCTTGCAAGGAATGAATAACATGAAACTATTTTGTCCACTCCAGGTTTGTATATTGCTTGTTTATTCAGTCAAGGAACGTGTACTGAGTACCTAAGGTCTTACTTGGCTTGATTGGGCTGCCATAACAAAGTACTGAAAACTACACAGCTTAAACAACAGAAATTTATTTTGTCTTACTTTTGGAGGCTAGAGGTCTACGGTTAGGGTGTCTGCATGATTGGCTTCTGATGAGGTCTCTATTCCTGATTTATAGACACCACCCTCTCACTGTGTTCTCATACAGCAAAGAGAGACAGCATCTCCCTGGTTTCTTTTAATAAAGGCCCTAATCCCAGCCATCATGGGAACACCACTCTCAATACTTCATCTAAACCTGGCTTAGTTGCAAAGGTCCCCATCTGCAAACACTGTCACACTAGGGGTTAGGGCTCCAACATACGAATCTAGGGGCACACAGTTCAGTCTGTAACACGTACTTGTGCTGCACTGTGACCTAGGTAGGGGGACAGTGGTGAACCAGGTTGTGTAATGAGCTACAGAGAAAGAAGAGGATCCACTGGGAATAGAAGCCCCAGCAGAGGCTGGGTGGAGATGGCTTCTAGGGAGGATTCCTTGAGAGGAGGGAAGGAGAAAGTGACTCCAGTGGGGCTGGTGGCGTGGGTACACAAATGTGACCTGACTAATGGCATTTTCTTAAAGTTCTTAATATATTATTAAGTGAAAATAATGCAAGAATAGGATTATACAAATTGCCATTTAATTTTTTTATATATTTTAACACAATACACTCTAGTATTAGGTTATCTGCAAGATAAGGACAGGATTTTTTTTTCCCCAACTAAAGCCCAGGTCAATAATTTCAAAAAACATTTTTATTTATACCAAATGTTTGAAAGCACTGAATCCTCATCACTAGACCACCAGCGATATATCAAATATTTGAACGTGCTTGTATGATTTTACATAAACTAGATTTCTTGAAATATGCAGATTCTGTGTTATTCTGTACTTCGTGTGATAGCAATACAAACACAGCAAATATTTATAGTTTTTTAAAAATTGATTTTATTGAAGTATAATTGATTTGCATTGTTGTGTTAGTTTCCCATGTATAGCAAAGTGATTCAGTGTGTATGTGTGTGTGTGTGTGTATAGTTTGCATCTGCTAATCCCAGACTCCCAATCCATCCCTTCTCTATTCCTCTTCCCCCTTGGCAACCATCAGTGTTCTCTATGGCTGTGAGTCTGTTTCTGTCTCATAGATAAGTTCATTTGTGTCATATTTTAGATTCCGCATATAAGTGATATCGTGTGGTATTTGTCATTTTCTTTTTGACTTACTTTTCTGAGTATGATAATTTCTAGGTCGACCCATGTTGCTTCAAGTGGCATTAGTTGTTTTTGTTTATGGCTGGGCAGTATTCTATCATATATATATATCATGCTACATACATACATATATACATATATGTATGTATGTATGCTACATTTTCTTTATCCACTAGACTGTTGATGTAAATTTAGGTTGTTTCTATGTATTGCCTATTATAAATAGTGCTGCTATTAGATAGGAGGTTCAGACAGTAAAGAATCCATCTGCAAATCAGGAGATACAGGTTGAATCACTGGGTTTGGAAGATCCCCTGGAAAACGAAATGGCTACTCACTCCAGTATTCTTGCCCAGGGAATTCTACCACGGACAGAAGAACCTGATGAGCTACAGTCCATGGGGTTCCAAAGAGTTGGGCACAACTAAGGAACTAATACTTTAATGAGCATAGTATGTATGTATATCTTTTCGATTATCCATAGCAGTTGCACCAACTTATATCCCCACAAACAATGGAAGAAGGTTCCCTTTTCTCAAGACCTGCTCCAGAATTTGCCATTTGTAGGCTTTTTAATGATGGCTGATATGACTGGTGCATTTATTGTAGTTTTGACTTGCATTTCTCTTAACAATTAGTGATTGGGTGTCTTTTCATGTGCCTGTGGCCCTCTGTATTTATCATTTTAAACTCAGCTCTGGTGAGATGGCCTGGTCAGGGACTCCTCTTATTCACATGACTATCTGAATGACTGCATTTGGAGAGAGCAGTAAGAGTCAACATCTGAAGCCCTTTCAGTATTTGAGGCTCCTGCCCCGCTCCTGCTGCTTCCTGCATGTGCCTGACCATGAGTGAAAGAAATTGAAAGGGCTTTGCTCATAGAAAGGACTGGATGCCAAGAGCATGGTGAGAGCAGGCCTTTCTTAGGTGGGGCTGGCTGTCGCTGCCCATAGAGCTGACTGAAGATAGGAGTTGACCAAAGCCAGGCTCAGAGCAGCAGAGAGTGCTGCCCATGGAGGCACCACAGAGGGACTGTCTTGCTTTTGGAGAGAGGCATTGAGAACAGCATGCCCTGTAGGGAAGGTCGCTGCCAAAAGGTTCCGGGATGGGACCTGGACAGATGCCCATTGTGGGGGTGTCCAAGCCTCACTCACATCTGGGATCAAGGGGCAAATGCGGGGAGGGTAAGGAGAAGAGGGCAGCCTGGAACACCAGAGGCTGCATAAGGCCACACACAATGGGGTCCACTCTGTGCTGGAGACCATTTTCTGCTCAGCCCCATTTTGTCCTGGACCAATCCTTGTAGAAAGGGCAATATAAGTGAATTACTGGGAAAATAATAATAATCAAGGCATTTTTATTATTCAATTCAATGAATATAAGATTACTCTGTCAACTTGCTATGCAGTTTCTGAATGTCACTTTCAACATCTATACGTATGTTACTGCAAACCCCAAAGCAGATGTGGACTACATCAGTCCATGCTGTGAATAAATCTGTCCTATATCATTTTCTGTTCTTAATGAAAACTCTTCAGAGCATTTTCTCCTCAGATGATTTGTTCTGCATTTAAGATTCCCTAAGGGGAACTGGGGAATGGCCATGGGACTCAGGCTGGAATCCATGAAACCCACCTTTCATATGATAGCATGCATGCAGAATTGGAAGGACCATAAAAGAATTCCAAACAATGTATGTATATGCTCCCCACTCAAGCAGTGAAGTGTTACCCCCACCTCTGAAGGGTGAACGATGCTTAGTGATATTCTTACAAAGGGTACAGTATGGAAGCAGGGGAACAGGAAAGAAACCTTGCCACAGAGAAGCCTGGTAAACACTTCCTTAGCCAGGTGGTCACAGTTAACCTCTTCAATGGTAAGTTAATTTGAGAACATGTACGCTTGATATGTTGTATTGAGAAGAGCAATTCAACTCTGTGTTGCTCCTCCCCAAAGCTCTTAACCCCAGTCTTGTTCAGTTGCTAAAGTTGTGTCCAACGCTTTGTGACCTCATGGACTGCAGCACGCCAGGCTTCTCTGTCCTTCACTATCGTTCTGAGTTTTCCCAAACTCATGTCCATTGAGTCGGTGATGCCATCCAACCATTTCATCCTCTGTCGCCCCCTTCTCTTTTTGCTTTCAATTTTTTCCTGGGATCAGGGTCTTTTCCAATGAGTCGACTCTTTGCATCAGTTTGCCAAATACTGGAGCTCCAGCTTGATCATAATCCCTTCCAATGAATACTCAGGGTTGATTTCCTTTAAAACTGACCCATTTGATTTTGCTGTCCAAGAGACTCTCAAGAGTCTCCTCCAGCACCACAATTTGGAAGCATTAGTTCTTCGGCATTCAGCCTTCTTTATGGTCCAGCTATCATGGTCCAACACCAGTCTAACCATTAGAAAATATCAGACAAACTCAAATCGAGATGCAGTCTACAGAATATTGATCTTCAGTCCTCAAAAGGCAAGTCAATTAGAAGCAGGGAAGCTCTGAGAAACTCTCATAACCTCAAGAAGCCAAAGGGAACATGTGTACTCAATGTGTACCACAGTTGGTTGAATTTTATCCCCCTCAAAAGCTATGTCCAAATGTCAGCCGTCAGTACCTGTGAATCTGACCTGCATTGGAAATGAGACTTTACAGCTGTAATTAGGTTAAGGACCTCAAGATGACATTATCCTGGATTTAGTGTGAGCCCTAAATTCAAGGACTGGGTGTCTTTATAAGAGAAATGAGGGGGGAGTTTGAAGCACACAGGCCCAAAGATGCACAAAGAAGGTCATAAAAAGATGGTCACAGAGATCAGCATCTTGCTCCAAGATATAGCCCACACAAAGCCAAGGAGTACCTGGGGCCACCAGAAGCTGGAAGAGTCATAAAGCATTCTCCCCAAGAGACTTTGGAGGAAGGGTACCCTGCACACTTAGGACTTTTCCTTCTGGAACTCCAGACAATATATTTACATTTTCAGACACTAAATCTGTGGTGATTAGTTCCAGAAACCCTAGGAAACTTATCCAATATCTTGCACGGGATCCTGGAGTGGAAAAATTACATTAGGGAAAAACTCATGAAATCCAAATATAGTGTGGAGTATAAATTAAAAACATTAATATTTCTCTATTAGTCGTGATAATAGATCATAGTAACTGGGAGAGGAAACTGGGTGGGAGGACCTATAGGATACATGGGAACTCTATTATTTATACAGCCTTTCTGTAAATATAAAAGTTTTTAAAATTAAAAATTTTTAAACTGCATGGGGTGGGCTTCCATGGTGGCTCAGTGGTAAAGAATACACCGACCAGTGCAAGGAACATGAGTTTGATCCCTTGTCTGGGAAGATCCCATATACCACAGAGCAGCTAAGCCCATGTGCCACAAATACCAAGCCAGAAACCTAGAGCCTGGGAGCTGCAGCTACTGAACCTCCCCCCCCCCAATGCTAGACCCTGTGCTTTGCAATAAGAACAGCCACCACAATGAGAAACCCTTGCAACTAGAGAGTAGCCCCCTCTTGCTTCAACTAGAGAAAAGGCCAGGAAGCAATGAAGACCCAGCACAGCCAAATAAACAATTGCATGGGAAAACCCCTGCATGGACACAGATTTTTTTAACTTGTAAGTCATCCCAGGGGTATCTTTGTCCTAGAAAATGCTTGTTCCAGCTGGCAACCCATCAGGGTCTGTGAGTCAATCAATGGGGCCCAATTATTCTTTTTCCATTGATTCATCCTGCTCTCACCTCTGTTGACCCTTCACTTTAATTCAAGTGTGTGCCTTCAGCTGAATATGAATTAGTCCTGGCCTCTTTACAACCACATGGAGAACATCATCTGCTTGAAATTACTAAAGACTCAGAATTGGCGAGCCCTGAGTTTGGACAGGACTCTGTATATCATGTTGAAGCTGTCTGCCCCTACCAAATTTTCTGAGGCTTTTTATACCCACAGTGTAGATGGTCTCTATCATTAAGGAGATTTTACATTTGAATCACGAGACTCCACCCCCATGACCATTGTAGATTGAATCAGGACTGAACAAGTGACTCAAGTCAAGCTAATCTAGTAATGTCAATGGTGTCTCAGATTGTGGGGAAAGTGATCAAACTAAAGAAAAAAAAAGGAAACAGAGTTCAGAGCTGAGTCATAACAGGGGGCATGGCTTGGAGCTTATTTCATTTCCTCCCCCTCCCGCCCCCTGCAGCCTTAGTGCTCAAATTTTCCTTGGATGCAATGAGAGCTTAATTCTTTCCCAAATCCCCCTCTAATCTGAGCTAACCATGAAGGTTCTGTTTACTTTTCAATCAAAAGGATGCCTTCTAGGTATACCACATTGTTCAGCTACTCAATCTGCTTGAAATCAAGTGTTCATGTCATTTTCTTGCATACCATTCAAATAAGAATCTCACTACTTCTCCAGGCAACCCATCTCATATTGGTCAACTCCACTTCTTCGAAGGTTCGTTTTGATTGTCTATCAGAAAGTGTACCATTTTATCCCAGGTTTGCCATTCTGGACTACTCAGAACAAGTCCAAACATGTGTGTGCCTTTATTGTTCCCCCACCCACCCACTGCCAAAGCCAAAGTAATATTGTGCATCGGTTTAAAAAAAGATCACATTTTATATAAACCTTATGGAAACGGTCTACTCTCTCTCCACAAGACAGCCCTCCAACACCTCAAAGATGGGAACCATCCAGTATTCTTTTTTGAGCTGGGAACATTGAGTTCTTTCAGTTGTTGCTCACATAGGACATAATAGTCTCAGAAGTTTCCCCAGACTTGATTCACAGTTGTTCTTCCCTGATGTACAGACAGGTCATGTGTCATGAGCAAGTTCAAGATTGAAGCAAGAACGCAGGGTGGTAAATAAAATCTCATGGGTGTAACCAAGAGGATGTGCTGGGGCAAAAGAGTGAATATAGACTTGGGAGGGTGTTTGAAGGCGGCAGACCTCATAGGATGGAGGAGTGTTAAGAATCTGCATGCCTGCTTCAGAAATCCTAAGAGCTGGAAGCTCGTGTGTTGAGAGTAAAACACCAGGAGGAATTGTCATGGAGGGAGAGAATGGAAGAAAGTCCTGACCCAAATCAAAAAGGGGACCAGAGCCAGGATATGAATGGTGTGGATGAGACATTCTCTACTGGTACATCTCTCAGGATTCCTACCTACCCTCCATCCAGGGTACAACAAGTTCCTAACTTGCCTGGGGAGTGATTTCCATTGCAGAGGGGCAGGGGAATTGCTATTTTTGAATCAAATTCTGATAAAGACATGGAATGGTAACGTGGGAGTAACTGTCCATGGAAATTTGTGAGTGGAAGCAAAGGAGAATCTGGCATAGCCAGGCACTGATTCCACCCTTGAAAATACAGCCATTCAGGAAGAAGTCAAAATGCAAGGCTGGTTTTTCTGTAGTAAAATATCCCAATGAGAAAAGTAAGGCAGAAGGGACAAAAGAAACCATCATGGTTATAAATCAATATTTGGGCAAACTATGGGAGATGGTGAGGAACAGGGAGGCCTGGCATGCTGCTGTCCATTGTGTCGCAAAGAGGTGGGCAATACTTGGGGACTGAACAACAGCAACATAAATGAATATCAGGAACCTAGCTTACGAGAGTTTAAAAATAATGGTCACCAAAATCTGACCAAAGAACACATGATCCAGTGTATGAAAGATGGCCTACCTGCAGTCTTTAGTTTCCCGACCACTGCCTTAGATAAAGGGATGCACCCTCCATGTCCCTGATACATTTCACAGCTTTTCTCCAAGCCTTCTGGAACACAGATTAGAAGGTTAGCCCTCTTAGATCATGGAGGCAAAAGCAACAATCTAGGAATGGGGCAGCCACAAGTTAGAAGGAGCCTGGGCCCCACAGGTCTTTGTAGAGCAAGATTGCAATTACAGTGCAAACTTTATGTGAGTGAAGAAGAATATATATGTTGTACATGTCGTATATGAGGTCTCTGTCATACACACCCTGCCACTGGAGAAGAAGAGCAAGACAGGCAGGAAGAGCAACTTTGCCTTTTCCCTGTGGGGTTCTTGATGAACAAATGGAAACAAGACCAAATGGAAGGAACTTCCTGGTTGTCCACTGGGCTTCCCCTGCAGGGGCAAAACTTCAATCCTAGTTCAAGATATTAAGATCCTATAGGCTTCCCAATGCAGCCAAAAATGGTAATAAAAATAAAAATGAAAGAACAAGGAAGAGGTAACCTTATGAGGACTGTTTGGGACAGACTTCAAGTTCTCCTATAAGGTTATGTGCTGTTTGACTTCTCTCCAAACAGTCCCCTTCTATATCTTTTCAAGATGGGGCTCATTTTTCTTTTATTTGTTATTCATTTATTTACTTTTCAACCATACCTTACAGCTTACAGGATCTTTGTTCCCCAACCAGGAATTAGACCTAGCTTGGTGGTGAAAGCACCAAGTCCTAACCACTTGGTCCACCAGGGAATTCCCCAGATGGGACTGATTTTTCGTATAGATGAAGGAGACAGGCAATTGGAGGAGATCACAACCCACTCCAGTATTCTTGCCTGGGAAATCCCATGGCAAGAAGAGCCTCATGAGTTACAGCCCATGGAGCTACAGAGAGTTGTACACAGCCGAGCAATGGAGCAGACACAAGATAGGCAATAAAGAGAGCTTGTGTGTCCAACTCTTTGCGAGCCCGCCAGGGTCTTCTGTCCATGGGATTTCCCAGGCAAGAATACTGGAGTGGATAGCCATCCTCTTCTCCAGGAGATCTTCCCCACCAAGAGATGGAATCTTGGTCTCCTGCTCTGCAGGTGGATTCTTTACCATCTGAGCTGCCAGGGAAGGCTTTTGAAGCTACTACTAACAGCTCACTTACTACATATGAGCTGTTTAAGCTATTCTGCGCCAGCTGACAAAGACAAATTTTGTTTTCCCAAGCAAATTTTTGTTTTCCTTCCAAGAAAAAAAGATAAATTATTTAGGGATGAGGTGGGAAATTCGCTTTGTGAATTAATGATCGCTTTTATCTCCTGAAACTTGGTTTGTCAGTAACATTCCTTTCTACTTATAGAGATGGTGTTTGTTTATATTCTAAGCAATCTACTTTTTTTCAAAGCCAATGCCTACCTTAGAGGAGAAATGAACTGTATCAAAGCACACAACTTTCAAAGGTTCTTTTCTTCCACAGTGACTCAGAGTGAAGTATCTCTAATCTCCTTTATTGGGACCTGGGGAAGGCTGGGTTTTGCAATGTCAGCTTTTCTGAGCTAGAATGTCGCCAAACACTGGAGGCTGGCTCCAGGGTCATCTTGGTAAGAACAGAACCCTACGTAAGAAAATTTAGTGGCTGGTAGTGGAAAGGAGGTGACCTGTCTGCTGAAACATTTCATCATTCAGTGAATCATTATCATCTACCTAAGCTATAATGAATTCCAGGAAGCACAAGTCAGCAGCTCTCAACACATCAGTGGGTTTATCCCTTGTGAGTGTGTCACAGTCATTTACTGTTGTTGTTCAGTCGCTAAGTCATGTCCAACACTTTGCAACCCCATGGACAGCAGCATGCCAGGTTTCCTTGTCCTCCACTATCTCCCAGAGATAGTTTAAACTCATGTCCATTGAGTCGATGATGCCATCCAATGATCTCATCCTCTGTTTCCCCTTCTTGTCCTACCCTCAGTCTTTCCCAGCATCAGGGTCTTTTCCAATGAGTTGGCACTTTGTATCAGGTAAGCAAAGTATTGGAGCTTCAGTTTCAGCATCAGTCCTTCCAATGAATATTAAGGGTTGATTTCCTATATGATTGACTGGTTGGATCTCCTTGAATCCTAAAGACTCTCAAGAGCCTCCTCCAGAATATTCATGTATTGGTTTTCTTACAATAGTGGAAGTACTGGAGTTTATGAACAATTTACCTTTTTAATAAAAAATATATATGTCAGAGCAGTGTTTTACTCAGAGTTCATTTGGTTGCAAGCCACAGAAAACAAAGAAACAGTTCCAGAGAAAAGGGGAGGATGAACTCTCTCTCTGGGAAGTTTCAGGAGGACAGCCCCAGGCAGCGGGACTCAGTGATGGTCCAAGATTCTCTCTGTGCATCTCGGCCCCTGCTTTTTGTTGTGCTTGTGTCTTCCCGTGTACATGGTGACTTCCTGCTATAGAACTGGCTTTCTCCATAAGGCTGGGATCCTGACCACTGGAAACTCATGGATTCACATGGAAGCTTACTTGCCCCCTTGACAGCTCATTGGGGACATAAAAAGGGGGCAAATCTCCAAGAGTGTGATTGACCCTTTGGGGTCACGTGCCCTCCTCCAGGCCAGTCACTAAGGGCTGGAAGGTGGGATATGATCATTGGTCCAGTCTGGCACTTTTCCCTACTCCCAAATCTATCACTGTGACTGAGAAGGCAGAAGATGGCAGCTTCTGTTCGGACAGAATGGGTGGAGGCAGGGGGTTGAGCAATTCCCCTAAAGAACGGGGAGTTTTGTCCCCTGAAGAAAGGCAGCTGTTCTTCCCAAGTATCTGTAAGGACTTGCAATGCTGCACATCTTTAAGAGGTCTGAGAGGATTTCCCTGGTGGCCCAGTGGTGAAGAATCTGCCTGTCAGTGCAGGGGACGTGAGTTTGATCCCAGCTCTAGGAAGATCCCATATGCTAAGGGGCAACTAAGCCAGTGTGCCACAGCTACTGAGCCTGTGTGCCCTAGATCCCATGTTCCACAATAAGAGAAGCCACCACAATGAGAAGCCAGCCCACCACAGCTAGGGAGTGGCCTCTGCCTACTGCAACTAGCAAAAGCCTGTATGCAGCAATGCAGACCCAGCTCAGCCATAAATCACTATATAAAACATTTTAAAAAGTGTCTGATAATAGAACTAATGGAAATTTTGAATAACTTGGATAAAAGAGACTAACATTTTCTGAATGCTACAGGAGGGATCAGTCTCCTTACACTGAGAGCCCTTTCAAATGGCTCAATATCCCCTGTCAATAGGATTTCATCAAGGGGCATCATCCCCGCCCTCCTGATGAAAAGCCAGAGAATCCTGGATTTACTACCTCCTTTCCTCACTTCTTTTCATTCCATCCAAACCAGAGTACTCCATACACATGATCTAACAAGTCTAACAATACCAGAAACAGAGTATACCTCCTGCCTTGTGGGCCAGTTATTTTCTTGTCTTTCTGATTTTGTTGAAGAATGAAACACAGGAGATAAAATTTTTCTGAGGTATTGCATACCTGAAAAGGTCTCTATTCTATCATTACATTAGGTTACTAGTTGACAGGGCATAGAATTTAAGTTTGGAAATCGTTTTCTCTTACAGTTTTGAAGATTTTATCCAACTGTTCAGGCTGAGAAAGCTGATTCCATTTCTCCTCATTTTTAATCACTTGCATATTAATGACTTTTTCCTTTCTGGAAGCTTTTAGAGTAATTTCCTTATCCTTGGTATTCTAACATGATAATGGATCTTTTTCCATTCTTTGTGCTGATAATTCAGTGGGACTTTTTAAAATTGATATATGATTGACTTTTAATATTATATAAGTTACAGTGTATAATACAGTGATTCACATTTTTAATAGCTATACTCTATACTCCATTTATAGTTATTACGAAATGCTATATGCTGTACAATATATCCATGTAGCTTATTTTATTTTTGGCTATGCTGGGTCTTAATTGCCAAGGGGGCTCTTCTCTAGTTGTGGCGAGTGGGGGCTATATTTTAATTGCAGTGCATAGACTTGTCATTGTGGTGGCTTTTCCTGTTGCTGGGCACAGACTCTAGGGCATGGGCTTTAGGCATGGGCTCAGCAGTTTTTGTGCATTGGATTAGTTACTCCAGGGCATGTGGGGGTCTTCCCAGATCAGGGATGGAATCTGTGTCTCCTGCACTGGCAGGCGGACTCTTTTTCACTGGAAGCCCCTGGTAGCTTATTTTATAACTAATAGTTTCTACTTCTTATTCTCCTTTCCTCTCTCCACTGGTAACCACTAGTTTGTTCTGTGTATCTGTTAGTCTGCTTTTTTGTTGTGGTTATATTCACTAGTTTGCTTTATTTTTTAGACTCCACATATAAGTGAACTCATACAATATTTGTCATTCTCTGTCCAACTTATTTCACTCAGCATAATGCCCTTCAAGTCCATCCATTTTGCTGCAAATGGAAAAGCCACATTAATGTTTATGACTGAGTAGTATTCCTCTCGACATATATGTATATCAAGTTTTATTTATCCATTCATCTATTGATATGGTTGTTTCCATATCTTGGCAATTGTAAATAATGATGCTATGAACATTGAAGGGACATGTAGCTTTCCAAGGTGGGTCTTTCAATCTGTGAATTGGTGTCATTGATCTCTGGGAAGTTTTTTAATCATGGAATTCTCTAGGCTAGAATACTGGAGTGGGTATCCATTCCCTTCTCCAGGGATTCTTTTTGTTATGATTCCTCTAATATTTCTTTCTGGAGCTATAATTTGCCTGTTGGATTCTCTGGATTTATCTTCTACTTTTCTTCTGTGGTCTCTCTGTGATTTTTGTTTGCTCTCTTGGAACTGTCCCTTAAGCTTATCTTCCAACTTCTCTCTCCATATTTTTCCTGCTTCCATAAGTTTAATGTTCAAATGCTTCTTCCTTATGATTAAGAATTTTTAGCATGTTTTTTTTTACCGTTTCATGGATGTAATCCAACCCCTACGTGTCTGAGTATATTAATCATTTTAAGGCATTATTTTCTCTGTCCACCTGTGTTGTCTCTGAGCTCCCCACTCCTTTTTTTCTGTTTGTAACTTCTGTCTTCTATATTGGATGCTTTCTTCAGATATCTGGTAATCTTTTGCTTTTCAGTCTTGTATTTCTTTACTTTTACTTTTTTACTTTCTTCACTGTGCGATGCAGCTTGCAGGATCTTAGTTCCCCAACCAGGGATTAAACCCATACCTTCTGCATTGGAAGTGCAGAGTCCTAACAGTACTTATATGTCAGTAGTTACAGATCACTGTCCTGGGGTCCTTGTGTTTCGCTAGAGAAGAATGTTTCAGTGTCCTGCCTGAAGTGTATCCATTGGGCAGAGAGAATTCTTTGAATGGGGTGGCACTGAACCTCTCACTTAATCCTTCTTTTAAAATACAGAGCCTTGGGGCTTCCCTGGCAGTCCAGTGGTGAAGACTACACCATCTAAGGCAGGGGGTTCAGGTCCCCTGGTCGGGGAGCTAAAATCCCACACACCTCATGGCCAAAAAGCCAAATCATAAAACAGAAGCACTATTGTAACAAATTCAGTGAAGACTTTAAACATGGTCCACATTAAAAAAAAACTATTAAATAAATAAAGTAAATTGCAGAGCTGCATCCTCTCCACTGTGCCTGTTTCCCCTATTCAACCTCTGATCAGAATAAAAGCCCAGTTTCCTGTCTGTGTCAGAGGCTGGGGAATACGTGGAGATGCGTGGAGCAGGTAAGTGGGTTGTGGATCCCACTTCCAACCCTGCGTTTGGCCCCATCTTCACTCCTACCTTCTGCCAGAACGGGAGCCCGCTGAGTCCTCATGGTCCTGCCTTCTCAGCTCTGCAACCTGCTTCTTCTGCTTCTCATTTCCAAAATGTCAACCTCTCTTCCCTATTTTATTGCTGCTCCCTTCATCGTTGCCCTTTGTATTTTAACAATATCTTATCTTTTGACTATCTTTTTAGTTGGGAACAAACAGCTGAATGAATTTGCTCCATTGTCCACCTTTAGCTGGCAGACCAGAGTCTACCATGCAGGAGCAAAAGGACAGGGTGAAGTGAGTGGGTGGGCTCGGGAGCCAGACACATCTACGGCTGAGTTCTGCCTTCACGTTTCCATAATCCTTTGTGACCTTGGGCAAGATGATCAATCAGCCTCTCTGAGCCTAGTCGGCACAGGGGAATAAGGCCTCATAATGAGTGGAGGGGGTTATATTGTGAGTTTTCTTGAGTTGTGGTGGGAAACTTGGGGATCCACTCAAATCATGACAGGGACCTCAGTGAGCCTCTCATCTTGCCCAGGGAAGTCAAGTCTGTTTTTGAGTTGCCTGCAGGAGTGTGCGATTGCTCTGGAGTCACTAATGGGGCATCATAGGAACTCATTTCGATTTAAGGCCGAGGAACTTGGGGTTCCATCTAGATTAGTGACATGGATCTTAGGGTTCCTATCAAGTTTAAGCTAGGAGTCATGTCTTGGCTCATGTTGAGGCATGGGACATTGCTTTTCTCTTCCTTTTACAACACGTGTGTGTGTGTGGGGTCAGGACCCCTGTCCAGTTGAGGCAGGAAATTGGGGCTGTTTATAGA
Organism: Antilocapra americana; assembly: GCA_007570785.1. NCBI lineage: Eukaryota > Metazoa > Chordata > Mammalia > Artiodactyla > Antilocapridae > Antilocapra > Antilocapra americana. The sequence continues at coordinate 3,906 of SRVM01013600.1, read as the reverse complement.
GGTAAAACAGGGAATTAGGACTCCCCTTGTGTTGTGAGGTGAATACCCAGAGGTGCAGGAGAAGCAGGACTTATCTAGAGTTGAGGGGTTCCTCGGTGTCCTTTCAATTTGCGGCGAAAATCTCTGGGTTACACTTGAGTTAAAATAGGTGAGAAAGGCCTCCTCTTGAGATGTGAGAGGAACGTCGGGTGTCCTCCTGAGATGATGCAGAGACTAATAGGCCCTTATCTTGCGAAGAGGTGGAGAATATGGGTCTCTTTCAAGTTGTGACGGGTAACACGAGGTTCCTCTTGAATGGCGATGCATATCTTGGGGATTCTATTGAGTTGCATAAAGGGGTTGTCAGCTTCCTTTTGAGATTCAAAAGGGAATGTGAGACTGTTCTGGAGATGCTGCATGGATAAGGGCCTCACTTTGCATTGAGGGGGGGATCTCTTAATTTCTTGAGTTTTGGCTAGAAGTTTAGTGTTCTACTCTATCTACCACTTTGACCTCAGGGAAAATCTCTTGAAGCCTCAAAAAAATCAAAGCAATATTCGAGTTTCAAAGAGGAGCCAAAGAAGTTGCTAGAGTAACTGCTGGGAAATCAGGCCTCATCTCACATTCAGACAGAAATCTTGGGATGTTCCTCGAGTTGCGGTGGGCAGTTTTGGATTCCCCTCGATTTGGGACATGGTGCTCTGGGAGCCTCTAATGTTGCCTCAGGGAAGCCAGGCCCTCCTTTCGATGTGGGAGGACCATCGTGGGATCCTTCTGGAGGCACTGCAGTGGAATAGAGCCTCATTGGAGTTGAGGTGTGAAAATCAGGGTTCCTCTCCAGTTTCAACAGGGATATCAGAGTTCATATTAAATTCTTATAAGAGAGTCAGCCCCCATCTCGTTTTGAGGCATGTAACCCCTATTACCTCTCAAATTGTCAGAACTCCTTTTAGTTCAGGTGGGTCATTTGAGCTTTTCCTAGATGTGTGCAACAGGGGAATCAGACCTTTATTCATGTACCAGGTGGGTATACCTGAGGTTCCGTTCTAGTCTCCCCAGGAAAATTAGGCCTTATGTCAAGTGAAGGGGAACATCTTCTGGTTTCTGTCTTGTTGTGGTCAGAAGCTGAGGTTCCAGTCAAGACATGATGGGGACCTCAATGATCCCAGGGAGGTCAAGTCTCTTTTTGAGTGTCCTGCAGGAAAAAAGGATTGCTCTGGAGTCGCTGCAAGGTCATGATAGGAACTCATTTCCTTTGAAGGCAGGAAAACTCAGGGTTCCATCTCCATTTGCAACATAGATCTCAGGGTCCCAATTGATATTAAATCGGGAGAGAGGCATCGGCTCAAGTTGAGGCATGGAACTGCGCTTTTCTCTCTTGTTGTAAAGAGGATGGGTCAAGACTCCTGTCCAGATAAGGCAGGTAATATGGGTTTTTATTTAAAAGAACAACAAGGGAGTTAGGCCTCAATTCATGCGATGAGGCAAATACCCAGAGGAGCATGAGAATCAGGACCTATCTTGAGTTGAGTGACAATTGATGTCCTTTCAACTTCCGGCAGGAACTTCTGGGTTTTCCTCAAGTTTGATTAGATGAGAAAGACCTCCTCTTGAGGTGCAAGAAGAACTTTGAGAGTCTTCTTGAGGTGACACAATGGCTAATCGGCCATCATCTCTCCAAAAGGCGGGGAACACGTCTTCCGAGTTGTGGCGGTGAACACGAATTTCCTGTTGAATGGCAACGAGTATCGTGGGGATTCTCTTGAGTTGCATACAGGGAGTCAAGCTTTCTCTTGAGATTTGAGAAGGAATTTGCGACTGTACTGGAATCGCTGCACAGGAAAACGACCTCACCTCACATTGAAGGGGAAATCTCTTCATTACTTAAGATGCGGCAGGAAGTATAATGTTCCTTTCCATCTGACACTTTGACCTCAGGGAACCACTCATGAAGCCACAGGTATGTCAAGGCATCTCTGGAGGATTAAGGAGGAGCCGAGGAAGATTCTCGAGTCACTGCAAGAGAACCAGGCCTCATCTTGCATTCAGAGGGAAATCTTGGGATGTTCTTATAATTGCGGTGGGCAGTTTCTCAGGTTGAAATGGCAGTTTTGGATTCCTTTCGAGTTGTGACATGGTCTTCTGGGAGCCTCTAACGTTGTCTCAGGGAAGTCAAACCCTGGTTTCGATGTGCTAAAACCATTTTGGTGCTCTACTCAAGTCACTAAGGTTGGATAGGGGCTTATCTGGAGTTGAGGCATGAAACTCAGGATTCCTCTCCATTTTTGACAGGGTTATAAGGGTTCCTATTAAATTTCTACAAGAGAGTCATCCCTCATCTCGTTTTGAGGAATGTAACTCCTCTTTCGTCTCCAGTTGTCAGAACTAGTTTTAGTGTGGAGGGTCATTTGGGCATTTCCTGGATGTGTGCAGTAAGGGAATCAGACCTTTATCCATGTAGTTGAGGATAAACTTGGGGTTCTGTTCAAGTCACTGCAGGGAAATAAGGCCTCATCTTGAGTTGAGGGGAATATATTGTGGTTTTTCTCGAGTTTTGGTGGAAGTCTTGGGATTCCAGTGGAGCCGTGACAGGGACCTCATTGAGCCTCTCATGATGCCCAGGGAAGACTAGTCTATTTGGAGTTGCCTGTAGTAGAATGGGATTGCTCTGGAGACACTTCCAGGATATTATAGGGTCTCATTTCAAATTAAGGTGGGGTGACTGAGGGTTCCATCTCCATTTGCAACGGGGACCTCAGGTTCCTAACGAGTTGAAACTGGGAGAAATGTCTCGGCTCGTGTTGAGGCATGGGACTCTGCATTCCTCTTGTGTTGTTAAAGGAGAGGGAGTAAGGACTCCTGTTTAGTTGATGCAGGTAATTGGGGCTTTTTCTCGAGGTACAACAAGGGAGTTAGGCCTTCCTTCATGTTGTGAGTCGAATACCCATGAGTGCAGGAGAAACAGGCCTTAACTGGTGTTGAGAGGCTGCTCAGTCTCCTTTCTGGAGGCAGGAATTTCTGGGTTCCTCTCTAGTTTCAATAAGTGAGAAAGGCGTCCTTTTGAGGCCAGGGAGGAATGTCGGGTGTGACCTCGAGATGAAGAATGGGGCTAATCGGCCCTCATCTCACAATGAGGTTGGGTACACGGAGTTCTTTTGAGTTGCGGCGGGGAACACAAGGCTCCTCTTGAATGATGACACCTATCTTGAAAATTCGCTTGAGGTGTATAAAGGGAGTCAAACTTCCTTCTGGATTTGAGCTCTGGTGGTGCTGCCCCGTTAAAGTGCCTCATTTTGCCTTAATGAGGGAATCTCTTATTTTCTTGAGTTGATGGGGGAAGTATAGTGTTTCTCTCAATCTGCCACTTTGACTTCAGGGAACCCCTCGTGAAACCTAAGGGAAGTCAAGGAAACTTTTTAGATATGAGGAGCAGCCGAGGAAGGTTCTCAAAGCACAGCAAGGAAATCAGGCCTCATCTCACATTCCACCGTGAAATCATGATAGGTTTCTAGAGTTGAGGCAGGCAGTTTCTCAAGTTGAGGCCAGCAGATTTGGATTCCTCTCGAGTTGTGACATGGTCCTCTGCGAGCCTCTAATGTTGCCTCAGGAATGTCAGGCCGTGCTTTTGATGTGCAATTGCCATCTTGGTGCTCTACCTGAGTCACTACGGTGGACTAGGGCCTCATCCGGAGTTAAGGCATGTAACTCAGGGTACTTCTTCATTTTTGACAGGGCTATCAGAGTTCCTATTGAGTTTCACCAAGAGAGTTTGCTCTCATCTCGTTTTGAGGTATGTAACTCCCCTTTCCTCTCTAGTTGTCAGGACTCCTTTTAGTTAAGGCTGGGCTTTTGGGCTTTTCCTAGATGAGTGCAACATGGGAGTCAGATATCCATCTGTGAAGCTGAGACTAAACCTGGGGTTCTGTT
>ML661383.1:598248-613311 GCA_007570785.1 Antilocapra americana | reverse complement strand
TATTTTTATCTATTCTCAGCAGCCTGTTGAGAAGCACTAAGGCCCCCCGCTTAAACTAATGAGGCAGGTACTCTCCTACCACCTTCTGATGTCTACATCAGACGTTTTATCTGTTGCTTTCACTTTAAATAAAAATTTACACAAAGCTCTGAGTGATTGAAACTGTCTTTGGTCCCAGAGTTAAATCTTCTCCTTCAGAGACCACAAATCAGCGGCACTATTCACCATTCACTGCTAAGGTATCAATGTCATCGACCGTTTTAGCGCAGGTCCATCTGCACAGTGATTCAGTGGGTCTTTGAACCCATCCTATTTCTCCACTTCTTGGATAAATAATTGGAATAGATATAATCAGCAGCTATCAAAACCCCCACATTAGTTACCTGATCTGTGCAGTGGGGGTTACCAGGGCGAGAAAGACCAAATGGAAGCCACTATAACTGCCTCTACATAGCAAACTAGTAAACCTAAAGCAATACCATGTGTCTGAAGGAACTGCAGAGATTAGTGCTATCATCAAAGATTTAAATGATGCAGGAGTGTTGACTCCCACACTATCACCACTCAATTCACCTATTTGGTCTGTGTAAAAGATGGATGGACACAGAAAAACTGACAGTGGATAATCATCGGCTTAATCAGGCAGTGACTCCAACTCTAGTGGTTGTATCAGCTGTGAGCAGGTTTTATTGTTGTTCTGTTGTAAAGTTGTGTCCCACTCTTTTGTGACCCCATGGACTGTAGCCCACCAGGCTTCTCTATCCAAGAGATTTCCCAGGCAAGAAGACTAAAGTGGGTTGCCATTTTCTCCTCCTGGGCATCTTCCTGACCCAGGAATCAAACCCAGGTCTCCTGCATTGGCAGGCAGGTTCTTTACCATCTGAGCCACCAGGGAGGTTAACACGTCCCTTTGTATCTGGTGTGCAGCTATTGATCTGGCAAATGAATTTTTCTCCATCCTTGTAAATAAGATCCACCAGAATCAACTGGCATTCAGCTGTCAAGACCAGCAATACACTTCCACTCTTCTCTATCAGTGGGTATATCAGTTCTCTAGCCCGAGGTCGCAATTTAGTTTACAGGAATCTTTATCACTCTTCCTTTTCACAAGATACCATACCATGCTGGTCCATTTCATTGGTTATATTATGCTGATTGGATCTAGTGATCAAGACATAGCAACTACTCTAGACTTACTGATAAGACATTCCCATGACAGAGTTTGGGAAATAAATCTAAGAAACGCCATGGGGGGATCTCTAACCAAGAGAAATTTCTACAGGTCAGTGGTATGGGACATGTTGAAATATCCCTTCTAAGGTGGAGGAGAAATTGCTTCCTCTGGCCCCCTCACACATAAAAAGCAGCAAATGCCTAGTGAGTCTTTTTTGGATTCTGTTAAACAACATATTCCTCATTTTGGCATGTTACCAAGGCCCCATTACCACGTGACCCTTCAAATTGCTAGTTCTGAGGGGGGCCCAGAACATGAGAGGGCTCTGCAACAGGTCTGGGTTGCTGTCCCAGCTACCTTGCCACTTGGACCATGAGATCCAGCAGCTCCAATGGTGGCTGAAGTATTAACAGCAGGTAGGGATGCTGTCTGGGGCCTCTGGCAGGATCCTATAAATGAACTATGGCTCAGACCCTTAGGATTTTGGAGCAAAGCCCAAAATCAGGTAAATACACTCATGTTCAGAAACAGTTATTTGTCTGCTACTAGATCTTATAGATGAAGTTCCAACACTTTGGCCACCTGATGCAAACACCTAACTCACTGGAAAAGACGTTGATGCTGGAAAATATTGAGGGCAGGAGGAGAAGAGGGTGACAGAGGATGAGATGCCTGGATGGCATCACCGATTCAATGGACCTGAACTTGGGCAAACTCTGGGAGATGGTGAGGGACAGGGAGGCTTGGCATGCTGCAGTCCATGAGATTGCAAAGAGTTGGACACAACTTGGTGACTGAACAACAACAGATCTTATACAGACTAAACATCTAACGATGGGCTACCAAGATGGCATGTAACCTGAGCTGCCCGTCAGGAACTGGATGCTATCTGACCCACAAAGCCGTAAACTTGGGCATGTACAGGAGCACTCCATTATCAAATGCAAATGATACATACATGACTGAGTCCAAATGGGCCCTAAAATTATAGGTAAATTACACAAAGAAGTGGCCCATGTGCCCATGGTTCCCTCTCCTGCTACGCTGCCTTGTCTCTCCCCTGCACCCTCATGGGGAGTTCCCTATGATTGGCTGACAGAGGAAGAGAAGATTTGGGCCTGGTTCACAAGTGGCTCTGCACGTATTCAGGCACCACCGAAGAATGGACAGCTGTAGCTCTCCAGCCCCTCTCTGGGATAATCTTAAAGGAGAATGGTGAGGGGAATCATCCCAGGGTGCAGAACTGCAATGAGTGTATCTGGTTGCCTAATTTGATAGAAAGAAGAAATGGCCAGATATGAAATTATATATTAATTCATTCAAGGAGTGATAATGTGGCTGGATAGTCACAGATTTGGAGGGAATTCGACTGGAAAACTGGTGACAAAGAAATCTGGGAATGAAGTATATAGACTGAGTTCTCTGAACAGGGGTACTTCCCTGGTGGCTCAGATGGGAAAGCATCTGCCTACAATGCAGGAGACCCGGGTTCAATCCCTGGGTCAGGAAGATCTCCTGGAGAAGGAAATGGCAACCCACTCCAGTATTCTTGCCTGGAAAATATCATGGACAGAGAAGTCTTGTAGACTACAGTCCTCAGGTTGGGAAAGAGTCAGACACGACTGAGTGACTTCACTTTCTCTGAACAGGAAAAATCCTGAAGATACCTATGTCCCAAGTGAATACTTACCAAAGGTGACTTCAGAACACTAGTATTTTAATAATCAAGAGGATAGGATGACCTGTTCTGTGAATACCAGTCAGCCTCTTTCTCCAGCTGTGGGCTCACGAACAAAGCTTCCACGGTGGCAGGGATGGAAGCTATGCATGGGCTCAGCAACAAAGACTTCTACTAACCAACATCAGCATGGATACAGTCACTACTATGTACCCAATCTTTCAACAGCAGAGAACAACACTGAGTCCCTAATTGGCACCACTCACACCACTCACTGGGATGATCAGTCAACCACCTGGTGGCACACTGATTATACTGATTGACTTTCATTATGGAAGATGCAGCGTTTTGTTCTTACTAGAATAGACACATACTCTAGATACAGATTTGACATCCTTGCATGCAGTGATGCTGCTGCTGCTAAGTCGTTTCAGTCGTGTCTGACTCTGTGTGACCCCATAGTCAGCACCCACCAGGCTCCTCCGTCTCTGGGATTCTCCAGGCAAGAATACTGGAGTGGGTTGCCATTGCCTTCTCAAGTGCATGAAAGTGAAAAGTGAAAGTGAAGTCGCTCAGTCGTGTCTGACTCTTCACAACCCCATGGACTGCAGCCTACCAGGCTCCTCCATCCATGGGATTCTCCAAGCAAGAGTACTGGAGTGGGGTGCCATTGCCTTCTCCATTGTATGAAATACTTTCTACCAAAATAACTTACGGAATACCACATCCACCATCATGGTATTCCACATAGTATTGGTTCTACTCAAGGAACTCACTTCTCAGCAAATGAAGTTCAGCAATGGGCCCATGCTTATAAAATTTACTGGTCTTACCGTGGCCCCCACCATCCTGAAGAGGCTGGTTTGATAGAATGATGGAATGGTCTTTTGAAGATTCAGTTATGGTACCAGCTAGGTGGTATATCTTGTAGGGCTGGGGTAAGGTTCTCCAGTAGGCTGTATATGTACTGAATCAACACCCAATATTTCTATTAGGTAGAAATACTATTTGTCCCACAGCCAGATTCCCAGGTCTAGGAATCAATGGGTAGAAATGAGAATGGTACTATTCATTATAATTCTTATGTATTCTTAAGCAAAATCATTGCTTCCTGCTTCTATGACATAGAAAGATGAATATATATCAGATATTTTTGTTTTATTTCTTCTAATATTCCCTTTATCATATAAGATGTATTGACTTTATACTATAGTACTTAAGACTTGCTAATTTTATATCCTAGTATTTAAGTTACAGGATACCAAGGAGAATAAATACCCCTCAACAACTCTACATACCTCCTCTTTAGGGAAACAGTGACTGCATTTTTGGTTGTATACAGCATATTTGTATCATGTTAGGATAATCTTGTCTTATTATTGTCTTTATTTTGAGATTAAGTCTGGTTTGAGAAGATGCATATTGGATCAAGCTGACAAAGGGTCGCCTTGTGAGAGTTAATGTGTCAACTTGGCTGAATCATGGAAAGCCCAGAAATCTGGTTAAACATTATATCTGAGTGTGTCTTTCACTGTTTATGAAAGATGCTAACATGTCAATCAGTAGACTGAGTAAAGCAGGTGATTGTCCCAGTGTGGGCAGGCAACATCTCATCCACTGAGCTTCTTTAGCAGAACAAAATGGTAGGGGAGTGTTGAAATCATATTCTGCCTGACTGGACGAACTGATACAGTGATCTCCTGTATTAGACACTCCTGGTTCTCAGATCTTTGGACTTGGACTGGAATCCATAGTATCAGTTGTCTGGCTTTCAGACCTGGGAATTATGCCATCAGCTTTTCTGAGTTTCCAGCGCACAGACATGGAACCTCTCAGCCTCCATAGGTGTGAGTCAAGTCCTCATAATAAATCTCATTCTACACATGTATATGTTCTACTCAATCTGTCTCCCTGGACAACCCTGACATTAGCTTTTATCTCATGTACTCTACACACAGCCTTAACTGTCAGTCTCTTGCTATGTACCTTTAGGTGCAACGTAATACTAGGTATCTTTATTTTCACCTGAGCTATTTCCAGTGAGGACAAAAAAATTAGGAAGAGAAAAATATAGACTATTCTTATGTGTATCTAAATGGAGCCATACCCATGGCAGATTCATGTCAATATATGGTAAAACCAACACAATAATGTAAAGAAAAAAAATAAATTAATTAATTAAAAAAATTTTTATTATTATAGCACTCTTAAGAAAGCCCTTGATTACCAAAAGACACATGAGGTCTATGACTGCAACATTAGTGTACTTCTAGAATGTCCTGTCACATCATTAAATCATATAAAATCTAGATATTTTATAAGACTGGAAATTATTTCCATCAGACTTGAACCAAATCATTTCAGGACAGGACAAGGTGTGACCTACTAACCTGTTTTCAGTGTGAAAGACAGGCACCGTCTCTTACAAGAACTTCAAATAACCCCTTAAGGAAGAACCTACGTAAAGAATACTCCTTTAGACAGGCCTTAGGTGCTGGGAACTGTCCTTACTTCAGGTGACCTAGATGGGACTTAAGTGGTCCTTTTCTGGAGGACAGATACTAAAGCCTGAAGTACAAAAAGACACGTTAGAGCATATTTGCTGAAAAGCCAAGTTGTTCAATCAGTCTCTCTTCCATCCCAAAACAAAGCAAAACTTTTCTAAATCAGAACTGGTCTCCTCATAGTCTATTGTTCTTTCCTCTTCCTCAAACATTTTTCACAGTCTCCACATGAATGCACTTCAGTTCTATCCTTTAGGGTTTTAGATTAAATATTATCTCCTCAGGGTAGACTTCTATGACCCCCAAACTAAAGGAGTGTGTACTTTCATTATTTTCCACCCCAAATATATGTGTTTTAAAGCATTCACATATGTATGGGTCAGCTAACTGAAAGAATTCACAAGCTTCTATAACATATACTAACCTAAGGCTTTAATAAAGTGTGTAATGCTGCTAGTGGTAAAGAACTACCTACCACAGCAGGAGATATAAGAGAGACAGGTTCAATCCCTGAGTCAGGAAGATGCCCTGGAGGAGGGCATGGAAACACATTCAAGTATTCTTGCCTGGAGAATTCCATGGAAAGAGGAACTTGGTGGGCTACAATCTAGGGGTCATAAAGAGTTGGACATGACTGTGAAGTGACTGAGCATGCACAAAAAGGGTGTAGTATAGCAAGGACAAAGAAAACAAAGGCAAACATCAGTGTAATTTGATACACTCAGAAGGCCTGTCCTGGACCATTTCGCTGTAGCTCTGGGCCTTAATCCCCAACCTTTTTATCTTCAGATTATAAACCACCATGATCCATGCAAGATACTCCCGTCTCAAGGCACAAGTTAACTATTCTTTTACTGGTCACTTGGCTAAAGCCAGTTTGTGGAACCCAACTGCCAAATACCAATCTATAAAATTTTAACAAACAATGTAAATAAGGTGTTATAAGATGCCTCAGAGGAGTCCTGGACTTCATACTGCATATCATAAGTCACTATTTGGTACATTGCATTCTTATCCTGGCCAAGGTTCAGTGCCAGACTTCTATCATCCCTAAAGATAAGCATAATGCCACCACATACCAGCTGCAAATTAACCACATCTGTATATATCAGCCTTCAATTATCTTATTAGTTTGGGTCTATATATAAACCCTATTATTTATTGTTTGTAGAATCTATTTTTGTATCATCCATTGTTTGTAAAGCCTAGAACCAGAAAATAAATGGAGGCCTCAGGCTAATAATCTGTCTCATTCTTTTTTCACTTCCAATGCTTCAAATACCAGATCCTTGACCCATTATCACCCTTAGGCCTCAGAGTGTGAACATCATTGGGAGCTGGGCAAACCTCAAAGTACTGATCCAGAGAAGAATCTCAAATAGGCATTGGAAGGAATCAGTTTAAGGTCATTTTTGCAGGGAGTATTGGAGTCCTGGTTGTCCACAGTATGATCTCCTTTGTACTAGGCATGTGGTTCCATACACTTGACTCTGTACTTTCCGCTCAAGTGTGGGCAGAGCCAAAGGAAGACCTAGGTGTGGTCCTCTAAAAGAACAAGAATTAAAGTAGGGGCCCTAGGTGCCCAGGTCTATTACCAATAATATCTGTCTCTTGTATTGTAATATTAGCAGCCTACATAGCAGCCAGGACTATGATAGCTTTTTGTACAATCATGAGTCCTGTGTTCAGCATGTTTTATAGTGGGCACCTAACTAAGGATGACTGGATGGATGGTTGGATGGATGAATGAATTGACAGCAGGAAAACAACTTCTGAGGATATAAATCTGTTTCAGTCTTGTCATTTTTGAATGTGACATTGGAATAAAGAATATAGTTAGGAATAGAAAAACTATAGATTAACATGTAAACTCAGTTCTTATAAACAAATTGCTATTATTAATAGAGATATTTATGGATTCGAATCAGCTGAATGACTTATGAAGTCAGTTGTATCATTCATGTCACTGACAAATCTAATGAATTAATGATATAACTTGAATATTGGAAATACATTTAGAATTTCACTGCATGTTTCATTTAAAATTTGATGCACTCTGCAAATAAATCCTTAAAATATACCCCTAAATCAAACTGTAAACAAAAATGTAAAGAATAGCAGTCTGTAGAAGTGAGGAGGAAAGATGATTAAATCACCGTAAGTATTCAACTTGCATGGAAAAGAGAGGAAGTTTGAAATGAGAAGGACAGAGAAAGACTAACAAGAGAGGAAGCAGGAAGAGAAATCTATCATTATCTCGTGTCACCACCATTAATATTTACTCTGCTTGGGCACTCTGTATTTTGCATTATCCTAGATGCCATGAGACACAGTTCTGTCAACTCCAGTGTTGATGAATAATCTGGAGATGGAAGTAGGCCAGATGGGAGAGAACTTGGTTGTCTAGAAAAGTTACTTAGGCTATTTATGATGAACAAAAACAAAACAAAACAAACAAACAAACAAAAAACACTTCTAGGTGAGATGCTACTGAAGCAATGATTCAAATGGTTCAGGTTCTAAAAGAAACCTTGTGAATATTGTTCCCTATAGTCTGTACATGTTCATCTCCCTCCAACTTTGACTCCTCCTTGGGATATAGCCCCTACCTCTTCCACCTGCCTCTTTTGGAAACCAAAATTTGAACATTCTACAATTAAGATCAACATTTTCTCTACTGATTTCTTTCTTCTGTAATTTGCTTATCCTCATCAATAACAATGTCATTTTGTGTTTCAGTCCAACCCCTATTCTGCTATTCCTTATACAGCTCACATTCACCAAAGAAGAGGAGAACAAAGAACTCTCGAAGACATCCAATAAATCTTTATTTTTTTTTTTCAGGTACTCAGTACAGATATTTCACTCTAAATTTCTTACAAATGCCACATGCCTGATGTAATACCCTTAATGAAATATAATGGTAAGGTTTTCCTAGTTTCTGTTTGTTTTTCCACTTTTCTTTTTCTCACTTAGTTTTCTCCAGTTGGCTTCCTGCATTTGGCTCCAACATGAAAGGAATATAAGTAGAATTTATGAAATATGTTACCTCATTTTTTGGTAATTTAAACTCATTTGTTAGCAAATAAGCTTTTGAAAACACAGAATGAGATTTGTAAATCATTAAAAAGATTGGTTTCCAATTTAGAATGACATAATTTTTCTTAAAAAATATATTACCACTTGTAATCCAAGACACAGCTAGGTAAAATTGAGAGGTCCAATTAAGATACTCTATTCTCATCTGCCACCACGCTAATGTTTAAAGCCTTTCTTGGTATGCAAGGCTTTAAACCACATACTCCTGGCCTACCCAATTCCACAAGGTCCAACGGATTCATCTCATTGCAAAGCCCACTTCCCCCCTCAGGAAATAACATTTATTGCCCATATCATCATTTATCACCATTTGTCTACTCAATACTGACTACCAATTGACTTTCCTCCTACTCTTGTATTACAATTGTTTTCAAATGCTGTCCTAACAAGTGTCTTATCTGTCTTGCTGTGCTGTGCTCAATTGCTTAGTCATGTCGAACTCTCTGTGACCCTATGGACTGCAGCCCATCAGACTTCTCTGTCCATGGACTTTCCAGGCAAGAATAATGGAGTGGATTGCCATTTCCTGCTCCAGGGGATCTTCCTGATCCAGGGATTGAAACTGTCTCTTGAGTCTCCTGCATTGGCAGGTGGGTTCCTTACCACTACACCTCCTGGGAAGCCCATTTATTTTTTTTTACTATATCGTAAGTATTGTTTCATTAACCAGATTATAAGCTATATCTTGGGACCTTACTTCCTATTTCTTAATCCTACATAATACTGAAAAAAGCCACAAACACAGTGGCAAATCAATTTTTAAATTTTGACATTTTAGTTACCAACACATTTGGAAAATGGTTTATATTTTGAAAATTGACTTTATATATACTAGCCTATTCAGTCCTTTTTAAAACTTTGTATCAGCCACGTATTAGAGATGATTTTTTAAAAAAAAAAGAATTCTAGGAAGGTTGGGTTACACAATAAGTGAAAAGACAAGAAGCAAATAAAAATCGTTAAGACTCCCAGGGCAGTGACCTTTCTGCACTATTTGGGAAAAACACAAGACCTACCTACCTCTGCACCGGGGTTGGATGTGAAAGTAACAGCGGGGCTTAGTGAGGTTCAGCCAACAATGCACAGGTGTGGGCTTGGTGAGTGGATGAAAATAACAGTCTGAGAAGGGGCAGCCGCTGTGTCTCTATCTTACACTCACTTTGCAAGTTACAGTTGTATCTCTGCTACCTTTAAGGTGACTGAATTAATATTTAGTGATGCATATGTAATACCTAAAATACACAGAATACCAAAAAAAAGACAAACAAGAGAAAATTCACCAGTGGGGGGAGAAAAAGGGTGACATTCATGATACATCGTATATATACCCACACAAATGTGTATTTATTGCCTTGTGTGGATCTCTTCTAAATAACTATGAGGATGAATACACTCATTATAAAGAAAGGCTGCAGGTATATTTGGAGATGAGAAAGCCATATAAAACCTGCATTATTTATAAAGATGAAAACTAATTTTTCACTGACGTGTGTTGCAAGATAAAATGGTCATCACTGTTTTCTCTCTGCATGGCACAGGCTAGTGCTGCTTTCTTCATTTATCAGATAATACAATTGTTATGCCTCAGGTGATAAACAAAACTAATGGCACAAATAGAAGGGAGCCTGGACCATTTAACTGCCAGTTGTCTATTTCTGCTATAAAATAAAATTCCATTTTTGAAAGCAGCATCCTGACTCAAAGGCATCCTGATTACATACACACGCTGATGTCTTTCTTTTATGCAAAACTGACTGGTGTCAAGTCAAGCAAATACACACTAAAAACACTCTGCTGTTACTTCTGGCTTGATTGATAAAAAGCCATTTCACTAAGGCTAAAAGTTTTCTTATTTTTCTATAATCCAACCTTATGTGTCTGAATAAAAGAAATACAGTGGATGGTGTTTAACACACTGGGGATTTAGCTCTGCCTTGAAAAACACTTACCATATGAATCCACAGAATGTTCTCCTTAAAAATGCCTTTGATTAAAGATAATACATAATGATGAATTGATGTTAAATTTCTGCTAAATGTTTCATTAATTCTGTATTGCTATTAAGCTAATACCAGCAATCATGTTCAGGTTCTGCCTGATTATCCATCAAAGTGCTATATACCACTTCTACACTGTTGAGCCCCAGAATCATGCTTTACTAGGTCCATTATAGGTCTTTACAAGGTCCATTCTCTAGTCCATGTTTGGCTTTTCTCTGATAAGTAATTTCTCTAATTTTTAGACTTATTTATTGTATTTATTACCCAGTACATTCATTTGCTTTCTCTAGTCTGTAATTTTCAGTCATCCAATTGGCTTTAGCTTTATATCTTTATGAGCTTCCCTAGTGGCTCAGATGGTAAAGAGTCTGCCTGCAATACAGTAGACCTGGGTTCGATCTCCGGTTCGGGAATATCTCTTGGAGAAGGGAATGGCAACCCACTTCGGTATTCTTGCCTGGAGAACTCCACGGACAGAGAACCCTGGTGGGCTACAGTCATGGGGTTACAAAGAGTTGGACACCTGAGCAGCTAACACTTTCACTTGACTTTATATGTTTTTATTATATTTCTTATCCTGCCTTTGCTGTCATGTGAAAGCCATGTGTAAAACTCAAAGCAGAGTTTAAATGACTTTGCATAACAGAACTCTTAAAGTTCTGCTGTGCTAACTAGATCAATTTAAGCTAAGATTTTAAAATAATATGTATATAATGCACAAAACTACTAAAACACAGAAAAGCAAAGAAGAAAAATGTCTCAAACACCAGAGATAATAATTGGTATTATTTCTGGTATGGCATGTCTACAATATGTATTGACAGTCTTACTTATATTTGTACATGTTTACATTTATATAACACACATTATCATATAGTTTTATTTGTTTTTATACATAGCAATTAATTGTTTAATATTTTACATAATATGTTATATTTTCCTTTATCACTGATGCAAAGAACCGACTCATTAGAAAAGACCCTGATGCTTGGAAAGATCGAAGGCAGGAGGAGAAGGGGATGACAGAGGACGAGATGGTGGTTAGATGGCATCACAGACTCAATGGACATGAGTTTGGGCAAGCTCCAGGAGTTGGTGATGGACAGGGAAGCCTGGCATGCTGCAGTCCATGGGGTCGCAAAGAGTCAGACATGACTGAGAGACTGAACTGAAATGATTTATCACAGGCATTGTCTAATTTCAACAAGCACCAGTATCTTATTGGCTTCTTTGTTATTCCACCAACATATTCCAGTCTCAGACTTTTGAACTTACCATTCCTTCAGACTGAGATTCTATTTTCCATGAATATTATCATCCCATGGTCTCTTGCTTCTTTGAGGCCTCTGTCAAATATTACATTTCACAAAACCCTTCCTTGAAGAACCCTATCTAAACAATGAGCTCCAATATGCTCTTCATTCTCACTGCATTCTTCACCATGACACCAGATACTACCTGACATTGTGTATTTATTTTCTATTATGTGTCATATAATCACTGGTTTGTTTCCTGCCTCTCTCATCAGAATGTAAGATACACAAAGATACAGGCTTTGTATGTTTTGTTTACAATTCTTTCTCCAGTGCATAAGACCATTTAAAGCACAAAGTAAAATTTTATACATCAATAAATGAATATATTATTCCAACACACCTTGATAATTAATTTCAGTAGTCCAAAAACTTACTTTCCTGTAGAATCTCCCAAATTATTTTCTAATGGAAAGTAGGAAAAATTATAACACCAAATCCCTCCAACAATCTCTCCACTTGAACAGAGTTTAAATGTTTTATTGTGATTAAACAGGGTTAAGTTCATCTATCACAGAAAGTGGAAGTTTAGAAACTTTCCCTAGTGTGGCTTATTGTTCCTTGATAACTTGCTGGAGGAAGAATAGCAATTATACCAATAGTTGTACAGGCTGCTAGCTTCAATTCTAGTTTCCATATATCCCTGTGTTTTATAACAGATTATTCAATATTTTTGCAAGCACCTTGAGGACAGTTCCTGTAGGAATTTTTCTTTTTCAAATTATTGTTATATTGGCTTATTATTCTTGTTCTTTTTAGAAGAGCGAAAAATCAGAATAATAGTAAATGCTCAACAAATATTTAGTTATTTATCACTTGCTAATTATCCCAACTCTGGGTGCAAAAAACTCAGTAAATATAAAAAGTAACAGAAGGTAGAAGACAGTGTATTTCAGCAGAAAATTTCAGGAAATTTTAATTGAGTTGTAAAAATTATCTTGCTAAGATATACTTCTCCCTATATTAAACTGTGATATTCAATTCAGCAGGAAATCATCCATTATCCATGATAACATAGATTTTAAAAATTTATCACTATAAAATAAGTACATGAGGTATTATCCTTTAACTACAAAAATGAAGAGTGAGGCCATATAATGTGAAGCTCAAGGTTTTTGGATATAGACTCCTTGGGATCACATTTCTCTGTATCTATTATTCAGAAATAATAATCTTACTTATTCCTGACTTTGAATAAGTTATCCAACAATTGTCCTATTTCCTTAGGAAATAGGCTTATAATAAAGCCAATAAGCCAAATAATAAGCCAATATAACAATATTTTAAGTTGTCCCAGTTTCCTCATCCAGAAAATATTAATAGCATCAACATTAATATGAATATTAATAGTACTTGCCTCAGAGGCCATTGGAAAATGAGTTAAAATATGTAAAAGGCTTAGAATAAAATACTGTACCTGAGACATAGTGTTTACTAGTACATACTACGTAGTAAATGTTTTGTGCCTTGCATCAAGTCATTTCAGTCATGTCCAACTGTGTGACCCTATGGACTGTAGCCCACTAGGCTCCTCTGTCCATGAGATTCTCCAGGAAAGAATACTGGAGTGGGTTGCCATGCCCTCCTCCAGGGGATCTTCCAGACCCAGGGATAGAACCTGTGTCTCTTATGTCTCCTGGATTTGGCAGGCAGGTTCTTTACCACTAATGTTAGCTATTATTTAAAGTTGGCTGGATATATGCTTTGTGTCCTCAAATTAATCTTCCCATTTACAAAAGTTCTAATGTGTTATATGTATATAGGTGAAAAATAACTGCTTTGACAATATTTGTGAATTCTTCCCAATGCCCTTGTATCTTGTTTGTGAGACAGTCAGTTAAAACCCTAAACCAAAAGAAGATGTCAAACCCACTTAATAGCTATAAGAAAAAGGGGAGAAAAATATATTAAGAACAGTGAATAGGGGTTAGAGAAAATGAAGTATTGCAGAGAAAGGGTGGCTTATACTCTGTCTGACAAAGAAGAAGGTTCAGATTGTGTTGGAGAGAAAACTGCATAAAGTTAATTGGGGGTAGAGAGCTAGGAAGCCCAGAAGGTGTTGCTAGGATTCTCATCTAGTTTCCTTTTAATGCACTTCCAGAGTTTGAGTAAAGAATGGAATTCTCTCCTTATACATCTTCTCCCATGAATTGTTGTTTTTGTATGATACACTAATCTAGGATGGAAAGAGTCTAAAATTTGAACAAAGTCCACCTAAAATATTTATATTTGCCCAACTCAAAGCTCACCCTATTTCTTTCCCTGTTTTCCACTAAAAATTGGACATATCAATATTTATGCTACATACGTGCATTAATCTCTTTAGGTCCTCTCTACCATTTCTGGCTCTTAGTTCAGTTCAGTTCAGTCACTCAGTCACATCCGACTCTTTGCAACCCCATGGACTACAGCACGCCAGGCCTCCTTGTCCATCACCAACTCCAGGAATTTACTCAAACTCATGCCCACTGTGGTGAAGGCAATGGCTCCCCACTCCAGTACTCTTGCCTGGAAAATCCCATGGACGGAGGAACTTGGTAGGCTGCAGTCCATGGGG
Source organism: Antilocapra americana (assembly GCA_007570785.1). Classification (NCBI taxonomy): domain Eukaryota; kingdom Metazoa; phylum Chordata; class Mammalia; order Artiodactyla; family Antilocapridae; genus Antilocapra; species Antilocapra americana. Next base: position 598,986 of record ML661383.1, on the reverse strand, counting down.
TCACTAAGAGTCAGACATGACTGAGCGACTTCACTTTCACTTTTCACTTTCATGCATTGGAGAAGGAAACAGCAACCCACTCCAGTGTTCTTGCCTAGAGAATCCCAGGGAATGCGGAGCCTGGTGGGCTGCCGTCTATGGGGTCACACAGAGTTGGACACGACTGAAGCGAATTAGCAGCAGAAGCAGTAACATGCCCATTGAATTGGTAATGCCATCCAACCATCTCATCCTCTGGCTTTTAGCTATACGGAAAAAAATAATAAATATTAAGTTAAAATAAAGAAGCTGCTTTATTTTCTCTATCTTTGTGACTCTATTGTGTTAGAATCCCTGTTATTGTTTATTAGCTGATTTTAGGTGCCAAGAATAAGAACTAATGCTCATTTTCATGGACTCAAAGGCATCATAGTGACAAAGCTCCACATTAAATGTTTTGTTTTTTTAGATGGTTAGCTGATTATCTCAAGATAATTTCTTGAATTAGAGAATGATTTTCAAATAGGGCTCCACAGAAATCTAGATGTCCCTTCCCTTTTGTATGAATTTAAAAAATTTTTGCAGTATAATTGATACTTTTCAATGTTGTGCTAGTTTCTGCTGTTCAACACTGTGAATCAGTCCTATGTATGCATATATTCCCTCTTTGCAGAGCCTCCTTCCCACCACCTCCATTCCACCCCTCTAGGTCACCACAGGCACCAGGCTAAACTCCCTGTGTTATACAGCAGCTTCCCA